>PUFA01000426.1:0-540989 GCA_003508835.1 Eonycteris spelaea
GAACTTACTCTGTTTTCAGCCCAAGGTGTAGAAAGGAAACCGAGAGAGCGAGAGATCGAGATCAGTGTCACAAAGACTTTCAGTTATAGACGATGGGAACATTTAGCAAGACTTGTGGTATAAGAAAGCCTCAGATGAGGTGTTCTTAATGACTCCTTCCAGCCCTAGTATTCTATAATTCAGTTAAGTCCTTAAGAGTCAACCTGATTTCTGTCTTCTCAAATAAGTAGAATGATTATCATCCGCGGTTAGAGGAATTTGACTCATGGTGAAATGGGGAGGCCTAAGAAAGTGTGGTCAGAAGGGGTCTGGTGTGGTCACCATGCCCCAGGTTCTGATCCTTAGCTGGGCCAGTTCAGAAGTCCAGCTGCATCACAGCTGTAGCAGCCAGACAACTTTCATCAGATAGAGCAACTACCAAGGAACCAAATTCATGGGCACCAATGTATATAGCCGAGGTAGCAAATATTAATAGCTATGAGAATAGTAACTGTCGGGTAGACCTGCTGGTCAGCTGACTGTGGTAGAAATTTTTACGGGGACTTCAGGGGGGCCCTTGGAGTGACCTTCCTTAACTTGAGCTTTTTATTCAACTCCTAACTTAAAATTTAAATCACCACTCCTCTGAAATATTGAATTCATCTAGGGCATGGTCCCCACTCCACCTGCTATATTCACCTATCATCTGAGGCCTCATTCACTGTGGTTCTCAGAGCTTCCTCCTTTGTTTGACATTCTCTTGCATCACCCTTCCTTAACATGTTTCTTCAATTTATCATGCTGCTGTTTCTTCCCTAGAGTCATGATGAGAGTCTTTGAGGAAAAGAAAAAGAGGAGGTGGTCTCCTGAGGTAAAGAGGAGAGGTGAGGTTAGATTCTTTTCCTCTCTGTCCCTTGAAATCCCTTATTTAACACTGAAAAATGGGCTGCTTACAGGGCACCAGAGTACCCAGGAGAGGCAATGGGAGAGGCCCAGTGCAAGCAGCCAGTGAGGTGAGTCCCTGAGATGGAGAAAGAGGAGGAACAAAGCATTGCCATGAGTGATGATCTGCACTGTTTGCAGAGAGAGACTGAGCTGTGCAGCAGTCTGTGACTGTGTATTTCTGAATTTGTACCTGTCTATGGGTCTATAAATAGGTCTTCCTGAAGAAATTGGGAAAATAAATGCAAATCTGTCTCATTTGTGAAGAAGGTATTGAGCCAGAGGGTGACCAGTGTCTAGAATGGCTTGTGGCTTGAGAAAGCATAACATTGAGCAAAGTGAAGGAGGGAGATCCCTGCCTGGGGTCAAAATATTTCTGTCAGTCTTGTTCTCTGTCCCCTTCTAGTGGTCAGGCAGCTTTAATCTCTTAGGTATATGCAGGGGGACCTGCAGCCAGAGAACAGAATGTTTCAATGTATACAAATCTGTAACTGTGATACGCCCACAGAAATAGAATGAAAGATAAAAATCATATGATCATTTCCATAGATGTAGAAAAAGCATTTGACCAAATACAACATACTTTCATGATAAAAAACTTTCAACAAAATGGTAATAGAGGGAACATACCTCAATATAATAAAGGTCCGCCATATGGCAAACCCACAACAAACAGTACACTCAACAGTGGAAGGTTGAAAGCTTTTCCTCTAAGATCAGGAACAAGACAAGGCTGGTCAGAATGAAAATACTGTAAGATTACAATCTCTAAAATATTAAAGTCATTGAGAAGTTATTTTTGGCCCAGCCATGCCTTATCCTGGTGGGACATAATCCTTTGTACATGAAAGGATATGTGATCTACACAGGTCTAAAATTTAGATTTTGGACAATATTCTGAACTAGCAATTCAATCAAGGTAGTTGATAGTATTATTCAGATCATCTGTGTCTGGGGTCAACAAACTTTTAATGTAAAAGATCAGATAGTAAAATTTAGGTTTTTAAGCCATAGGGTCGCTGTTGCTGCTTTCTTGTCCTTCATTTTCCTCCTTGCCTCCCTCCTCCCCTACCTTCTTCTTTACTACTCATTAAAAGTGAAAAACCATTCTTAGCTCATGGGCTATTCAAAAACAGGCTGTGAGCTGCATTTGGCCAGTTGTCTCCTCCCTCTTGCTGAGAGAGGATGCTGAAATCTCCAACTGTGATTTTTGACTGTCCCTTTTACCTATTAATTCTATCAATTCTTGCTTCATGTATTTTGAAGATATGTTATTAGGCATAAACATATTTATGATTGTTTTATCTTCCAGGTGGATTAATTGCTACTTTTCTATTATGAAATACATCCCTTTATCTTTGGTAATACAGTTTTCCTTGACATCTGCTTTTTCTATTATTGGTAGACTACATCAACTTTCTTTGCTTACTATTTACTTTTGTATGTTGTTTCCATCCTCTTCCTTACAACCTATTGGTGTCTTAATATTTTAACTGTGGCTCATGTAGTTTGGTCTTTAAAAATCCTTCTAACAATGGCTGTCTTTAAATGGATTGTTTGGTCTATGGCCATGCCACCCTGAAAAGCCCGATCCCATCTCATCTCGGAAGCTAAGCAGGGTCGGGACTAGTTAGTACTTGGATGGGACACCACCTAGGAAGACCAGGTGCTAGAGGCGTAAAAAATAAAAGAATAAGGGATTGTAAAGCTGACAAGGTCCTTGCAATCTGTGAGGTCAATCAAGGGTTGCCTCGCCAAAATAATAATAATAATAATAATAATAATAATAATAATAATAATAAAATGGATTGTTTGACAAGTTTACATTTAATATAATTACTGATATGGTTGGATTTAATGCTACCATTTTTTTGTTCATCCCTTCTCTTTTTTGTTTTTGTTCAACTTAGTTTAGGCAAAATGTACATATGGAAAAGTGCACACATTTTAAGTATACAGTTTTATGAGTTACAACAAAGGTATACACAACGCAAGTCAACATGAAGAAATACAACATTTCCTCACTCTCACAATTCCCCTTGCTTCTCTAGACAGTCAATTCTTCTTCTTATATTCTGCCCCCAAAAAACAAATAGATTAGATTTGCCTTTTATAGAATTAAATTTGAACAGAATCATATAGCATGCACTCTTCTGAGTCCATTCTTTTTTTGCCTAGCATAATTATTTTGAGATTCATCCAAGTTGTTGGCTGTTTCAGTAGTTCATTCCTCTTTATTTCTGGTGGTATTACATTGCACAGATGTGCCATAATTTGTTTAACCACTCACTTGGTGATGGACATTTGGGTTGTTTTCCAAATTTGGTTTATATTAATGAAGTTGACATGAAAATTTATGTACAAGTCTTTGTGTGAACATATGATTTTAATTACCTTGGGTAAATAGCAGAAATGGGATTGCTGGGTCATATGGCAAGTTTAAGTTTAACTTTCTAAGAAACTAAAGAATGGGTTTTCAATATGGTTTGTACCAATTTACATTCCCACCAGCAACATATAAACTTTCATTTTGTCTATTATTCTCTTTAGTCACCCTTATATCTTTCAATTTTATTCTTTTTCAAGTTTGATTGTCCTATTCTAGGTTCTTTCATTTCCATATAAATTTTGGAGTCAGTTTTGTCAATTTCTGTAAAATCAGGATTTTTTATTGGGCTTACAATGAATTTATAGAATAGTGTGGTGAGAATGTACATCTTAAGAATACTGGGTCTTCCAATCCATGAACATGAGATATTTCTCCATTTATGTAGGTTTTCTTTAATTTTTTATCAACCATTTTTGGTTGTTACTGTAAAGGTTTTGCACATATTTTATTAAGTGTATCACTAAGTATTTCATGTTTTGAGATAAATGATAGTTATTTTTAAAATTTCACTTTTTCTTTTTTGGAATAGGATTTTCTACACATACAAACATGTCATCTCTAAATAAAGATAATTCTATTTCATTTTTTTCTAATTTGTATGTCTTCTATTTCTCTTTCTTTCATAGTGTACTGCCTAGGATTCCAAGACAAGATTGAACAGAATTCTTTTACTGTTAACTATCACGTTAGCTATAGGATTTTGTAGATTCCGTTTCATCAGATTAAGTAAGTTTCCTTCTAGTCATAATTTTCTGAGAGTTTTTTTTTATCATGAATTGTTGTTGAATGTTGCCAAATGCTTTTTCTGCATCTATTAAAAAACAATCATATTTTTTCCTTTATTTTTATTAATATGATGGATGACAGTGATTCATTTTTTAATACAAAACCAATCTTTTATTATTGGATAAATCTCACTTAGTCATGATGTATCATCCTCTTTATATAGTGCTGGATTAAATTTGCTAATATTTAATTAATTTTTTCCTGTGTAACTTCACAAGGGATATTGGTCTATGGTTTTCTTTTCTTGCAATATCTTCATCTGGTTTTGGTCTTGTTTGCTTCATAAAATGATTCACAAAGTGTTTCTCCTCCTGTACTTTTGGAAATAATTTGTATAGGTCTGGGTAATATTTTTCCTTTAAGCATTTGATAGTATTCACTAAAAAACTCAGGTGAGCCTGAAGTTTTCTGTTCCATTTCTTTCATAGATTTAGGGATATTCAAGTTTTCTACTTCAATGAGTCAGTTTTAGTAATTTGGTTCATTCAAGAAATTTGTCCATTTCATCTAAGTTGGAAAATGTGTTCATAAATATTGCTTCTAATATTCCCTGGTTATACTTTTTATAAGTTTTATTGGTATTAAAAGCTTTTGGTTTCATAGATTTTTCTCTATCATTTGTCCATTTTAAATTTCTTTTCATTTCTGCTCTTATCATCATTATTTTTTATTACATAGTTAGATTTTAATTTGCTCTTCTATGTCTGATGTCTTGCAAAATTGTTCTATCAATTACTAAATGAAGAATGTTAAAATATTTACCTCTGATTGTGGATTTCTGTATTTCTCCTTTCTTTTCTGTGTTTTGTTTCATGTATTTTGAAACTCTGTTATTTGTAATACATATATATTTAGAATTATTATGTTTTTTTCACGAATTGAGCCCTTTATCATTATCAAATATTCTCTGTCCCATTATATTCCTTGTCCTGAAGGCTTCTCGGCCTTCTATTAATATAGCCACTCAAAATTTCTTAAGATTTTAGTTTGCATGGCATATCTTTATCCATCTTTTTACATTTTCATATCTACATCTTTATTTTTAAAGTGGATTTCGTATGCTTAGTATGTAGTTTTGTGTTGCCTTTTTATCCAGTCTGACAATTTCTGCTTTTTAATTGAGCATTTAAACCATTTACAATGAACATAATCAGTGATATGGTTGAATTTAAATCCACCATCCTGTTATTTATATTTCTTCCATGTGTTCTTTGTTCCTCTTTCCATCTTTTCATGACTTCTTTTAGATTGAGTAAATTTTAGAATTCTATTTTATCTCCATTATACACACACACATATCAGATTTAGAATTTCTAATATATAATATGTAATGTATAACATATAATAATATGAGTAATTTATACTCATTTCACTTATAATAGCATTGTAACAATATATTTCTTTACGCATTCATATACTTTGTACTATTGTTGTCATACATTTTATTTCTATAGAGTTTATAAACCCCACAGTATATTGTTAATATTTTTGCTTTAACAGATTACGGTGATTTAAAGAAATTTTAAAATGAGAAAAATTATTTTATATTTATTGACATTTTTTCCATTTCTTGGACCCACCCTTCCTTCCTTCCTACCTTCCTTCCTTCCTTCCTTCCTTCCTTCCTTCCTTCCTTCCTTCCATCCTTCCTTCCTTCCGTCCTTCCTTCCTTCCGTCCTTCCTTCCAAGTTTCCATCTGGTATCATCCTTCATTGTGGAGAAATGTCTTTAACATTTCTTACAGTGCAGGTTGTCCGCTGACAACAAATTATCTCCATTTTTATATGTCTGAAAACATTTTTAGTTTGCCTTTTTTATTGAGGTAAAATTGACATAATGTAAAATGAACAATTTTAAAGTGACTGGTTCAGTGTCATTTAGTGCACTGAACATGTAAAGGAATTTCCAAGGATTGAAATCAAGAGAGCAGTAGAGAAATTAGCCTTAAATAGGAGGGCAGAGCCCTCTTCCACAAAGGCATTAAATAGATAAAGATATTTGTTGCTGTAAGTCTGAAGATGCAATATGGGGCAAGAAGCTGACAGACCTCTTGCCTGATGATCAGAGAGGAGAGGGGAGGGTGTATCACAGAAAGCCTGGTAGGCTGTGAAGAGGACTTTAGCTTTGACTTTGAGTGAGATGGTAGGCACTGAAAGGTTTAGAGAAGGAGAGACCCAATTGATATCTTATCACTGCTCCTGAACTGGGGTTCTGCTGGGTTGGTGATGGTGAAATAATGAGGCCATTTCAGATAATCACAAAGTCCAGGATCACTTGTTCAGGGAGTTTCTGGTGGATTGACTTTGATGTCCTTACCAGAGGTACATACACTGTGACTTCAAGGTCTGTGCACTCCCTATTGTTGTGGGCCTGATGGGCTTATCATTCCCATTCCCTGGCCACTGGCCTCTCCAGCCTGACCTCATTCCTCCAATTCTGAGTCTTATTTCTTTAAGCTTGAAATCTGTCTTCTCTGTCTCTAGACCTTCCCTCACTCCCACTCCCTTTTGTAAGTTGGAACTCCAAACTGAGACCCTCATCTGACTCTGAGTTGGACTCTACAGGTGCAAGTTTCTGTGTGTGGTTCCATGCAGCTGGAGAATGAGACCTTAGTGTCCCAGTTTCTTCTGGAAGGATTGACTGACACAGAGGAGTTGAAGCCCTTGCTCTTTGCTACCTTTCTGCTGGTCTACATTGTGGCCGTGGTTGGGAACCTGGGCATTGTCTGCCTTATTGTAATGGACTCCCGACTCCACACTCCCATGTATTTCTTCTTAGCCAACCTTTCACTGCTGGACACTGCCTATATCTCCAACACAGTGCCCCAGGTGCTAGTGCATTTGCTGGCACCAGTGCGGACAATGCCCTATCGTGCTTGTCTAACCCAGATATTCTTTCTCCACTTCCTGGCACCCTGGGAGTGCTTTCTGCTCACAGCCATGTCCTATGACCGCTATGCAGCCATCTGCCAGCCACTCCACTACCTAGTCCTCATGGGCCAAAGAACCCAGACAGGACTAGCTGTAATCTCCTGCCTTCTTGCCTTGGCCAATGGACTCACCCACACAATCCTTGCAGCTCTACTCAAGTTCTGCAGGCCTCGCCTCATCACCCACTTCTTCTGTGACCTCCCTCCACTTCTCAAACTCTCTTGCTCCAGTACACAAGCAAATGAACTTGCGCTATTCTTCTTCAGTTTTCTGGTGGCTCTTGCACCCTGCACCCTGGTTGTGATCTCCTATATACACGTTGTAGCTGCTGTTCTTAGGATTCGCTCTGCTGAGGGCCGAAGAAAAGCCTTTTCCACCTGTGGCGCTCATATCACTATGGTCTGTATTTTCTATATCACTTCAGTCCTCTGCTACATTCTTCCCAGCTCTGCATACTCTGGCTTGCGAGACCGGGTGCTCTCTGTGTTGTATGTGGTCCTCACTCCCATGCTCAACCCTATCATCTACAGTATGCGAAACGAAGAGGTAAAGAGGGCTTTGTTCAAGGCCCTTGGGAAAGAAACTGACTCCTAAGCACTAGTCACATCAAATCAAGGCTACGCACCTTCTTCACAGTGAGGGTGGCACATGCTTAATGCTCTGGGGGTAAATCCAACCACACAGGAGATTGAAATTTAACAGAGGTGGTCTATTTGGTGGATCCTATTTTGTGTGCCAGGTTTTCCCCATTCCAGCAAAGATCAAATATTTCTGTTGCATATTTTTTGTTCTAAAACATTGTTTTCCATTTATGGAAGTAAAAACGGTCACTGAATAAGTTGTGCAGTTACAAAAACATAAAATAATGAAAAAAATACCCTCCACAATCTTACCACCCAGAGAGAACCACTGTGAACATTTTGATGGTTCCCTTCAGGTTTCTTTTTGAGCTACAAATGTGTGTGCATGCATTTTTAAAACAAGGAAACACAATCGGAATTAGAATGTGTTTAATGTTCTGGATGCTTAAATATTTTTAATTTTTTCAACTGTGATATATATTTATTATAAAATCATTCATACTTTATACAAAGGTGTCTTGTAGAAGTTTCTCATAATCTGAGTCTCTGCATTAACCACTATGAACAGTTTTACGTGTTTTCTTCCAGATTTTTTTCTAGGATATATTAACTTGCATTTATAATATTTTTGAGATAAATAGGATCATATCACACCCAAATTGGCTGTTTATAATTCTTATTCCATCAATTCCATGTTGCTGTCATTTGTATAATTTTCTACTGAGTTGTCTTTCATGTATTGATTTCTAAAAGTATTTTCATTTTATGAATACTAGCTTTAGTTTACTATTTAGGTTATTATTTTTTTCCTAACATGCTTGTCTTTTCATTTTATTTATGATGTTTTATTCCATAATAGAATTTGTGTAATTACACATTGATTTTATTTTTTTGGTTTCTGGATTTTGTATCCTGTTTTGTTTACTATTTGATTTATAAATAAGTTTCCCAATTGATTCCCAATTTTATGCTTTTATTGTGTTTTCTGCCATAAATACATGTAACATTTCTTTGTATTAAAACTCGATTTTTATTTATGCATTACTTCTGGGTTTTGTATGATGCATAAATTTCTTTATCAGTGGTTTTTTCCTTTTATTTCTACAGTTTTGTATTTTCTACTCAATTGTATGCTTTTATTTTTCCCCCGTAAGCTTTTATTCATTTAGAAATTTATTTTTCTGTAAAAAGCAAGGTCGTGACCAGCTCTTCCTTCTGATTTGAGTAATCCAAGTAATTTCATCCTGTTCCTTATGTAATCTTTGGTTTCACTCTGGTTTCTGACTTTTAATTTTACATTTTTTTCTCCAGTCACATCTCTGATATAAATGGACAGTTCTCAGAAAGAGAGATGCCACTGGCCAAATGTCATAGGAATTGTTAAGCCACATTTGAAATCAAAAGAAAATAAACCAATATTGAGATATGATTTTGGTTACTATATGGGCAAAGGTTTCAAATTTTGAAAATGTTTTGTTCGGGGTGTGCTATGGGCCAAATTGTATCCCCCCTCAATTCATATGTTGAAATCCTAATCCTTGTATCATTCCAATTTTTAGTGTATGTGCTGCCAAAGCAAGTAAAAAAAAAATCCTAATCCCTAATGCGACTGTATTTGGAGATAGGGACTTTAAAGAAGTGATTAAGGTTAAATGAAGCCATAACCGTGAGCTCCTAATCTAATAGGACTGGTATAAGAAGAGGAACAGACACAGAGTGCTCCCTCTTTCTCTCTTCACACACACAGAGGAAAGGCCATGAGGACATGGTAAGAAGTTGGCTGTCTGTAACCCAAGGAGGAGGCCTCACCAGAGACCAACGCTGCAGAAATCTTGATCTTAGACTTCGAGTCTCCAGAACTGTGAGAAAATAAATTTCTGTTGTTTAAGCCATCTAGTCCGTGGTATTTTGTTAGGGCAATCTGAGCTCGTCAAAACAGGCATACTTTAGATATTATGCAGGTTTGGTTCCAGACCACCACAAATAAAGCTAATATTGCAATAAAGTGAGTCACATAATTTTTTTGTTTTTCCTGTGCATATAAAAGTTATGTTTACAGTAAACTGTAGTTTATTAGGTATGTAATAGCATGTCTAAAAACAATATACATACTTAATTAAAAATACTTTATTGATAAAAATATTAACCATAATCTGAACATTCAGAGAGTCATAATCTTTTTGCTGGTGGAGGGTCTTGTCTTGATATTGATAAAGTATAATAAGGTACCAAAGAATTAGAAACAACCTAAAGGCCTACATATGAAAATGGCTAAATAACTATGGTATATATATTCTGTGAAATATTATACTGCCAATGAAAATAATGTGGAAGGCAAATGCTTCTCCATCTCAACTGTGTGGGCCACTTCTGAGCCAATTTTGAGAGCACTTTCTGGAAATAGAAGGTCCTGCTTCTGTTCCTTTTCCTCCAGCAGTCCCTGGTAGTCCCTCCCCTTCTTCTTTGGAGTCTTAGCCACATCCTGTCCCCCAGAACCTATGAACGTGACCTAATTTGGAAAAGGGTCTTTGCAGATGTAATTAATTGCAGGATCTTTAGAGGAGACCACCTGGATTAAAGTGGGCCCTAAATCCAATGACAGGTATTCTTATAAAAGAAGACAAAGTCCCAGGGAAGCCTTGTACAGGTAGAGGCAGAGACTGGAGTGATGTGACCACAAGTCAAGGGACACCTGGAGCCACCAGAAGCTGGAAGAGGCAGTAAGACCCTCCCCTAGAGTGTCTGGAGGGAGCGCGGCCCTGCCAGACACTTGATTTCATACTTCTGGGCTTCAGAGCCCTGAGAGAATAACTTTCTGTTGCTTTAAGTCACCCAGCTTATGGTCATCTCTTACAGCAGCCTGAGGACATTAATATACCTAGTAAGAGGGGCTTCGAGGAGACCAATCAGGACCTGTTGAGTGTCCCCTGGAACTGAAGGGCCAAAGGGGACATCTAGTATCTGATGCGTCCCGAGGAATCTGAAAGTGGGAGCTGTGCTCACAGCCTAAGACAGTGGGGCAGAGACACAGGCTGAGCTGTCCCCATTCTTCTGTGAACTAGAGTAGAGGTGGGCCACATGGGATAGCACCAGCCTGGAGCTCTTCCGCATCCTGCCTAAGGAGACTGGCTACCTGGAGTAGGAGGCCAATCTCATTACAAGCTTCCAGGACCGGGCTGAGGGAGGCTTTAACACCGGATGCATTTGGACGTTTGACTATCACACTGAACACCGCACTAACCCATCAGCAGTATCTGACCAACCACAGATCCCTCCCTAAGCTTCCAGAATGGCCACTCTCCTGGTTTTCCTCCTACCTCATTGGCCACTCTTGCTCAGTCTCTTTCACTGAATCCTCATCAACCTGCTCCCCCATGTTGTGGTGCCCTGGGGCTCTGCTCTAGGATCTCTTCTGCTCCCACCATGCCCAAGAGTCTGGCTCAGTTGGTCTGGGGAAGAGGGACTCATGCATTTGCATTTTTAAGAAGTGGCTCTCTCTCCTTAGAGACAGGTTTCTATTGTGTGTCAAGGTTGAGGACTACTGCTGTCTATACTTATTTAAAACTGCAAGTTTTCTTATTGGAAGTTACACAATGTGTTTGCATGAGTCAATATCATTAACTACAATATCTATAAACAAGTCAATACTAGGATATTTAAAAACCTTGCCTTGATGTCAAGCATGGAAGATCAATACACTTAACATTGTGGTCTCTAGTAAGCATTCCCAATGTTGCTATAACTCCAAAAAAATCATCATACTTTTTTTTGGCATGTAATTAAACAGAATCCCAGAACAAAGCTCTGGGAAACACAAATATCACCCAAGGTAAAATTTCACAATCTCTGGCATTTAATTGAACATTACCAGGTATGCAGAGAAGCAGGAAAACCCAATCCCATTATGAGAAATCGATCACAAAAGGTATCCAAATTGGAAAGGAATAAAGAAAACAGCTGTATCAGCAGACGACCTAATCGTCTATGTAGAAAATCTGATGTAATCTCCAGGATAGCTACTAAGATATGAGCAAGTTTGGCAAGGAAACAGGATATATTAGAGGGAGCTAACTCCTCCCCCAAATGCTTGACTAATCATCTCGACTTTTCTTCACCGATCTGAAACAAGGTAAGAAAGCCACAAAATTCCAATTCCAGTGTTTCTGGGTTGTTTTTTTTCTCATGCAAACTAAGTTTTTTCTTTTGGCAGGAATCAGACCTGATATAAGGAGGTGGGCAAACTCGAACTCTGTGGAAGGGCACACTTTCTGAATAGCAGGTGTATTCTGTAGACTAACAGACTTAGAAAATAAATAGAAACATAAATTTTTAACTCAGTAATGCCATCTTTTAGAATTTATCGGAGGAAATAACTATTCAGGCAAAATCATACAGAATACCAAAAACGTATTAAATGGTCTACAGTTACATGGTACTTCTCCTCTGCATCCAATTACATCACATTAAATGAAAATAATTCAGAAAAATTTAATCCTGAAAATTTTGCAAAATAATTGCAAAAATCATACATTATATTATTGTTATGTATTTAATATATAAATGCAACTCTAAAACTAAGAAAATATTCCAACACGCTGATAGCTGTTACTGCTGAAGGACAGGACACAATTCAATTTCTTCCATTTCCTAATTTGGTTTTAACTGCCTTGTACCACTGGAAGAGCTGAATCCCAGCTCTCCCCTCCAAACCAGGGGCAAAGGCAAGAAAATGAGGACGCGCAGTAGCTGAAAATAAGCGTGGATGCAGAGCAACAGTTCAGTTTTATTTTCCGCTTTAACAAGAAATAACCCCCTCCTCCAGCAACAGAGAAATAGCCCAAGACCCTCTACAAGCAAACAATTAGAATTTCATAGTAACTAGCAACTACTGTAGGCATCACAGCTTAGGGATGGAGGCACTATCTGGGCAGGGACTCTTAGGGATGGAGGCACTATCTGGGCAGGGACTCTTAGGGATGGAGGCACTATCTGGGCAGGGACTCATGGAGGCACTATCTGGGCAGGGACTCTTAGGGATGGAGGCACTATCTGGGCGACTCTTGGATGGAGGCGGGCAGGACTCTTAGGGATGGAGGCACTATCTGGGCAGGGACTCTTAGGGATGGAGGCACTATCTGGGCAGGGACTCTTAGGGATGGAGGCACTATCTGGGCAGGGACTCTTAGGGATGGAGGCACTATCTGGGCAGGGACTCTTAGGGATGGAGGCACTATCTGGACAGGGACTCTAGGTTATCTTAGCCCCTTTACCCGGCTTGGCTTAGGAAAAATGGAGGCACAAAGCGCTGCATGATCCGAAACAACATGGAAAGCTGGTCGAGACAGGGTGACAGAAATTTGGAGTTGCTCAAGGTCTTCAGTAGTCAGTCGGCTAAATGAAAAAGAAAATCAAATTAAGTTGTATACCTATGCACCTATCTCTCTCTGCTCCTCAGGTGGTGACAGTTCAGTGTACCCATGACCTTTGAGTGTCTCCAATTCACTATCAGTCTCACCCTTGGTCTCAGATAAAAACAAAACAAAACAATAAAAATGAAAGGAGTTCATTACCAGCAAACCAGTATTACAAGAAATGTTAAAGGTACTTCTTTAAGAAGGAGAAAGGGGAGGAAAAGAACATAATAATTAATAATAAAACTGCAATAACTATACCTACCAATAATCACTTTAAATGTAAATGGATTAAATGCTCCAATTAAAGACATAGAGTGGCTGAATGAACAAGAAAAATAAGACCCACACATATGCCGTCTACAGGAGACTCACTTCAGATGGAAAGATACAAAGACTGAAAGAAAAGGGTGGAAAAGATATTTCATGAAAATGGAAACAAACAAACAGAAAAGCTGGGGTAGCAATACTTATACCAGACAAAACAGACTTTAGAACAAATGCTATATTAACAGACAAAGAATGACATTTCATAAAAATAAAGGGATCAATCCAACAAGAGGACAGTACCCTAGCAAACATTTATGCACCAAACATAGGAGCACCTACATACATAAAGCAAATATTAACCAACATAAAGGGAGAGAGCCACAGTCATAGTCATAACAGGGACTTTTAAGTCCCATGACATCAGTGGATAGACCTTCCAGACAGAAAATCAACAAGAATAAAGCAGCCTTAAATGACATACTAGACCAGATAGATTGATATTTTTAGAGCATTTCCATCTGAAGCAGCAGAATATACATTCTTTCCAAGTCCATATGGAACATTTTCCAAGATAGACCAATTCTGGGCCACAAGTCTCAGTAAATTAAAGAAGACTGAAATCATACCACAATGGTATGAAACCAGAAATAAATTACAAGAAAAAAACTGAAAAACACAAAAACACATAGAGGCTAAATAACATGCTACTAAACAATGAACGATGAGATCAAGGAAGAAATCAAACGATAACTTGAGACAAGTGAAAATGAAAATGAAAACGCAGTGACCCCAAATCTATGGAATACATGTGAAAGCAGTCCTAAGAGGGAATTCCATAGCAATAACAGGCCTACTTCAAGAAACAAGAAAAATCTCGAATAACAATCTAACCTTACACCTAAAGAACTAGAAAAAAGAACAGCAAACAATGCTCCAAGTGAGTGGAATGAAAGAAATAATAAAGATCAGAGTGGAAATAAAGGAAAGAGTCTAAAAAAACTACAAAAGATCAAATGAAAACAAGAACTGGTTCCTTGAAAAGATAAAACTTAAGCCAGATTAATCAAGAAAAAGAGATAGGAGCCAAATAATAGAATCAGAAATGAAAGAGAAGTGACAACTGATACCACAGAAATAAATACAAAGGGTTATAAGAAAATACTACAAACAGCTATATGCCAACAAATTGGACAATCTGGAAAAATGGAAACACAAAATCTTCCGAGACTGAATCAAGAAGAAATAGAAATCTGAACAGACCTATTACTACTAATGAAATGTAATCTGTAAATAAAAAAAACTCCCAAGAGATAAATGAATTCAGTAAAGTAGCAGTATATAAAATTAATATTCATAAATTGTTTGCATTTATACACCAATAATGAACTATCAGAAAAGAGATATTAAGAAAACAATCCCACTTACAATTGCAATCAGAAAATACCTAGGAAATAAATTAACCAAAAGGTAAAAGATCAGTACTCAGAAAATTATAAGATATAAAAGAAAGAAATTGAAGATACAAATAAATGGAAGCATATACTGTGCTCACAGATAGAAATAATTAATACTATTAAAACATACATACTACCCAAAGTAATGTATGATTCAATGCAATCCTATGAAAATGCCAATGGCATTTTTCACAGAACTAAAACAAATAACTCCTAAAATTTATAGGAACCACAAGAGACCCAGAATAGCCACAGCAATCTGGAGAAAGAAGAAAAAGTTGGATTTTCATACTACTTAATATCAAACTATACAAGACTATAGCAATCAAAACAGCATGGGATTAGAATAAAACACACAGGTCAAGGAAACAAAATAGAGAGCCCAGAAATAGTTTCACACCTATATATTCATTAATCTATGACAAAGGAGGCAAAGTATACAATGGGGTAAATATAGTCTCTTCAATAATGGTGTTTGAGAAAACTGGACAGATATATGCAAAAAAAAGAAGAAGAAGCTGGACCACCTTCTTACACTATATACAAATACTCAAAATGAGTTAAAGACTTAAACGAAGACCTGCAGCCATAAAAATCCTGGAAGGAAACATAGGCAGTAAATCTCTGACATTGCTCTTGGTAACTTTTTCTGATATATCTAACAGGCAAGGAACAAAGAAAATATAAACAAATGGGACTACATCAGAGTAAAAAGGTTTTGCACACAAAGAAAACAATCCACAAAACAAAAGACAACATACCTACCAAATGGGAGGAAATATTGCCAAAGGTATATCAGATAAGAGATAATATACAAAATTCCTAAAGAACTCACAAGACACCAGAAAAACAAACAATACAATTAAATAATGGGGAGAGGACCTGAATGGACATTTCTCCAAAGAGGACATACAGATGGCCAATGTCAGTAGCATCAGAGAATGCAAGTTAAAACCACAATGAGATATCTCCTCGCACCTGTCAGAATGGCCATCACCAATAAATCAACAAACGAGTGTTGGAGGGAGTGGAGAAAAGGAAACCTTCGTACACTGTTGGTGGGATTGCAAATTGGTGCAGCTGCTATGGAAAGCAGTTTGGAGGTTCCTCAAATAATAAAAATAGAACTACCTTTTCACTCAGCAATTCTAAATTCTGGGTATTTATCCAAAGAAATCCAAAACACTAATTCAAAAAGATATATGCATCCCTATGTTCACTGCAGTGCTATTACAATAGCCAAATTATGGAAGCAACCTAGGAGCCCATCAATAGATGACTGGAATAAAGAAGAGGTTGGAACATATTATACAATGGATATATAACTCAGCCATAAAAATGAACTCATACCACTTGCAAAACATGGATGGACCTAGAGAATATTAATGCTAAGTGAAATAAGAGAGACAGAGAAAGACAAATACATATGATTTCACTATACGTGGAATCTAAGGAACAAAATAAACTGACAAACAAGACAGAAACAGACTCATAGATATAGAGGACAAACTGGTGATTGTCAGATGGGAAGGGGGTTGGGGGGGGTCAGTGAAAAGGGGGAAGGGATTAAGTATAATTTGCCAGTTACAAAAATAGTCTGAGAGATGTAAAGCACAGCAAAGGGAAAATAGCCAACAATATTGTAATAAGTATGTATAAGTACCAGGTGGGTACTGGACTTATGGGGGATCAGTACATTAATTAATAAATGAATAACCTATATAATGTATACCTAAACTAATATAATACTGGATAAATACTGAAAGTTAATAGTATAAACAGAATAAATTAAAATAAATAACTGAATAATAAAATAATACTGAATGTTAACAGTAAAACAGATAAATTAAAATAAAACAAAAAAAAAAGAAGATGACCCCCCCTCCAGGAGAATTGACCCTAGCCCCGCCCCACTGCCCTCTTTAGAACTAACATGGCTAGACTATTGCCAGACACTGTGATTCTCCTTCTGAACCGCCCCTTGGGGTGGACACGTGGGGCCATGGAATTGATGCGCCATCTCTGCCTCGATCCATGTGGGGAAAGGCACGGTCAGAGAGCTGGTGGAGATTCTGTTAAGGCGCCATCCCATACTGACTCTGCCCTGGGCCTCAGACCACCTCCGCCCCTCCCCTCCTGGCCTCCACGGGCCCATCCCCCAGCCACCTCCTCCCCGGGTCCCCCCTCTCCCGCTACCACCCGTACCCCGAGAGACACCCTCTCCCCCGTCCCAACCCCCTGGCCACGCGGCCATGCGGCCACTCGGGTAGGATACAACTGCAGCATCTGTCTTCCGGCGCTCCGGCCGGCCCGGCCTGCGCACCCACCTCCGAGGCGCCCTGCCCAGGTGCGGGGGGCGCCTGTGCAGCCTGGGGAATCCCGCGGCGCACGCACCAGCCTCCCGTGCGCGGGCTCCGCCACGGCCCTCGCGGCCTTCACAGCCATCTGGGCCGCCAGAGTTACCCAGACCCCTGGGCCTTCAGCCGTGCCGCCGCCGCCTTGGTCACCCGTTTCCATGGAACCTCAACCTTGACTGCCAAACTTGGAGCTCCGGCAGGAGACAGACCGTTGAGCAACAGGGGGCCCTTGGAAGCTCCGCCCACAGGGGGAAATTGCGCGGAGCTTCCAGGGCGCCTGCGCAGATGGCTTTCGCTGCAACTCCTGAGGCCCTTCTTGGACGCCTCTGGGCACGTGACTGTTTCCCGCCAGCCCATGATTCCAGGGAGCCGCAAACCTTGTAATAGTGCCACTCTGCCACCCTCATGTGATACCAATTTGCTGACCATGGTCAACTATCATTGAATTCAGAGAATGACTCAGGAACAACTGGGCCAGGCCCAGCCTGTCCCTTTCCTCTGGTAGCAACAAATAGCCTGATTTCCAGCAGAAGTCACTCCTGTGCCTAGCCTGACCCCCAGGACCTCTAGCCTAGCCCTGGGGGGGGGACCCGGAGGGAAGGGCTTCATTCCTCCAGTGCCATTTCTCACTCCAGGCACTGTCACTCTGTGGTGGCTGCCAGCCCGGGAGAGGGATGGCCAGCAGTCCCCACCACCTCTGCCTAGTGGCTCCTGGGCTTCAGGCCACACACTGCGATGCCTCCAGGATTCAGCTTGGGGCCGGGTCACCCAGGTGCTCAGGAGGGACCAGCCGGGCTGGAGGGCTGCAGCAAGGGGAGCAACCAAATCCCGGGGACAGCTCCCAGTTGCTTCGCCCTCTGCTGGCACAGCCCTCATGGGTTTCTCCCTTCCTCAGGAACAGTCTTTCCAGCCCTCGGGTAGCGGGGAGTGAGGACACGATGAGACAGGGGTTCGCAACTGGGAGGTGACCCTATGGCTTGCTGGCCTGCTGGATGCTGGTTGACATCTGTGCCTGCAAGGGATCATGGCAACAGGAAAGGTAAAGCTGCAAGTGGGCAGGGCTGGGGATGATGGCAGTGCTACAGAATGCATTCCCTGGGGCACCTCCAGTCTGTGCCAGGATCCCCTGATGCCACGGGAGGTGCCTGGGCCAAGGTCTGGGCCTGAGGGGCGGGACAGGAACCTCAGTCCAGGCTGCTTGATCCCCACCCCATGGCTGCAGATGTTCCCCACCCTGCGCATCCAGGCCCAGCAACCTCCCCTAGTGAGGAGAAGAGACAAGGCAGCAGCTGCCCTCCTTTGTACCAGAGTCCACATCCCCGCTTTAACTCCCAGTTCCTCTCCGTCCAGGACGTCCACGTTGCAAGATAAAGCAGCCACATTACAGGGAGCTAACTCTCCTATCCCGGATACTTCGCCAGGTGTTCCAGCCCTCTTCGTCCCTGACCTGAAGCAAGTCCAGCCAGCCCCAATTTCTATTCTACTTACTGTCCCTGGTTTTATGTCATCTCTCTCACAAACTAAGCTCTTTCATGTTCAGAAAACACCCCCAATGGCAAACAAGGATTTTGGGAAAACCAGAAATTGGTGAGAGGCACATTTTCTGAAGAGCAGTTTGTGATCAAGACTCTTAAAAAGGAATAGCAAGTAAACACTCAGGTCAATATCTCGACCCTAGGAATCTATCTTTTGGGAAGAAGCACTCACGAAAGTCTTCAATACAAGGATTCCATTGAAAAATTAGCCGCAAAATTTAAGGAAAAGGAAATAATATAGAACATTCAAGAATTACATTTTCATTTTCAAGTCTGTAAAATGGAGTTAACTGCCTCCTGCATGCAGTACTATGAGGAATGCAGCGAGGCAAGAAGGTGGGAACACGCAGGTACAGAGTTGCAGCAAAACTGAGCTTGTGTTGGTCAGATGGAACTTGTCTCCCTGAGACCCCGCTACACCCAAGCTACAAAGTGCCTATAGCCCATTGACAGGCAGCTCTTGTGCCCTACTTGGCTCTGGGATTCTGCAGTCAGCGCAGGCAACAGACCTTGCTAGCGTAGTCGGCGCATTTCAAGGAAACAGTTGTGGACAGACCACTGCTGCCTGTATAAGCTGTTATATCTCTTGAGATTGCAGGGATCTGTATTGGCCTGATGGCCCTTGAATCCTGTGCTCCTGCCCATCCAATGCACAAAGTACCCACCGCATGCTGATAGGCAGTTGCCCCTGCCCTGGAGTAGCGCATTTAGGGTCAAGGAGGGCAGCGGCTGACCTTGCCACAAGTGGAAACTTGTACAGGAGCCACAGAGACAGCGCTGGCACGTAAACTGACACTGCAGTGACAGGGGGAAATTTACTCACTAGACCCAGGAGACTCCCAGGGTCCCTGCGCACCCAGCATGCATATAACCCAGAGTTGTTCGTCTAGTTTCTGAAACTTACAAGCAACAGACAGGCAGTGTCAGGCCTTGAGGAGCACTGGTCCCTCTGCTAAACAGCCCTAGGTCAGGGATGGGGATAACCGGACCACTGCCTACAGCCTTGTCTCTTCCACTTACCCATAGATGCAGCATAGGCAGCAACCATTTGCAGATCGCTTTGTAATTCTCACCGGGTAGCTCTGAGCAATTGAAAGCAGTGGTTGACCTTGGTCTATGGGGAACCCCCCAAGGGGCATAAAACCAATGCATCCAGAGGCTGGCACTAGACCACAACAGAGCAACTCTGGACTAGTCCCATTAGCAGTCACACAACGGGGTGGCGACAAGTACACAAGCCTGCTAGGACACATCCCACTCAGTGGGGTCAGCCACACACAGCAACTTGACCCTGTGGGTACAGCCAGTTCCCACAATTAGTCACCCTGATTGTTAATCCCCACTGATGTACTAACAACAATAAAGGCTTGGCGACAACAAGAAGATCACAACAACCCACAACACAGGTCACTTCCAGAGCCCCTGGCATAGGGATCAAGGAGTGTGCACCACTGGGCCACACAGGACACCTTCCACATTAGGCCATCTGGCCAAGGCTGAGAGAAGAAACAAATATTCCTGACACATAAAAACGAACACAGAGAGGCTAATAAAATGAGGAAACAAAGAAACATGCCACAAACGAAACAACAGAGAAAACTCCAGAAAATAAGCTAAATGAAGCGAGGCAGGCAACCTACCAGAGACAGAGTTCAAAACAGTGGTTATAAGGATGCTCAATGAACTTATGGGAGAAATGGATGAGCACAATGAGAACCTTAACAGCATAAAAAGGACATAGAAACCATTAAAAAAGAACCAGATAGAAATGAGGAATACAATAACTGAAATGAAATAAATCCACTAGAAGGATTCAACAGTAGATTGGACAAAGCAGAAGATTGAATCAGCAAATTTGGAAGACAAGGTAGCAGAATACACCCAATCAGAACAACAAAAAGAAAAAAGAATTTAAAAATGAGGATAGTTTAAGAGACCTCTGGACAACATGAAAGGATAAAATATCCAGATCAAGGAGTACCTGAAGGGAAGAGAGAGAGCAAGGGATTGAGAATCTATTTGAAGAAATTAATGACAGAAAACTTCCCTAACTGGCAAAGGAATTAGACATACAAGTTCAGGAAACACAAGTCCCAAACAAGGGAATTCAAACAGAACCCAATCATGACACATCATAATTAAAATGCCAAAGTCAAAGACAAAGAGAAATCTTAAAAGCAGCAAGGAAAGGCAGCTAGTTATTTATAAGGGTACCCCATAAGAATGTCTGCTGACTTTTCAATGGAAACTTTGTGGCAGAAGGGGATGGCAAGAAATATCAAAGTTATGTAAAACAAGAATCTACAACCACGAATATTGTACACAGCAAGGCTTTTTGATTAAAATAGAAGGTGAGATAAGAATTCCCGACAGGAAAAAGTTAAGGAATTCTCACTAACAAGCCGTAACATAATTAAATGGACTTCTGTAAAAAGAATATAGAAATTAAAAATATTGAATAATAAAATATGGCAGTAACAATGTACCTATCAGTAATCACTTTAAATGTAAACAGATTAAATGCTCCAATCAAAAGACATAGGGTAACTGAATGGATGAAGAAAACAAGACCCATGCATATTCTGTCTGCAAGAGACCACTTCAGATCAAATGACACTCACAGACTGAAAGTAAAGGGGGAAAAAGATATTTCACAAAATGGAAATGAAAAAAAAGCCGGGTAGTGATACTTATATCAGATAAAATAGACTTTAAAACAAAGGCTATAATAAGAGACAAAAGGAGTGTTACATAATGATAAAGGGATCGATAAATCAAGAGGACATAACCCTAGTAAACATATATGCACCCAATAGGAGCACCTACATACATAAAGCAAATTATTGACTAAAAAAGGAGAGATCAATAGTAATACACTCATAGTAGGAGACTTTAACACTCCATTGACACCAATGGACAGATCTTCCAGGCAAAGAATCAACAAGGAAACAATGGCCTAAAAGCACACTAGACCAGATGGATTTAATAGATATTTTCAGAGCATTTTACCCAAAGCAGCAAAATATACATTCTTCTCAAGTGTCATGGAACATTTTCAGGATAGACCACATGTTAGGACACAAAAACAAGTCTCAAAAATTTAAGAAGACTGACTCATATCAACTTCTTCTCTGATCACAATGGTATGAAACTAGAATCAACTACAAGAAAAAAACTGGAAAATACACAAAACATGGAGGCTAAATAACATGCTACTAAACAATGAATGGTTATTAATTAGATCAAGGAAGAAATCAAAAGACACCTAGAGACAAATGAAAATGAAAACACAAACTCAAAATTTATGGGACACAGTGAAAGCAGTCCTAAGAGGGAAATTCATAGCAATACAGGCCTACCTCAAGAAACAAGAAAAAGCTCAAATAAACAATCTAACCTTACAATTAAAAGAACTAGAAAAAGAACAGCAAACAAAGCCCAAAGTGAATAGAAGGAAGGAAATAATAAAATCAGAGTGGAAAAAATGAAATAAGTCTAGAAAAACAATACAAAAGATTAATGAAACCAAGAGCTGGTTCTTTGAAAGGATAAACAAAATTGACAGACCCTTAGCCAGACTCATCAAGGAAAAAGAGAGAGGACTCAAATAAATAAAATCAGAAATGAAAGAGGAGAAATAACACAGACTCCACAGAAATACAATGGATCATAAGAAAATACTACAACAATTATATGCCAACAAATTGGACAATCTGAAGAAATGACACATTCCTAGAAACATACAATCTCCAAGACTGAGTCAAGAAAAACAGAAAATCTGAACTGACCGATTACCACCAATGAAATAGAATCAGTAATCAAAAACTCCCCAAAAACAAAAGTCCTGGACCAGATGGCTTCATAGGAATTTTACCAAACATTCAAAGAAGAATTATCACCTATTCTTCTCAAACTATTCCAAAAAATTCAAGAAGAGGGAAGGCTCCCTAACTCCTTTTATGAGGCCCATTACCTTATTCCAAAACCAGACAAAGACATTACAAAAAACTATAGGCATATCTCTTATGAACATTGATGCAAAAATCCTCAAAAATATTAGCAAACTGAATTCAGCAATACATTAAATATCATACCATGATCAAGTTGGATTTATTCCTGGGATGCAAGGTTGGTCAATATCTGCAAATCAATTAATGTGATACACCACATTAACAAATCAAAAAATAAAACCATATGATCATATCAATAGATGCAGAAAAAGTGTTCAACAAATCCAGCATCCATTTATGATAAAAACTCTCAGCAAAGTGGAATAATAGAGGGAACATACCTCAACATAATAAAGGCCATATATGACAAACCTAGCTAATATCATACTCAATGGGGAAAGGCTAAAAGCATTTTCCTTAAGATCAGAACAAGACAAGGATGCCCACTTTCACCACTCCTCTTCAACATTGTATTGGAAGTCTTAGCCACAGCAATAAGACAAGAAAGAGAAATAAAAGGCATCTGAATTGGAAAGGAAGAAGTAAAACTCTCATTATTTGCGATGACATGATACACTATATAGAGAACCCTAAAGATTCCACCAAAAAAAACTGTTAGAACTGATCAATGAATTCAGTAAAGTAGCAGGTTACAAAATAAATATTCAGAAGTCAGTGGCATTTTTATACACAATGATGAACTTTAGAAAGAGAAATTAAGAAAACAATCCCATTTACAATTGTGAAAAACTATAAAATACCTGGGAATCAAATTAACCAAGAAGGTAAAGACCTGTTTTCAGAAAATTATGTCATTGAAAAAAGAAATGAAGAAGATACAAATAAATGGAAGCATATACCGTGTTCATGGGTAGGAAGATCAACATCCTTAAAATGGCCATACTACCCAAAACAATCTATAGATTCAATACAATCCTATCAAAATACCAATGGCTTTTTCAGAGAGCTAGAACAAATAATCCTAAAATTTATATGGAGCCATAAAAAACCACAGCAATCTTGAGAAAGAACAAAGTTGGAGGTATCACTATACCTGATGTCAAAAATATACAAGGCTACAATAATCAAAACTGCATGGTGCTGGCATAAAAACAGATACATTGATCGATGGAACAGAATTAGCGAGCCCAGAAATAAATCCACGCCTATACACTCACTTAAATATATGACAAAGGAGGTAAGAATATACAATGTGGTAAAGACAGTCTCTTCAATAAATGGTGTTTTGTAAGACTGGATAGATACATGTAAAAAAAAGAAACAACCACTTTTTTACACCATATATAAGGATAGACTCAAAATGGGTTAAAGACTTAAATGTAAGACTCAAAACCAAAAAACTACTAGAAGAAACATAAACAGTAAACTCCTGATATTACTAATAGGAATTTTCTTTTCATATATATCTTCTTGAGTAAGGGAAACAAAAGAAAAAATAAACAATGGACTGCATCAAACTAAAATTTTCTACAGCAAGGAAAACCATCAACAAAACAAAAAGCAACCAACTGGAAGGTATTTGAGATGATACATTTGATAAGAGGTTAATGTTCAAAATATATAAAGAACTTATAGAACTTAACAACAACAAAAAAATAATACAATTAAAAATGGCAGAACCCTGAACAGATACTTCTCCAAAGAGGAAATACAGATGACTAATACACATATGAAAAGATACTCAAGTTCGCTAATCATCAGAGAGATGCAAATTAAAACAACAATGAGACATCACCTGACACCTGTCAGAATGGCTGTCATCAACAATTAAAAAAAACAAGTGTTGGCAAGGATGTGGAGAAAAGGGAACCCTCATACAATTGTTGGTGGGATTGCCAAATTGGTAACACTCAACTATGGAAAAACAGTATGGAGGTTTCTCAAAAATAAAAAAAACGGATATACCTTTTGATCCAGCAATTGCCTTCTGGAATATTTATCCAAAAAAAACCAAAAACAATAATTTGTTAAAAACTATGCACCCCAATGTTCATGGAAGCACAATTTACGATAGCCAAGATATGAAAGAAAAACTAAATGCCCATCAATAGACATTGGATGAAGATAGGTTCACACACAATGGAATATTAATCAGCCATTAAAAATAATGAAATCCTACCATTTGCAACGACATGGAGGCCTAGAGCTTATGATGCTGAGTGAAATAAGTCAGAAAGAGAAAAAAATACCAATATGATTTCACTGATAAGCAGAATCAAAAGGAACAAAAAGGACAAACCGATTAAAAAAAAAGACTCACAAAAATAGTGGACAATTTAGTGACAGACAGAAGAAGGAGTTGGGGTGGGAATGAGGAGAAGGGTTAAAGAAGTACAAAATAATAGTTGATAGTTGGTCATGAGGATTCAATGGCAACAGAAGATAAAATGGAGTTAGCATTAATATGATGGCTAGGCGAAATGCCAGGGGAGCAGTGAACAATGGGAAGGAATGTTTATGAAACATAGATTTCTAAAAATGTAAGGTACCCTTGAATCTAATTTAAATTAAAAATTTTTGAAAAAAATTAGAAAAAGAATTACATCATTGCTGACATATCATCGAAGCACTTTTAGAAAGAGGTCACGTCCGTATGTCCCACCAAAGATTTTCAGAAGACATTAATTGCTAAGATTGTGAAAAATACCCTGATTAATAATGCTATACCTTTCTATTATTATTACAGCATTTAACACATAAGTACAAAGTTTAAAGACCAAAGGTATATCAAAATGATAACTGTGCTTAATGCAAAATGTCAGGACGCAACTGATTTTCATTTTTCTTGCTTTACCTAGTTGTTTTCAATTACTTTGTACACTCTCTGAATCCCAGCACCTCCCCTCCCCTCCAAGCCCAGGACAAAGGAAAGAAAGTATGCAGGCACTGAGGCTGAAAAGCAGACCCAGATACTAGCTCGGTTTTGTTTGCTGCACTTAACAAGTATTTAAATCACCCCATTCCTGAAGCAACAGAGAAACAAACAAGTGGGGCTAGAGAAGCCAACAACAATATGGGCAAACAATGAGGCCCCAGGGAGAGAGAAGCCCTGTCCAGGAAATGAAATCCCTGTGCAGTGCCCAGCTGGGGGTCGCAGGATTAGGGCACAGCCCCCCTTCCGAGCCTCGGGGGAAGAGGGGTCTGCTGTGCTGAATGTTTCGCATCACAGAAAAGCCTTTGGAAGAAGGAGTTGATGGAAACTAGGAGGTGACCCGGGTCTTCAGAAGTCCACCTGCTGAAAGTGAGGAGAGAAAGTCAAATTAGGGGGGATGACTCCCTCTCACCCCCAGCCACACAGCACCCCCTCCTTAGACCTGACATTTGAGTGTTTCCTATTATCCATTACACAGGCCACTCTCCGGCTAAGACTGGCTCTTAGGCCCCAGCACTGGCCGCCACCCCATGTTGGCCCATTCCAGAACTTACACAGCCAGGATGCTCGCCATGGCTCTGAACTCCTTTTGAACGGCCTGCTGGTGTTGTGGAGCCTCTATGTCCATGGCAGGTGGGCCATCTCTGCCTCCAGATGAGACCCAAACGGCACAGTGATGTGCTGGAGAAAGTCATGGTTAAGGCGCCATCCCATCAGCAGCTGAACTGGCCGGTGCCTCAGGCTTGGCTCACACCTCAGAGACAGGCCTGCACCCCAGGATCCCAGGATTCCCCTCTGAATGTCCACCCCAAATCTTGCCACACACCCACCCAGACCTGCCAGCTCAGGCTACCTCGGCCTGCCTTCCTCTCCTTCAGCTCATCCTGTCCCACCTCCCCACTCTGTAGTGCCTGCCTGTCCATACTCCGGTTTCCGCTACTCTCCACTGCCCCTGCCAAAGGCTATACCAAGTCTCCTCCTGCTCCCATTTTTGTGCGCCCCCACCCCACACCTTCCCGGGGTGTCCTGTGCCCTGATCCCAAATTCAAATGCAGCCCTGTGGGATGGCCCTGACTTCAACCCCTGGCCACCAGCATCAGGGCATCATTGGAAAGATAAACAAGACAATGGGTTGGTCTTCTGGTCCTACAGACTCTGGAGCTGCGTCTCCACTGACCAGAAGCATGTACTTCCCGAGCCAAATTGGCAGCACCTACAGGTGCCGATCCGAACCCTTTCCTTGATTTCAGGGCCCTCCCAGGCCACGGTGGCCAGCCTGCTCGTATTGCGCATCAGGGCCTCCTGGATGGTCCTGGGCATCCGCGCCACCTTGGTCGTCATGGGCGCCAAGGGCCACCCTGGTCGTCTGCGACACCAGGATCTCCCTCATTTGCCATGGGCAACGGCGCCGCCCTGGCCATCAAGACTGCCAGGGTCGCAGTGGCTGCTGGAACCACCAGGGCTTCCTGGCCCTGAGGGCTGCCAGGCTCAATCTGGCAGTCGGGCTCACCGGGGCCACCCTGATCTTCTGGGCCTTCGAGGACACCCCCGTACCAGGCACACCCCCTACCCCTTCTTCTACGGCCTGGATGGCTGCTTCGACTTCCTCGTTGCCTTAGAGGCCATCTTGACTGCGACTGCCTTCTCGGGCCCGCGCTGAAGGGACGGAGACCCCGTGTGGACGTTCCACTGCTTCACGCACACGCCGTTAGGATCTCTGCGGTGCATGCACCAAGCACGGCGATCAAGTGCAAATGGAGTCAACCAGCTCGCTCCAAGCCTTCCCAGAGAGCCCACGGACGACTTAGCCAATGAGAACATCCCCACGAAGCTCCGCCCTTCCCAGTGCGCCTGTGCCAATGGAATGATGCCCACCCCTTTTGATGAGCTAAGACCCTGGGAATGTGACAGTTTCATACCAAGCCCATCCGGCCCACACTTACCAATGAACCTAAGAGCCTATGCCAATGGCAGGAAGGTCCCCTTCATGTATGACAAGATTGCGATCAGGTCCTCTTCCAAGCCAGCGAACCTGCATAGTTGAATGGAAACCATCCCTGGCGTGGTTCCCAGTAGAGTCACACCTGGGCCTTGCCTGACCCCGAGGACCCTCCAGCGCATTCCCTAGGAAAATCCGGATGGATGGACTTTGCTCCTCCGATGTTATTACGCCCTCTAGGCACTGTCCGCTGTGATGCCTGCCAGTCCCGAGAGGGGTGTGGCTGGCAGTCCCGCTGCCTCGGCCCAGGGGCTCCCGGGCACCAGGCGCACACACTGGGATGACTCCAGGAGGCAGGCTTCGGCCGGGTCAGCCAAAGCACTCACGATGTAACAGCCAGGCACGAAGGGCCCCGCACAGGGAGCACCACCGCTTGGACAGGTCTCAGTTGCTTTGCCGTCTGCTAGCACAGCCCTCAGGAACTCCCCTTGCCCGGGGACTGTCGTCCAGCTCTCCGGAGTGGGTGGTGCACAAGCTAGAGGTGCCAAGGTTCTCGCCTGGACTGTGACCCTACTGGCTAATGGACTGCTTAGTGCCGGTCTGCGTCTGTGTCTGCAAGTGTCAGGGCTACAGGTAAGGTACAGCTACGGGTGGACAGAGTTGGGGACGATGGCAGGCCTCAGGGACTACATTCCCTGGGGCGCCTCCTGTATGTGCCAGGATCCCTTGATGCCATGGGGAGGTGCCTGGGCCAAGGTCTGAGATTGGGCCTGTTCCTGAGAGGCGGGATAGAAACATCAGTCCAGGTCATTTGATCTCCCACCCATGGCTGCAGGCGCCTCTCCACCCTCCACATCCAGGCCCAGCAACCTTCCCTAGTGAGGAGCAGAGACCAAGGCAGCAGCTGCCCCTCCTTTGTACCAGAGTCCACATCCCTGCTTTAACTCCCAGTTCCTCTCCAGTCCAGGATGTCCATCCAGGTTGCAGGAGAAAAGCTGGGTCAGAGGGGGCTAACTGCCCCAAAGACTACGCCAAGTGTCTCAGCCCTTTGAACCCTGACCTGAAGCAAGTCCAGTCAGCTCCAAATTACTATTCTACTGTCCCTGGGTTTATGTCATCTCTCTCGCAAACTAAGCTCTTTCGTGTTTTGAAAACATCCAACGACGACAAGGATTTTGAGGAACCAGAAATCTGGGGAGAGGCACGTTTTTCTGAAGAGCAATTGTAATTAAAAGCCTTTAAAAAATAGCAAGTAAACATGCAGGTCAACAACTCTACCCTCAAGAATCTATCTTATGGGAAGAGGCACTCATGGAAAGTCCTCAATACAATGATTCAATTAAAAAATCAGCCACAAATATTTAAGGAAAGGGAAATAATATAAACGTTCAGGAACTATATTATTCGCTGACATGTTCTTGAAGCACTTTTAGAAAGAAGTCACATTCCTATGTTCAATGAAAACGTTTAATGATAAGCTTGTGAAAAATACTGAGTAATAACCCTGCAACATTTCTCTTATCATTACACTTTATACATAGTACAAGTGCAAAACAGCAAAAGATATTCCAAAATGTTGAACTTGTGCTTTATGCCAAATGAGAGAGCAACTGATTTTCATTGTCTTCGTTTCAAATTGTTTTCGATTACTTGTACCACTCTCTGAATCCTCAACACATCCCTCCCTCTAACCCTCTAAGCCAGGACAAAGGCAAGGAAATATGCAGGCACAGAAGCTGAAAAGCAGACCCAGAATACTAGCTCGGTTTTGTTCGCAGCACTTAACAAGTATTTAATCGCCCCATTCCTGAACCAATGGGGAAACAAACAAGAAGGCCTGGAGAACAAACGACAATATGGGCAAACAATGAGGCCCCAGGGAGAGAGTGGGCTGCTCCAGAAATCGATTCCCTGTGCAGTGCCCAGCTGGGGGATGCAGGATTTAGGGCCCAGCCCCCCTTCCGAGCCTCAGAGGAAAGCGGGGTCTGCTGTGTTTGAATGTTTCGAATCAACCAGAAAAAGCCTTCGAAGAAGGAGTTGATGGAACTGGAAGGGGCCGGATCTTCAGCAGTCCACCTGCTGAAAGTGAGAGGTAAAAGTCAAGTGAGAGGGGATGACTCAATCTCACCCCGAGCACACCGCACCCCTCCTGAGACCTGACACTTGAGTGTTCCTCCTGTGCATTACAGAGCCCCTCTCCAGCTAAGACTGGCTCTTAGGCCCGAGAATGGCCGCCATCCCCTTGTTGGCCCATTCCAGAAACTTACACAGCTAGGATGCTGCCATGCACTCTGAACTCCTTTGAATGGCCGGCGTGGTGCGTGGGTCTCTATGTCCATGGCCAGTCGGGCCATCTCTGCCTCCAAGTGAGACCCGAAATGGCACAGTGATGGTGCTAAGGGTGTTGTGGTTAAGGTACCATCCATCAGTGGCTGGACTGAGTAGTGCCTCATGCGTGCTCACAACTCAGACGTTGGCCTTCACCCCAACTTTCCCAATGCACACAATCTTGCCAGCTCAAGGACACCTTGGCCTGCCTCCCTCCTCCCTCAGCTCATCTTGTCCACCTTCCCTACTGTCTGGGACCTGCCTGCCCATCCTGCAGCCTTCTCTACTCTCCCACTGCCCCTGCCAACAGGCTACCACAAGTTCGCCTCCTGCTATTTTTGTTCCTCCCACCCCACTCCTGCCTTGGATGTCCTGTGTCCTGGTCTCCCATCCATGTGGGACCCGTAGGAAGGCCCTGACCCATCCCTTGGGTGCCAGGCCTCGAGGCCTCTTTAGAAAGGATACAAGACGATGGGTCGGTCTCCTGGTCCTACAGCCTCTGGAGCTGCGTCTCCACCCGGCCCAGATGCTCGAGGTGCCTGCGCCACATTGGCAGGCCCTACAGCCACTAATCCCACCCTTTCCTCATGCCAGGGCCGCCCAGGCCACGGTGGCCAGCCTGCTCGTATCGGGCATCAGGGCCTCCCGGATGGTCCTGCGCACCGGCGCCACCCTGCTCTTCATGGGCGCCAGGGCCACCATGGTCACTGGGACACCAAAGGGCCTCCGGGATGGTCACGGGGCACCGGCGCCCGTCTTGTCCGCATGGGCACCAGGGTCACCCTGGTTGTCTGCGACAGCCAGGGCCCCCTCATTGCCACAGGACTGGCGCTGTCCTGGCCATCAAGACTGTCATGGGTGCTGTGGCTGCTGGGCCACCGGGGCAATCCCGACCCTGGAGAGCTACCAGGCTCAATCTGGCATCAGGACCACCGGGGCCAACTTGGTCTTCTGGGCACTTCGAGGACATCCCCGCACCAGCCACACCCCTGCCCCTTCTTGCGGCCTGTAAGGCAGCTGCAACTTCCTCGTTCGCTTCAGAGGCCATCTTGACAGCAACAGTCCTCTCGGCACCGCACCTGATGTATGGAGTCACGTCTGTATGTTGCACAGGTTCACGCACACCACCGCTAGGGTCTCCGGGGCGCATGCGCAACAACAGCTTTTTCGAGAGCAAATGGAGTTGACTGGTTCCCACCAAGCTGTGCTAGAGAGCCCACGACAGCTTGCCAATGAGGACGCCTCCACGTAGTCCCGCCCCTCCCCAGTGCGCCTGCGCAATCGAATGGGCCCACCCTCCCCTGATGAACAGAGTGCCTCGGAATATGACTTTCCCGTGCACGGCTCCACACTTCCGGTGGACCTAGAGAGCCTGTGCCAGTGCCAGGAAAGGTCCCCCTCACATATAACAAGCTTGCTGACCTAGGTCCCCTTACAATCGTGCTCTAGGAATGAGTCAGGCAACAGAGTCGAGCCCTTCACGTGCTTGTCTCTGGACACCACAAAGGGCCCGAGGTGCAAGCCTGCTTAGTTGAGCGAGACTATCCCTGGGGTGGTTCCCAGCAGGAGTCACATCTGGGCCTTGCCTGACCCTGGGGACCCTCCCACCCATCCCTGGGGGAGCCTTGATGAAGGGTTTCACTCCTCCAGTGCCATTTCTCACTCCAGGCCACTGTCGCTCTGTGGGTGCATGCCACCTCCCAGGAGGAGGGTGCCAGCCATCGACAGCCTCCGCCCAGTGGCTCCTGGCTCCAAGCGCACACACCTCAATGCTAACAGGAGGCAGAACTTATGCCAGTGTCAGGCCAGGTGCTCAGGATTGAACAGCCGATCTAGAGACCTCTGTAAGCGGAGTAGCACTCCGTGGAATCTCCGACTTGCTTTCTCCTCTGCTGACACAGCCCTCATGTCCTCTCCCTTGACCAAGAACTGTAACTCAGCTGTTGTGGTGGGTGTACAGCTCAAGGTGGCAGGGTTCTCGCCTGGGCAGTGACCCTATTGGCTGCAAAACTGCTGAGTGCTGGTCCACATCTGTGTCTGCAAGGGCGTCAGGGCAACAGGAAATGTACAGATGCAGGCAGTTAGGGCGGGGACAATGGCAGGGTTCACGGACTGCATTCCCTGGGGCTCCTTGGTTTGTGTCAGAATCCCTGCCTGAACCAATGTTTTGTCCTGGGCCTGAGCCAGAGAGGCAGGAGAGAAACCTCAATCCAGGCTGCTTGATCCCATTTCATGGCTGCATACGCCTCTCCATCCTCTACATCCAGGCCCACCAACCTTCCTCTGAGGGGCATGGACCAAGCCAGTAGCAGCCCCTCCTTTGTACCTGGTCCCACATCACTGCCCTCCATCTCAGTTCCTCTTCGATACACCATATCCAAAGATTCAGATAAAATTTATATGAGAGGAAGCTAATTCCATTATCCCAAATACTTCACCAGGTATTCCAGTCCACGATATCCAGGTCGAAGAAGAGCTATATCAGAGGGAGCTAACTCCCTCGATCTCAAACTCTACGTCATGTGTCCCAGTTTCTTGGACCTCTGATCGTAAGTATGTCCAGTTAGCCTCAAATTCCTATTCTATTGTCTCTGGGTTTTATTTAGTTCTCACACAAACTAATCTCTTTTGTGTTCAGAAAACATCCTAACAACGACAAGAATTATGGGAAACCAGATCTGTGAGGCACCTTTTCTGAAGAGCAATGTGATCAAGAGTCCTAAAAAAAGAAATACCAAGAAAACATGCAGGTCACCATCTATACCCTCAGGAATCTATCTTACAGGAAGAAGCACTCATGGAAAGTCTTCAATACAAAGATTCCATTGAGCTGCAAAACTTTAAGGGAAATAATTGAAAAGATCAAGAACTCCACTATTTGCTAACATATTCTCGAAGCACTTTAAAAGAGGTCCGTCTCTATGTTCCACCAAAGATTTTCAGGAGAAATTAATGCTAACCTTGCGAAAAATAGTAGAGTAATAGCCCTACACATTTCTCATATTGTACACATTTAACGCATAAGTACAAGTTTAAAACAGCAAAAGATATTCCAAAATGTTGACCGTGCTTAATGCCAAATCTCAGAGGAACTGATTTTCATTGGCTGCTTTCCTAGTTTATTCAATTACTTTGTTCACTCTCTGAATCCCCAAAAACTCCCCTCCCCTCCAAGCCAAGGACAAAGCAAGGATATATGCAGGCGTTGAGGCTAAAAACAGACCAGAAATAAAAACTAGGTTTCCTTTGCTACACTTTACAAGTATTTTAATCACCCCATTCCTGAAGCAACAGAGAAACAAACAAGTGGGTCTGGAGGAGTAAAACGACAATATGAGCAAACAATGTGGACCCAGGGAGTGTGGGCCTGCTTCAGAAATCAATCGATTTCCCTGTGCAGTGCCCAGCTGGAGGGTCGCAAGATTAGGCCCAGCACCCCTTCCAGCCTCAGGGGAAAGCGCGGTCTGCTGTGCTGAATGTTTCGAATCACCGGAAAAGCCTTTGGAAGAAGGAGTTGATGGAATCTGGTAGGGGGCCGGGGTCTTCAGCATGTCCACCTGCTGAAGTGAGAGGTAAAAAGTCAAGTTAGAGGGGATGACTCACTCTAACCGCAGCACACCTCAGCCCCTCCTGAGACCTGACACTTGAGTTGTTTCCTGCTATCCATTACAGAGTCCCCTCTCTGCCTAAAGCTGACTCTTAGGTCCTAAGCAAGGCTGCCATCCCCATGTTGGCCCATTCCAGAACTTACACAGCAGGATGCTGCCATGCACTCTGAACTCCTTTTGAATGGCCGGGTGTGGCGTGGTCCTCTATGTCCATGGCCAGCCGGGCCATCTCTGCCTCCAAGTGAGACCCGAACGCACAGTGATGGTCTGAGTGTTGCGGTTTAAGGTGTCATCCATAAGTGGCTGAACTAGCCAGTGCTCAAGCTTACTCACAACCTCTGGATTTGGCCTAACCCCAGGCTTCCCCCCAGGATGTGCACCCCACCCTGCCTCACATGCACCAGTCCCGCCAGCTCAGGCCACCTTGGCCTACCTCCTCCCCCTAGCTCATCTTGTCCCACCTCCCCCACTCCATGGTGCCTGCCTGCCCATCCTCCAGCCTTCCTCTACTCTCCCACTGCCCTGACACCATGCTACCCCAGGTTCACCTCGCTGCTCCCATTTTTTGTCGCCCAACACAAACACCTAACCTTGGCTGATCTGGGCTCTGTCCCCACAGTCATATACTACCCTGCAGGATGGTCACGACCCATCCCTTGGGCACCGGGCCTCAGGGTCTCTTTGGAAAGGATACAAGACGATGGGTCGCTCTCCTGGTCCTACAGCCTCTGGAGATGCGTCCCACCTGGCCCGGATGCTCGAGGTTCCCCGCGCCACATTAGCAGCCCCTATGGCTGCTAATTCCACCCTTTCCTCGACGCCAGGGCCACCCAGCCCACCGTGGCCAGCCTGCTCGTATGGGACATCAGGGCCTCCCCGGAGGTCGTGGGCACTGGCGCCACCCTGGTCATCACGGGAGCCAGGGCACCAACGGTTCTCTGGGACACCATGGCTTCCAGGATGGTCACGGCACTGGCGCCGTCTTGGTCTGCATGGGCACCAGGGTTACCCTGGTTGTCTGCGACCAGGGTCTCCCTCATTGCCAGGGCACCGGCGACCCTGGCCATCAAGACTGCCAAGGGGCACAGTGGCTGCTGGAACCACCAGGGCTATCCTGGCCCTGAGGCTGCCAGGCTCAATCTGGCAGTCGGGCCACCGGGGGCCACCCTGGCTTTCTGGGCCTTCGAGGACATCCCCGTACCAGGCACACCCCCTACCCCTTCTTCTGCGGCCTGGTAGCTGCTTCGACTTCCTCGTTTGCCTCAGAGGCCATCTTGAAGTGGCGGCCTCTCGGACCCGTGCCTGACGGAACGGAGGCCCCGTCTTGGACGTTCCACAGGTTCACGCACACCGCCGCTATTGACCTCTGGGCGCATGCGCCAAAACCAGGGCGTTCGCGTTCAAATGGAGTCGACCGTTGGCTCCAAGCCGTCCCAGAGGCCCATGGACAGCTTAGCCAATGAGAACGCCCCCACGAAGCTCCCGCCCCCACTCCCCCCAGTGCCGCCTGCGCCACTTATTATGGCGCCCAAGCCCGGCTTGTCCAAGGCCCTGGTATATGACAGTTTCCCACAAAGCCTGTCCCACTGGAAAATGCTTGCTAGTGAAACTTAGACCCAGTGCCAATGCCAGAAGGTCCACCTCACATGTGACAAGCTTGCCGACCTCTGGGAAAGAGTCCGGGGCAACATGGCCACGCATTTATGTCCTCATCTCTGAAGGCCACACAGGGCCCCAGTGCATATTTGAGTGGGACCATCCCTGGGGAGACCACACCTCGCCTCTGCCTGACCCCAGAGCGCTCCAGCACAGTCCCTGGGAGAGCGCAGAGTGGAAGGGCTTACTCTCCAGAGCCATTTTCACTCCAGACACTGTCGTTTCCATGGTGCCTGCCACCCCCAGGAAGGGACTAGCCGGCAGTCCCGCCGCCTCTGCCCAGGGCATCCGGGCTCCAGGTGCCGCACTGTGATGCCTCACGAGGAAGGCTAGGGCCCGGTCACCCCAGGTGCTCAGGATGAACAGCCAAGCTTGAGGCCGTCCCGCACGTGGAGCACCACCTGTGGACAGGTCCCAAGTTGCTTTTGCCTCTGCGGCATAGCCCTCATGGGCTCTCCCATGCCCAGGAATAGTCATCCAGGTTTTGCAGGTGGGTGGGGCGTGGGGCTAGAGGCCACGGGATCTCGCCTGGGCAGTGACCCTACTGGCTCCTGCACTGCTGAGTGCTGGTCCACTTGTGTGTGTGCAAGGGGGTAGGGCAACAGGAAAGGTACACCGCTGAGGCCGAAACGGGACCACGCAGGGCTCGCAGACTGCATTCCCTGCGGTACCTCCGGTCCTGTACCAGGACCCTTGATGCCACAGGGAGGTGTCTGGGCACCGTCTAGGCCTGGCCTGGGTCTGAGGGGTGGGACAGGAAACCTCATTCCAGGCTGCTTGATCCCAATCCCGTGCTGCAGACACCTCCCATATTCCACATTAAGGCCCAGCTACCTTCCTTTGAGAGGTGCACAGACCAAGGGAGTAGCTGCCTGCCCGTGCATCAGTGTCTAAGTGCATGCCCTCCCTCCCAGATCCTCTTCAGTCCATGATATCCAGGTTACAGGGTAAAAGTATTTTAGAGGGATATACTCCCCCATGTCCCCAAAAATTCACAAGCTGTCCAGCCTCTTAGTCTGTGACCTGAACAAGTCCAATCACTCCAAATTCTATTCTATTGTCCCTCAGTTTAATGTCATCTCTCCCAACTAGCTGTTTCTTGTTCGGATATTCCCCAACAGTACAAAGATTTTGGGAAACCAGAATCCGGTAAGAGGCACGTTTTCTGAAGATCAATTGTGATCAACAGCCCTAAAAAAAGAAATAGTAAGTAAACATTCACGTCAACATCTCGATCCTTAGGTCTGTATCTTGCAAGAACAACCACTCATGGAAAAGTTTTCAATACAAGGAATCTATTGAAAAATAACGCAAATTTAAGGAAAGGGAAATAATTTAAAAGTTCAAGAATTCCTTTATTCACTGACATTCTTGAAGCACTTAGAAAGAGGCCATGTCCGTATGTTCCACCTCGTTATACATTTAACACATAAGTACAAGTATAAAAACAGCAAAAATAATCCAAATGTTGACTGTCCTAAATGGTGAAGTGTCAGAGCAACTGATTTTCATTGGCTTGCTTTTCCTAGATTTCTTCAATTATTTAGTACCACTCTCTCAATTCCAGCACCTCCCTCCCCTCCAAGCCCAGACAAAGCAAGGAATATGCAGCACAGAAGCTGAAAAGCAAGCCAGAATACTAGCTCGGTTTTTGTTCTGCAGCACTTAACAAGTATTTAATCACCCCATTCCTGAAGCAATAGGGAAACAAACAAGTGGGACTGGAGAAGCAAACAACAATATAGGCAAACAAAGAGGCCCCAGGGACAGAGAGAAGCTGCTCCACAAATAAATCCCTGTGCAGTGCCCAGTGGGGGATGCAGGATTAGGGTCCAGCCCCTCTTCCAATCCTCAGGGGAAAGAGTGGTCTGCTGTGCTGAATGTTTCGAATCACCAAAAAAGCCTTGGAAAAAGGAGTTGACAGAATCTGGTAGGTGGCCAGGTCTTCAGCAGTCCACCTGCTGAAAGTGATGGGGTGAAAGTCAAGGTTAGAGGGAATGACTCCAATCTCACTCCTAGTACACTGTACCCCTCCTGAGACCTGACACTTGAGTTTCCTGCTATCCATTACACAGCCTCCCTCTCAACTAAGACTGGCTCTTAGATCCTGAGCACTGCCCACCAACCCATATTGGGCCATTCCAGAACTTACACAGCCAGGATGCTGCCATATGGCACTCTGAACTCCTTTTGAATGGCCGGGTGGTGCGCGGGTCTCTCCTATGTCCATGGCCAGCCGGGCCATCTCTGCCCCAGATGAGACCCAACGGCACCAGTGATGGTGCTGAGAGTGTTGCAGTTAAGGCGCCATCCATCAGCGGCTGAACTGGCCAGTGATTCACGCTTGCTTAAGCCTCAGAGTGTGCCTTCACCCCAGGTTTCCTCCCGGGGTGTCCACCCCCACTTTGCCTCACATGCACCCAGTCCTGCCAGCTCAAGCCACCTTGGCCTGCCTCCCTCCTCCTCAGCTCATCCTGTCCCACCTCCCCCCACCCCGTGAGGTCTACCTGCTCATCCCCCAGCATTCTCTCCTTTCCCACTGCCACTGCCACCAAGCTATCCCAGGTTTGCCAACTGCTCACATTTTTATCCCTGCCACCATATCTGGCCTAGGCTTTCCTGTGCCCTGTCCTTCAAAGGCACATACTATACTGTAGGATGGCCACGACCCATCCCTTTGGCACCAGGCCGCAGGGCCTCTTTGGAAAGGATACAAGACGATGGGTCGGTCTCCTGGTCCTACCGCCTCTGGAGCTGCGTCTCCACCGGGCCCAGATGCTCGAGGTGCCTGCGCCACATTAGCAGCCCCTACGGCTGCTAATCCCACCCTTTCCTCGACGCCAGGTCCGCCCAGGCCACGGTGGCCAGCCTGCTCATATCGGGCATCAGGGCCTCCAAGATGGTCCTGGGCACCGGCTCCACCCTGCTGGTCATGAGCACCAGGGCCACCATGGTCGACTAGGACACCATGGCCTCCGGGATGTTCACGGGCACCAGGGTCATCCTGGTTGCCTGCAACACCAGGGCCTCCCTCATTGCCAGGGCACTGGCGCCACCTTGGCCATCGAGACTGCCAGGGGTGCAGTGGCTGCTGGGACCGCCAGGGCTATCCTGGCCCTGAGGGCTTCCCGACTCAATTTGGCAGTCGGGCCCACCGGGGCCACCCTGGTCTTCTGGGCCTTCGAGGATATCCCCCGCACCAGCCACACCCCCTACCCCTTCTTCTGCGGCCTGGATGGCTGCTTCGACTTCCTCGTTTGCCTCAGAGGCCATCTTGACTGCGACGGCTTTTTCGAGCCCGTGCCCGATGGATTCGAGGTCCCGTCTGGACGTTTTACCAGTTCACGCACACTGCCACAAGGGATCTCGAGGACGCCTGTGTCAAGCACGGCGATCAAGTGCAAATGGAGTCGTCCAGGTGGCTCTGAGAAGTCCCAGAGAGCCCACGGACAGCTTAACCAATGAGGACGCCCCACGAAGCTCCGCCCCCCAGTGCGCCTGAGCCAATGGAATGGCTCCCAACCCCCGCTTGGGCGTAGGCATTGGGAATGTGAGTTTCCTCCCAAGCCTGCGTGGCCCAATGCTTGCTGGTGAACCTAAGAGCCTGTGCCATTGCCATGAAGGTTCCCCTCACATGCAAAAAGCTTGCCAACCTCAGGGCCCCTTTCTTCACTCTCTGGGAAAGAGTCCGTGACAACAGGGCCAAGCCTTTCATATCCTTGTCTCTGGACCCCACATAGGGCCCTTGTCTGTGAGCCTGCATAGTAGAGCAGAGACCATCCCTGGTGATGTTCCAAGCAAGAGAAACACCTGGCCCTTGTCTGACCCCAGGGACGCTCCACCCTAGTCTCTGGGGAAGCGTAGATGGAAGGGCTTCACTCTTCCAGTACCAGTTCTCACTCCAGGCAGCGTCCGCCCAGGGGCTCCCGGGCTCCAGGTGCACACACTGTGATGTCTCAAGAGGCAGGATTGTGCTCAGGTCATCCCAGGTGCTCAGGATGGAACAGCTAGTCTGGAGGCCTCCCGTTGTGGAGAACCACACCGTGGACAGATCCAAGTTGGTTTGCCTCTGCTGGCATAGCCCTCATGGACTCTCCCTTGCACAGGAATAGTCGTCCAGGTTTCGCAGGTGGGTGGGGCATGGGGCTAGAGGTGCCAGGGTTTCTCAACTGTGCAGTGACACTACTGGCTGCTGGACTGCTGAGTGCTGGTCCACTTCTGTGTGTGCAAGGGGGTCAGGGTGACAGGAAAGGTACACTGCACAGGCCAAAACGGGGACCACGGCAGGGCTTGCAGACTGCATTCCCTGCAGTACCTCCAGTCTGTACCAGGATTCCTTGATGCCAGAGAGAGGTGCCTGGGCCAGCATCTAAGCCTGCCTTGGGTCTGAGGCATGGGACAATAACCTCAGTCCAGGCTGCCTGGTACCTATCCCATGGCTGCAGATACCTCCCCACCTTCCATATCCAGGCCCAGCTACCTACCCTGGTGAGGGACACCCACCAAGGCATCAGCTGCCTGCCCTTGTATCAGGCCAAGTGCATGCCCTCCCTCCCAGTTCCTCTCCAGTCCAAGATAGCCAGGTTACAGGATAAAAGCACCTTAGAGGGATGTAACTCACCCTGTCACAAAATATTCAAAGCTGACCCAGCCCTCTTTGTCTGTGACCTGAGGCAAGTCCAGTCAGCCCCAAATTCCTATTCTACTGTCCCTCGGTTGAAAGTCATCTCTCTCCCAACTAAGCTCTTTCATGTTTGGAAAACACCCAAAAGCGACAAGTATTTTGGGAAACAAAAAAATGGTGAGAAGCACCTTTTTTGAAGTACAATTGTGATCAACAGTCCTAAAAAAGAAATAGCAAGTAAACACGCTGGTCAACATCTTTACCCTCAGGAATGTACCTTGCAGGAACAAGCCCTCATGGAAAGTCTTGAATACAAGGAGTCCATTGAAAAATAAGACGCAAAAATTAAAGGAAAAAAATAATTTAATGGTTCAAGAATTCCATTATTCCATGAAATTCTTGAAGCACTTTTAGAAAGAAGTCATGTCCATACGTTCCACCAAAGATTTTCAGAGATTTAACGCTAAGCTTGCAAAAAATACCTGAGAAATAAGCTTATACATTTCTCTTACCGATACACATTTAGCGCATAAGGTTAAAACAAAGATATTCCAAAGTGTTGACTGTGCTAAAGGCCGAATGTCAGAACAACTGATTTTCATTTTCTTGTTTTTCTTAGTTTTCTTCAACTCCTTTGTACCACTCTCTGAATCCCCAGCACCTCCCCTCCCCTCCAAGCCCAGACAAAGGCAAGGAAATATGCAGGCGCTGAGGCTGAAAAGCAGACCCAGAATACTAGCTAGGTTTTGTTTGCTGCACTTAACAAGTATTTAATCACCCCATTTCTGAAGCAACAGGGAAACAAACAAGTGGGCCTGGAGAAGCAAATGACAATATGGGCAAACAATGACACCCCAGGGAGAGTGTGGCTCTGCTCCAGAAATCAATTCCCTGTGAAAGCCCAGCGGGAGTGGGATGGAGGGGATGGCAGGATTAGGACCAGCTCCCCTTCCCAGGCCTCAGGGAAAGCGGGGTCTGTTGTGCTGAATGTTTCGAATCACCAGAAAAAGCTTTGGAAGAAGGAGTTATGGAATCTGGTAGCGGGGCCGGTCTTCAGCAGTCCACCTGCTGAAAGTGAGGGTAAAAGTCAAGTTAGAAAGGATGACTCACTCTAACCGCGCACACCTCAGCCCCTCCTGAGACCTGACACTTGAGTGTTTCCTGCTATCCATTACAGAGTCCCCTCTCTGCCTAAGACTGACTCTTAGGTCCTAAGCAAGGCTGCCATCCCATGTTGGCCCATTCCAGAACTTAACACAGCCAGGATGCTGCCATGCACTCTGAACTCCTTTTGAATGGCCGGGGGTGCGTGGGTCCTCATGTCCATGGCCACCGGGCCATCTCTGCCTCCAAGTGAGACCGAACGGCACACCAGTGATGGTGCTGAGAGTGTTGCGGTTAAGGTGTCATCCATAAGTGGCTGAACTAGCCATGCCTCAAGCTTACTCCACACCTCTGGATTTGCCTTAACCCCAGGCTTCCCCCAGGATGTGCACCCCCACCCTGCCTCACATGCACCCAGTCCGCCAGCTCAGGCCACCTTGGCCTACCTCCCTCCTCCCTCAGCTCATCTTGTCCCACCTCCCCCACTCCATGGTGCCTGCCTGCCCATCCTCAGCCTCCTCTACTCTCCCACTGCCCTGACACCTTGCTACCCCAGGTTCACCTCGCTGCTCCCATTTTTGTCGCCCAACACCACACCTAACCTGGGCTGATCTGGGCTCGTCCCTCACAGTCATTATCTACCCAGTAGGATGGCCACGACCCATTCCTTGGGAACCAGGCTCAGGCCTCTTGGAAAGGATACAAGACGATGGTCGCTCTCCTGGTCCTACAGCCTCTGGAGATGCGTCTCCACCTGGCCCGGATGCTCGAGGTTCCGCGCCACATTAGCAGCCCCTATGGCTGCTAATTCCACCCTTTCCTCGACGCCAGGGCCACCCAGCCCACCGTGGCCAGCCTGCTCGTATGGACATCAGGGCCTCCCGGCTATGTCGTGGGCACCGCGCCACCCTGGTCATCACGGGAGCCAGGGCCACCACGGTTGTCTGGGACACCATGGCTTCCAGGATGGTCAACGGGCACTGGCGCCGTCTTGGTCTGCATGGGCACCAGGGTTTACCCTGGTGTCTGCGACACCAGGGTCTCCCTCATTGCCATGGGCACCGGCGCCGCCCTGGCCATCAAGACTGCAGGGGCGCCGTGGCTGCTGGAACCACCAGGGCTATCCTGGCCCTGAGGGCTGCCAGGCTCAATCTGGCAGTCGGCCCACCGGGCCACCCTGGTCTTCTGGGCCTTCGAGGACATCCCCCGTACCAGGCACACCCCCTACCCCTTCTTCTGCGGCCTGGATAGCTGCTTCGACTTCCCTCGTTTGCCTCAGAGGCCATCTTGACAGTGGCGCCTTCTCGGACCCGTGCCTGACGGAACGGAGGCCCCGTCTGGACGTTCCACAGGTTCACGCACACCGCCGCTATTGACCTCCTGGGCGCATGCGCCAACCAGGGTTCGCGTTCAAATGGAGTCGACCGGTTGGCTCCAAGCCGTCCCAGAGGGCCCATGGACAGCTTAGCCAATGAGAACGCCCCCACGGAAGCTCCGCCCCACTCCCCCCGTGCGCCTGCGCCACTATTATGGCGCCCAAGCCCGGGCTTGGTCCAAGGCCCTGGTATATGACAGTTTCCCACAAAGCCTGTCCCACTGGTGAAAATGCTTGCTAGTGAAACTTAGACCCAGTGCCAATGCCAGGAAGGTCCACCTCACATTGTGACAAGCTTGCCGACCTCTGGGAAAGAGTCCGGGGCAACATGGCCACGCATTTATGTCCTCATCTCTGAAGGCCACACAGGGCCCCAGTGGCATATTTGAGTGGAGACCATCCCTGGGGGAGACACACCTCGCCTCTGCCTGACCCCAGAGACGCTCCAGCACAGTCCCTGGGAGAGCGCAAGATGGAAGGGCTTCACTCTTCCAGAGCCATTTCTCACTCCAGACACTGTCGTTCCATGGTGCCTGCCACCCCCAGGAAGGGACTAGCCGGCAGTCCGCCGCCTCTGCCCAGGGCATCCCGGGCTCCAGGTGCACGCACTGTGATGCCTCCACGAGGAAGGCTAGGGCCCGGGTCACCCCAGGTGCTCAGGATGGAACAGCCAAGCTGGAGCCTCCCGCACGTGGAGCACCACGCTGTGGACAAGTCCAAGTTGCTTTGCCTCTGCCGGCATAGCCCTCATGGGCTCTCCCATGCCCAGGAATAGTCGTCCAGGTTTTGCAGGTGGTGGGGCGTGGGGCTAGAGGTGCCACGGGATCTCGCCTGGGCAGTGACCCTACTGGCTCCTGCACTGCTGAGTGCTGCGTCCACTTGTGTGTGTGCAAGGGGTCAGGCAACAGGAAAGGTACACTGCTGAGCCGAAACGGGGACCACGGCAGGGCTCGCAGACTGCATTCCCTGCGGTACCTCCGAGTCTGTACCAGGATCCCTTGATGCCACAGGAGGTGTCTGGGCCACCGTCTAGGCCTGGCCTGGTTCTGAGGGGTGGGACAGGAACCTCATTCCAGGCTGCTTGATCCCAATCCCGTGGCTGCAGACACCTCTCCACATTCCAATTAAGGCCCAGCTACCTTCCTTTGAGAGGTGCACAGACAAGGAGTAGCTGCCTGCCCGTGCATCAGTGTCTAAGTGCATGCCCTCCTCCCAGATCCTCTTCAGTCCATGATATCCAGGTTACAGGTAAAGCATATTAGAGGGATGTACTCCCATGTCCCCAAAAAATTCACAAGCTGTCCCAGCCCTCTTAGTCTGTGACCTGAATCAAGTCCAATCACTCCAAAATTTCTATTCTATTTTCCCCTCAGATTAATGTCATCTCTCTCCCAACTAAGCTGTTTGTGGTTCGGAAAATTCCCCAACAGTAACAAAGATTTTGGGAAACCAGAAAATCCGGTGAGAGGCACATTTTCTGAAAAGCGCCTGTTATCAAGACTTCTTAAAAAAGAAATAGCAGGTAAACACAGAGATCAACATCTCTACCCTAGAAATCTTATCTTTCGGGAAGAAACACTCAAGGAAATTATTCAATACAAATTTTACATAGAAAAATTAGCCTGAGAAATAAAAGGAAAGTGAAATGATTTAAACTTTCAAAAATCCATTATTTGCTGACATTCTCGAAGCACCTTTAGAAAGAGGTCATGTCCATTGTTCCACCAAGGAATTTCAGAAATTAATGCTAAGCTTGCAAAAATACCTGATAATAACCTTATCCATCTCTCTTATTTTTAACATTTAACCCATAAGTACGAGTGTAAAACAGGAAAGGACATTCCAAAATGTTGACTGTGGTTAACACCAAATGTCAGAGCAACCTGATTTTTCATTTTTCTCGCTTTTCCTAGTTTTCTTCAATTACTTTGTACCACTCTTGGAATCCTCAGCACCTCCCCTCCCCTCCAAGCCCAGGACAAAGGCAAGGAAATATGCAGGCGCAGAGGCTTGAAAAGCCAGACCCAGAACACTAGCTCGGCTTTGTTTCCTGCACTTAACAAGCATTTAATCACCCCATTCCTGTAACAACAGGGAAACAAAACAAGTGGGACTGGAGAAGCAAACCACAATATGGGTAAAGGGTGACTCCCTAGGGAGAGAGAGGTGCTGATCCCGAAAATTCAATTCCCTATGCAGAGCCTAGCAGGGGTCATAGGATGAGGCCCAGCCCTCCTTCTGAGCCTCAGGGGAAATCGGGTGTGCTATGCTGAATGTTTGAATCACCAGAAAAAGCCTTTGGAAGAAGGAGTTTACGGAATCTGGCAGGGGAATCTGGCAGGGGGCCGGGCTCTGCAGAGCAGTCCACCTGCTGAAACTGAGGGGTAAAAGTTAAGTTAGAGGAGATGACTCCCTCTCTACCCCAGCACACCGCACCCCCTCCTGAGACCTGACACTTCAGTGTTTCCTGCTATTCATTACACAGCCCCCCTCTCCAGCTAAGACTGGTTCTTAGACCCGGAGCACTGGCCACCCCCGTGTTGGCCCATTCCAAACTGACACAGCCAGCATGCTGCCATGCACTCTGAACAGCTTTTGAACGTCCTCGTGGTGGCACGGGGCCTCTATGTCCATGGGCAGTCGGGCCAACTCTGTGTCCAGGTGAGATCCGAATGGCACAGTGATGGTGCTGAGTGTTGTGGTTGAGGCACCATCCATCAGCGGCTGAGCTGGCCTGTGACTCATGCTTGCTCACACCTCAGAGGGTGTCATCCCAGGCTTTCCTGGGTGTCCACCCCCCACACACCTTGCCTCACAGGCACCCAGTCCTGCCAGCTTAGGCCAACTGGGCCTGACTTCCTCCTCCCTCAGCTCATCATGTCCTGCCTCCCCCACTCCGTGGAGCATTGCCTGCCCATCCTCCAGCCTCCGCTCCCACTTCCCCTGCCACCATGCTACCCCAGGTTTGCCCCCCGTTCCCATTTTTTTCCCACACAAACACTTGGCTTGGGCTGTCCTGTGCCCTGTCTCCAAAGCCACATGCGACCCTGTAGGATGGCTCTGACCCATCCCTTGCACACCAGCCTCAGGCCTCTTTGGAAAGAATACAAGACGATGGGTCGGTCTCCTGGTCCTACAGCCTCTGGAGCTGCGTCTCCACCTGGCCCGGATGCTCGAGGTGCCCGCACCACAATGGCAGCCCCTAAGGCTGCTAATCCCACCCCTTCCTCTAACTCCAGGGATTCCCGGGCCACGGTGGCCATTCTGCACGTATCAGGTATCAGCGGCCTCCCATATGGGATAGGGTATCGGTGCCACTCTGCTCGTCATGGGACCAGGGCCAGCACGGTCGTCTGGGACACCATGGCCTTCAGGAAGGTCACAGGCACCGGCGCTGTCTTGTTCTGCATGGGCACCAGTGCACCATGTTTGTCTGCGACACCAGGCCTCCCTCATTGCCACGGGTGCCGGTGCTGCCCTGGCCATCAGGGCTATCCTGACCCTGAGGGCTGCCAGGCTCAATCTGACAACCGGCCACCGGGGCCTCCCTGGTCTTCTGGGCTTTCGAGGACAAATCCCCCCACCACCAGCCACACCCCCTACCCCTTCCTCTATGCCTCTATGGCTGCTGCCACTTCCCTGTTTGCCTCGGGGGCCATCTTGACTGCGACGGTCCTCTCGTTCCCGGCGCCTGATGGAACCGAGGCCCTCTGGCCGTTCCACAGGTTCACCGCACACAGCCGCTAGGTATCTCTGGGGCGGCATGCGCCAATCACGGCTTTTCGCGAGCAAATGGAGTCGAATGGGTCCGCAAGCTGTCTAGAGAGCCCACGGAAGGCTTAGCCAATGAGGAAGCAGTCATGAAACTCTGCCCCTCCCCCAGTGCGCTTGCCCAAATGGAATGCCCCCGCCCCCCTTTTCTGCATGGCTAAGCATTAGGCTTGTGACAGGTTTCCACAAGCCCGCTCAGCACCACACATGCGGATTACCGTAAGAGCCTGTGCTAGTGCCATTACAGTCCCCTCCACATGTGACAAAACTCGCCGAAATCAGGTCCCCTTTTATTGTGCTCAGGGAATGAGTCCAGGCATCGGCATCAGGCCTACACGTCCAATGTCTGCATGCCACACAGGGCCTGGGCCCACGACCCTGCATAGTTGAGTGGACATCATCCCTGGGTTGATTCCCAGCAGTAGTCACAACTGGGCCCTGCCTCACCTGGGGATCCTCCAGCCTTCTCCCTGGGGGAGCCTCGATGGAATGACTTTGCTTCTCCAGTGTCATTTCTCACTCCAGGAATTGTCGCTCCTGGGTGCCTGCCACTCCCCGGAGGGGGCTGCCCGGCAATCCCGCCACCTCTGCCCAGGGGCTGCCGGGCTCCAGGCACACACATGGCTATGCCTCCAGGAGGCAGTCTATGCCCAGGTCAGCACAGATGCTCAGGATGGAACAGCCAAATTGGAGGCCTCCCGCACGCGGAGCACCACACCGTGGACAGGTCCAAGTTGCTTTGCCCTCTGCTGGAACAGCCCTCATAGGCTCTCCTTACCCAGCAACAGACGTCCAGGTTTCCGACGTGGGTGGGGTGTGGGGCCAGAGGTGCCAGGGGTTCAGCCTGGGTGGTGACCCTACTGGCTGCTGGACTGCTAAGTTCTGGTCCACTTGTGTGTGTGCAAGGGGGTCAGGGTAACAGGAAAGGTAAACTGCAGGTGCCAGGATGGGGACCATGGGAGGGCTCGCAGAATGTATTCCCTGCGGCACCTCCCATCTGTGCCAGGATCGCCTGATGTCACGGGAGGTTCCTGGGCCAAGGTCTATGCCTGGGACATGGCCAGAGTTGGGGGACAGGAACCTCAGTCCAGGCTGCTTGATCCCCCATCCCATAGTTGCAGCGCCTCCCCACCCTCCACATCCAGGCCCAGCAACCTTCCCTCAGGAAGGGCACATATCAAGGCAGCAGCTGCCACTCCCTTGTACCGGGGTCCAAGTCCCTGCCCTCCCTCCCAGTTCCTCTCAGGTCCATGATATCCAGGTTATAGGATAAATGCTATATATGAGGGAGCTAACTCCTCCTGTCCAAAACACTTCACCACGTGTTGGAGTCCATGACATCCAGGTTTCAGGAAAAAAAACTATATTGTAGGGAGCTAACTCCCCCGATCATAGAGACTATACCAGGAGTCCCAGTCCCCTTCTCTGACCTGAAGCAAGTCCAGTCAGCCCCAAATTCCTATTCTACTGACCCTGCGTTTTATGTCATCCTCCCGTAAACTAATCTCTTTCATGTTCAGAAAACACCACAACAGCGACAAGGATTTTAGGAAACCAGAAATCTGGTGAGAGGCACATTTTCTAAAGAGCAATTGTGATCGAGACTCTTAAAAAAAGGAATAGCAAGTAAACACGCAGGTCAACATCTCTACCCTAGGAATCTATTGGGAAGAAGTACTCACGGAAAGTCTTCAATACAAAAATTCCATTGAAAAATTAGCTACAAAAATTTAAGGGACATAATTTACTTTCAAGAATTATATTATTCTCTGATATACTCTTGAAGCACTTTTAGAAAGAATTCCCATCCATATGTCCCACCAAAGACTTTCAAGAGAAATTAATGCTCAGCTTGTGAAAGATACCTGAGTAATAACCCTACACATTTCTTTTACCGTTACCCATTTAACATATAATTACAATTTAAACAAAAGATATTCATAAATGTTACCTGTGCTAAATGGTGAATATCAGACGCAACTGATTTTCATTTTCTTGCATTTCTTAGTTGACTTCAATTCCTTTGTACCACTCTCTGAATCCCCATCCCCTCCGCACCCCTCCAAGCCAAGGACAAAGGCAAGGAAATATGCAGGCCTGGAGGCTGAAAAGCAGACCCAGAATACTAGCTCGGTATTTTTTTTGCTTCATTTAACAAGCCTTTAATCACCCCATTCCTGAAACAATAGAAAGACAGAGAAGAAGACTTTGAAAGCAAAGGCCAATATGGGCAAACAATGGGGCCCCAGGGAGAGAGAGGCTCTGTCCAAATTGGTTCCCTAGGCATTGCCCAGTAGGGATTTACAGGATTAGGTCCAAGTCCTCCTTGTGGACCACAGGGGAATGGGGGTACTCTTGTGCTACATTTTTTACATCAGGAGGGAAAGCAGTTGGAAGAAAGTGTTGACAGAGTCTTGGAGAAGACTGGGATCTTCAGCAATCCACCTGCTGAAAATGAGAGGTAAAAGTCAAGTTAGAGGGGATGACTTCCACTCTACCCCAGCACACCGCAGCCCCTCCTGAGACCTGACACTTGAGTGTTTCCTGCTATCCATTACAGAGCCCCCTCTCCATCTAAGACTGGCTCTTAGGCCCTGCCACCTGCTGCCACCCCCTTGTTGGCCCATTCCAGAACTTACACAGCCAGGATGCTGCCATACACTCTGAACTCATTTTGAACGTCCTGGTGGTGGCACGGGGCCTCTATGTCCATGGCCAGTCGGACCATCTCTGCCTCCAAGTGAGACTCGAACGGCACAGTGATGGTGCTGAAGGAGTCACGGTTAAGTCGCCATCCATAAGTGGCTGAACTAGCCAGTGCCTCAGGCTTGCTCACAACTCAGACAGGCCTGCACCCCAGACTTCCTCTCTGAAAGTCTACCCCAAACTTGCCTTATATGCACCCAATCCTGCCAGCTCAGGCCACCTTGGCCTGCCTCCCTCCTCCCTCAGCTCATCCTGTCCACCTCCCCACTCTGAGGGGCCTGCCTGCCCATCCTCCAGCCTCCTCTACTCTCCCACTGCCCCTGCCACCAGGCTACACCAGGTTGTCCTCCCTGCTCTCATTTTTGTCCACCTACCCCCACACCAGCCCGGAGCTGTACTGTGCCCTGACCCCAAATCCAAATGAAGCCCTGTGAGATGGCCTTCACCTATGCCTTGGTCACCAGGTCCCTGGGCATCACTGGAAAGGATACAAGACGATGGGTCGGTCTCCTTGTCCTACAGCCTCAGGAGCTGCGTCTCCACCCGGTCCAGAAGCACGCCTTTCCCACGCCATATTGGCAGCCGCTATGGCTGCTAAACCCATCCTTTCCTCTGGGACTAGAGGGCATCCCACATTGCCAAGGGCACCGGCACCGTGTCGGCTGGGGTCACCAGGGCTATCCTGGCCCTGAGGGTTGCCAGGCTCATTTTTGGCAATCGGGGCCACCCTGGTCTTCTGGGCCTTCAAGGACATCCCCCACACCAGCCACACACCCTACCGCATCTTCTGCAGCCTGGAAAGCTGCCTCGACTTCCCTGTTCGCCTCAGAAGCCATCGTGACTGTGACGGCTTACTCTGCCCCGCGCCTGATGAAATGGACGCCCCAGCTTGATGTTCCACTGCTTCACGCACACCGCCGTTAGGATCTCTGTGGTGCATGCACCAAGCACGGCGATCAAGTGCAAATGGAGTCGACCCGCGCACTCCAAGCCGTCCTTGAGAGCCCACGGATGATTTAGCCAATGAGAACATCCCCACGAAGCTCCGCCCTTCCCCAGTGCGCCTGTGCCAATGGAATGATGCCCACCCCCTTTTGATGAGCTAAGACCCTGGGAATGTGACAATTTGCCACCAAGCCTACTCACCCCACAGTTGCCAGTGAACCTAAGAGTATATGCCAATGGCAGGAAGGTCCCCTTCACGTATGACAAGTTTGCCAACCTCAGGTGCCCTTTCATCGTTCTCTGGGAGAGTCCAGGACAACGGGTCAGGCCCTTCATGTCACTGTCTTTGGGTGCCATACAGGGCCCGAGCCTGAGAGCCTGCATAGTTGAGGAGAAACCACCCCTGGGGTGGTTCCCATTAGGAGTCACACCTGGGCCTTGCCTGACCCCGAGGACCCTCCAGCACATTCCCTAGGAAAATCCGGATGGATGGACTTTGCTCCTCCGATGTTATTACGCCCTCTAGGCACTGTCGCTGTGATGCCTGCCAGTCCCGAAGGGGTGTTGGCTGGCAGTCCCGCTGCCTCGGCCCAGGGGCTCCCGGGCACCAGGCGCACACACTGGATGACTCCAGGAGGCAGGCTTCGGCCGGGTCAGCCAAAGCACTCACGATGTAACAGCCAGGCACGAAGGGCCCCCGCACAGGAGCACCACCGCTTGGACAGGTCTCAGTTGCTTTGCCGTCTGCTAGCACAGCCCTCAGGGACTCCCCCTTGCCCAGGGACTGTCGTCCAGCTCTCGGGAGTGGGTGGTGCACAAGCTAGAGGTGCCAAGGGTTCTCGCCTGGACTGTGACCCTACTGGCTAATGGACTGCTTAGTGCCGGTCTGCGTCTGTGTCTGCAAGTGGGTCAGGGCTACAGGTAAGGTACAGCTACGGGTGGACAGAGTTGGGGACGATGGCAGGCCTCAGGGACTACATTCCCTGGGGCGCCTCCTGTATGTGCCAGGATCCCTTGATGCCATGGGGAGGTGCCTGGGCCAAGGTCTGAGATTGGGCCTGTTCCTGAGAGGCGGGATAGAAACATCAGTCCAGGTCATTTGATCTCCCACCCATGGCTGCAGGCGCCTCTCCACCCTCCACATCCAGGCCCAGCAACCTTCCCTAGTGAGGAGCAGAGACCAAGGCAGCAGCTGCCCCTCCTTTGTACCAGAGTCCACATCCCCGCTTTAACTCCCAGTTCCTCTCCAGTCCAGGATGTCCAGGTTGCAGGAGAAAAGCTGGGTCAGAGGGGGCTAACTGCCCCAAAGACTACGCCAAGTGTCTCAGCCCTTTGAACCCTGACCTGAAGCAAGTCCAGTCAGCTCCAAATTACTATTCTCCTGTCCCTGAGTTTATGTTATCTCTCTCGCAAACTAAGCTCTTTCGTGTTTTGAAAACACCCCAACGGTGACAAGGATTTTCAGAAACCAGAAATGTGGTGAGAGGCCCTTTTTCTGAAGAGCAATTGTGATCAAGTCTTAAAAAAAACAGCAAGTAAACACGCAGGTCAACATCTCTAACCTAGGAATCTATCTTATGGGAAGAAGCACTTACGGAAAGTCTTCAATTCAAGGATTACATTAAAACATTAGCCACAAAAATTTTAGAAAGCGAAATAATATATATAATAATTATATTCGCTGACATATTCTTGAAGCACTTTTAGAAAGAGGTCACGTTCATATGTTCAATGAAAAAGTTTCAGGAGAAATTAATGCTCAGCTTGTGAAAATACCTGAGTAATAACTCTATACATTTCTCTTACCTTTACACATTTAACGCGTAAGTACAAGTTTAAAACAAAGATAATCCGAAATGTTGTGCTTAATGCCTAATGTCAGAGCAATTGATTTTCATTATCTTGCATTTCTTACTTGACAGCCTTTACTTTGTACCACTCCCTGAATCCCCAGCACCGCCCTTCCCTCCCCTCCAAGCCGAGGACAAAGGCAAGGAAATATGCAGGCGCTGAGGCTGAAAAGCAGACCCAGAATACTAGCTCGGCTTTGTTTGCTGCACTTAACAAGCATTTAATCACCCCATTCCTGAGACAACAGAGAAACAAAAAAAGGAGGTGGAGAAGCAAACCACAATATGGGCAAACATTGACACCCCAGGGAGTGAGTGGGGCTGATCCAGAAATCAATTCCTTGTGCAGTGCGCAGCTGGGGGGTCACAGGATTAGGGCCCAGCACCCCTTCCAGGCCTCAGGGGAAAGCGGGGTCTGCTGTGCTGAATGTTTCGAATCACCAGAAAAAGCCTTTGGAAGAAGGAGTTGATGGAATCTGGTAGGGGGCCGGGGTCTTCAGCAGTCCACCTGCTGAAAGTGAGGGGTAAAAGTCAAGTTAGAAGGGATGACTCACTCTCACCGCAGCACACCTCAGCACCTCCTGAGACCTGACACTTGAGTGTTTCCTGCTATCCATTACAGAGTCCCCTCTCTGCCTAAGACTGACTCTTAGGTCCTAAGCAAGGCTGCCATCCCCATGTTGGCCCATTCCAGAACTTACACAGCCAGCATGCTGCCATGCACTCTGAACTCCTTTTGAATGGCCGGGTGGTGGCGCGGGTCCTCTATGTCCATGGCCAGCCGGGCCATCTCTGCCTCCAAGTGAGACCCGAACGGCACAGTGATGGTGCTGAGAGTGTTGCGGTTAAGGCGCCATCCGTCAGCGGCTGAACTGGCCAGTGATTCACGCTTACTCTCACCTCTGGAGTTGGCGTTCACCCCAGTCTTCCCTCTCGAGGTGTCGAACCCCACCTTGCCTCACATGCACCCAATTCTGCCAGCTCAGGCCACCTTGCCTCTGCTTCTAAATTTGGCCCCCCACCCCACCCAGGTATACACCTGACCTGGACTGTCTTGTGCCCTGTCTCCCAAAGCCACGTGCCACCCTGTAGGATGGCTCTGACCCATTCCTTGGGCACCAGGCCTCAGGGCCTCTTTGGAAAGGATACAAGACGATGGGTCGCTCTCCTGGTCCTACAGCCTCTGGAGATGCGTCTCCACCTGGCCCGGATGCTCGAGGTTCCCGCGCCACATTAGCAGCCCCTATGGCTGCTAATTCCACCCTTTCCTCGACGCCAGGGCCACCCAGCCCACCGTGGCCAGCCTGCTCGTATGGGACATCAGGGCCTCCCGGATGGTCGTGGGCACCGGCGCCACCCTGGTCATCACGGGAGCCAGGGCCACCACGGTTGTCTGGGCACCATGGCTTCCAGGATGGTCACGGGCACTGGCGCCGTCTTTGGTCTGCATGGGCACCAGGGTTACCCTGGTTGTCTGCGACACCAGGGTCTCCCTCATTGCCAGGGGCACCGGCGCCACCCTGGCCATCAAGACTGCCAGGGGCACAGTGGCTGCTGGAACCACCAGGGCTATCCTGGCCCTGAGGGCTGCCAGGCTCAATCTGGCAGTCGGGCCCAACAGGGCCACCCTGGTCTTCTGGGCCTTCGAGGACATCCCCCGTACCAGGCACACCCCCTACCCCTTCTTCTGCGGCCTGGATGCCTGCTTCCACTTCCCTGTTCGCCTCAGAGGCCATCTTGTCTGCGACTGCCTTCTCGGCCCCGCGCCTGAAGGGACGGAGACCCCGTGTGGACGTTCCGCCGGTTCACGCACACCGCCGCAAGGGATCTCGAGGACGCCTGCGTCAAGCACGACTATCAAGTGCAAATGGAGTCGTCCAGGTGGCTCTGAGGAGTCCCAGAGAGCCCACGGACAGCTTAGCCAATGAGGACGCCCCCACGAAGCTCCGCCTCCCCAGTGCGCCTGAGCCAATGGAATGGCTCCCAACCCCGCTTGGGCTTAGGCATTGGAATGTGAGTTTCCTCCCAAGCCTGCCTGGCCCCATGCTTGCTGCTGAACCTAAGAATCTGTGCCATTGCCATGAAGGTCCCCCTCACATGCGAAAAGCTTGCCAACCTCAGGGCCCCTTTCATCGCTCTCTGGGTAAGAGTCCGGGGCAACAGGGCCAAGCCTTTCATGTCCTTGTCTCTGGACCCCACACAGGGCCCGAGTCTGTGAGCCTGCATAGTAGAGCGGAGACCATCCCTGGTGATGTTCCCAGCAGGAGAAACACCTGGCCATTGCCTGACCTCAGGGACACTCCAGCCCTGTCCCTGGGGGGGTTCGGATCGAAGGGCTTCACTCCTCCAATCCCATTTCTTATTCCAGGCATTGTCACTCCGAGGTGCCCACCACCCACAGGATGGGGCTTGCCGGCAGTCCCGCCGGCTCCACCCAGGGGCTCTGGGGCTCCAGGTGTACACACTGCGATGTCTCAGGAGGCAGGCTTGTGCTCAGGTCATACCAGGTGCTCAGGAAAGAACAGCTGGCTAGCGGTCTCCCACATGTAGAAACCACACCGTGGACAGGTCCAAGTTGCCTTCGCCTCTGCTGGCATAGCCCTCATGGACTCTCTTGCCCAGGTATAGTCATCCAGGTTTCACACTGTGGGTAGTGCGTGGGGGCTAGAGGTGCCACGGGATTCTCGCCTGGCAGTGACCCTACTGGCTCCTGGACTGCTGAGTGCTGGTCCAGCTTGTGTGTGTGCAAGGGGGTCAGGGCAACAGGAAAGGTTACACCGCTGAGGCCGAAACGGGGACCACGGCAGGCGCTCGCAGACTGCATTCCCTGCGGTACCTCCAAGTCTGCTACCAGGATCCCTTGATGCCACAGGGAGGTCTGGGCCACCGTCTAGGCCTTGGCCTGGGTCTGAGGGGTGGGACAGGAACCTCATTCCAGGCTGCTTGGTACCTACCCTATGGCTCCAGATACCTCCCCACCTTCCACATCCAGGCCCAGCTACCTGCCCTCGTGGGGGGCACCCACCAAGGCCGCAGCTCCCTGCCCTTGCATCAGCGTGCAAGTGCATGCCCTCCATCCCAGTTCCTTTCCCATCCAGGATATCCAGTTTACAGGATAAAAAGCACCTTAGAGGGATGGAACATCCCCCGTCACAAAAAATTCACAAGCTGTCCCCAGCCCTCTTTGTCTGTGACCTGAGGCATGTCCAGTCAGCCCCAAATTCCTACTTCTACTGTTCCTGGGTTTTATATCATCTCACTTGCAGCTAAGCTCTTTCATGCTCTGAAAACACCCCAATGGCCACAAAGATATTTGGAAAAAACCAGAAATCCGGTGAGAGGCACGTTTTCTGAAAAGCGCTTGTGATCAAGACTCTTAAAGAAGAAATAGCAGGTAAACACAGAGATCAACATCTCTACCCTAGAAATCTATCTTTTGGGAAGAAACACTCATGGAAATTATTCAATACAAATTTTTACATAGAAAAATTAGCTGAGAAATAAAAGGAAAGTGAAATGATTAAACTTTCAAAAATTCCAATTATTTGCTGACATTCTCGAAGCAACCTTTAGAAAAGAGGTCCATTGTTCCATAAGCTCCATCAAGGAATTTAAGAAATTAATGCTAAGCTTGCCAAAATACCTGAGCAATAACCTTATACATGTCTCTTATTTTTAAACATTTAAACCATAAGCACAAGAGTAAAACAGGCAAAGATATTCCATAATTTTGACTGTGCTTCATGTCGAATGTCAGAGCAACTGTTTTCATTTTCTGTTTTTCCTAGTTTTCTTCAATTACTTTGTACCACTCTCTGAATCCCCAGCACCTCCCCGCCACTCCCCTCCCCTACCAAGCCCAGGACAAAGGCAAGGAAATATGCAGGCGCAGAGGCTGAAAAGCAGACCAGAATACTAGCTCGGCTGTAATGTAATCACCCCATTCCTGTACACAACAGGAAACAAACAAGTGGGACTGGAGAAGCAAACCACAATATGGGCAAGTAGAGACTCCCCAGGGAGAGAGGTGCTGATCCGAAAATCAATTCCCTGTGGCATAGCCCAGCAGGAGGTTCGCAAAGATTAGGGCCCAGCCCCCTTCCAAAGCATCAGGGGAAAGATGGGTCTGCTGTGCTGAATATTTCGAATCACCAGAAAAAGCCTTTGGAGGAAGGAGTTTACAGAATCTCATAAGGGGGCGGGGTCTTCAGCAGTCTACCTGCTGAAAGTGAGGGTAAAAGTTAAGTTACAGGGTTGACCCCCTCTCATTGCACCTCAACACACTCCTCCTGATACTTGACACTTGAGTGTTTCCTGCTTTCATTACAGAGTCCCCTTCCAGCTAAGACTGGCTCTCTAGACCCCGAGCACTGGCCACCCCGTGTTGGCCCATTCCAAAACTGACACAGCCAGCATGCTGCCATTGCACTCTGAACAGCTTAAGTTGAACGTCCTCGTGGTGGCACGGGCCTCTATGTCCATGGGCAGTCGGGGCCAACTCTGTGTCCAGGTGAGACCCGAACGGCACAGTGATGGTGCTGAGAGTGTTGGTGGTTGAGGCACCATCATTAGCGGCTGAGCTGGCCTGTGACTCATGCTTGCTCACACCTCAGAGGGTGTCATCCCAGGCTTTCCTCGGGGTGTCCACCCCCCCCCCACCTGTGCCTCACAGGGCACCCAGTCGCTGCCAGCTTAGGCCAACTGGGCCTGACTTTCTCCTCCCTCAGCTCATCATGTCCTGCCTCCCCATCCGTGGAGCATGCCTGCCCATCCTCCAGCCTCCGCTCCCACTGTTCCCCTCCACCATGCTACCCCAGGTTTGCCCCCCTGTTCCCATTTTTTCACCCCGCAGCAAAACACTTGGCCTGGCTGTGCTGTGCCCTGTCTCCCAAAGCCACATGCGACCCTGTAGGATGGTTCTGACCCATCCCTTGCACACCAGGCCTCAGGGCCTCTTTGGAAAGAATACAAGACGATGGGTCGGTCTCCTGGTCCTACAGCCTCTGGAGCTGCGTCTCCACCTGGCCCGGATGCTCGAGGTGCCCGTGCCACATTAGCAGCCCGTATGGCTGCTAATCCCACCCTTTCCTTGACTCCAGAGTCGCCCAGGCCACATTGGCCAGTCTGCTTGTATCGAGCACCAGGCCCTCCAGGATGGTCATGGGCACCAGTGTCACCCTGATTGTCTGCGACACCAGGATCTCCCTCTTTGCCATGGGCGCCAGTGCCTAGCTGGCCATTAGGACTGTCACTGGCACCGTGGCTGCTGGGGCCACCCGGGAAATGCTATCCTGAAGGCTTCCAGGCTCAATCTGGCAACCGGGCCCACCAGGGCCACCCTGGTCTTCTGGGCTTTCAAGGACATCCCCCGCACCAGCCACACCCCCTACCCCTTCTTCTATGGCCTCTATAGCTGCTGCCATTTCCCTGTTTGCCTCAGAGGCCATCTTGACTGCGATGGTCCTCTCGTCCCCGTGCCTGATCCAATTGAGGCCCCTCTGGTCGTTCCACAGGTTCACGCACACAGTCGCTAGGTATCTCTGGGGCGCATGCGCCAACCACGGCTTTTCGAGAGCAAATAGAGTCGAATGGTTCCCGCCAAGCTGTCCTAGAGAGCCCACGGAAGGCTTAGCCAATGAGGAAGCAGTCACGAAGCCCCGCCCCTCCCCAGTGCGCTTGCGTCAATAGAATGCCCCTCCCACCCCCCCCACCCCCGGTATGGCTAAGGCATTAAGACTGTGACAGTTTCCCACCAAGCCCGCTCAGCACCACACATGTGGATTACCATAAGAGCCTGTGCTAGTGCCATTACGGTCCCCCTCACGTGTGACAAGCTTGCTGAGCACGTTCATAAGTTCAATGAAAAAGTTTCAGGAGAAATTAATGTTCTACTTGCGAAAGATACCTGAGTAGTAACCCTACACATTTCTTTTATCGTTACCCATTTAACATATAAGTGCAATTTAAAACAGATATTCATAAATGTTAACTGTGCTAAATGGTGAATATCAGACACAACTGATTTTCATTCTCTTGCATTTCTTAATTGACTTCAATTCCTTTGTACCACTCTCTGAATCCCCATCCCCTCCGCTCCCCTCCAAGCCAAGCGCTACTAAGACAAGGAAATATGCAGTCGTAGAGGCTGAAAAGCAGACCCAGAATACTAGCTTGGTTTTTTTTTTTTGCTTCATTTAACAAACCTTTAATCACCCCATTCCTGAAACAATAGAGAGACAGAGAAGAAGACTTTGAAAGCAAAGGCCAATATGGGCAAACAATGGGGCCCCAGGGAGAGAGAGGCTCTGTCCAGAAATTGGTTCCCTAGGCACTGCCCAGTAGGGATTTACAGGATTAGGTCCGAGTCTTCCTTGTGGACCACAGGGGAATGGGGGTACTCTTGTGCTACATTTTTTACATCAGGAGGGAAAGCAGTTGGAAGAAGGAGTTGACAGAATCTTGGAGTGGACCGGGTTCTTCAGCAATCCACCTGCTGAAAATGAGAGGTAAAAGTCAAGTTAGAGGGGATGACTTCCTCTCTACCCCCAGCACACCGCACCTCCTCCTGAGACCTGACACTTGAGTGTTTCCTGCTATCCATTACAGAGCCCCCTCTCCATCTAAGACTGGCTCTTAGGCCCTGCCACCTGCTACCACCCCCCTTGTTGGCCCATTCCAGAACTTACACAGCCAGGATGCTGCCATGCACTCTGAACTCCTTTTGAATGGCCTGGTGGTGGGGTGGGATGTCTATGTCCATGGCCAGTCGGACCATCTCTGCCTCCAAGTGAGACTCGAACGGCACAGTGATGGTGCTGAGTGATTGGTGGTTAAGGCATCATCCATTATTCCAGTGCCTCAGGCTTGCTCACACCTCAGAGACAGGCCTGCACCCCAGCATTCCCCTTGAGGTGTTCACCCCCACCTTGCTTCACATCCACCCAGTCCTGCCTGCCCAGGCCACCTTGGCATGTTTCCCTCTTTTCTCAACTCATTCTTTCCCACCTTCCCCACCCCATGGATCCTACATGCCGTTTCCAGCCTCCTAGATTGTCAACTTACCCTCCCACCAAACCACCCCAGTTTCCACTCTCTGTTTCCATTTATTCCCACCCTTCCAACTTGCTCCTGGCTGTCCTGTGCCCAATCACTAAAAGCCTCATATGGCATTTTGGAATGTCCTTGAACCATCCATTGTACACCAGGCTTCAGGTACACATTGGAAAGGATACAGTATGATGGGTCGGTCCCCACGTCCTTCTGCCTCTGATGCTGCGTCTCCCCCAGGCCCTGAAGCCCGCTCTGCCCGAGCGACATTGGGAGCACCCACAGCTGCAAATTCCATTCTTCCTAGGACCTCATGTCGGAGTACGCCTCGGTCGCCACCGAGGTCGTATAGGGCACCATCATCTTCCTGATGGTCAAGGACACCGGCGCCACCCTGGTTCTCTTGGGGATCAGGGCCACCCTGGTCGTTTGGGAAACCGAGGCCTCCCTGATGGTCATGGCCATCTGCACCACCCTGGTCGCCTGGGGCATCTAGGCCTCCCTGATCATCATAGGCTTCGGCGAATCCCTGGTCATTAAGAGGGCCAGGAGCGCACTGGTTGCTATGGCCACCAGGGCTACCCCGGCCATCGAGGCCAAAAGGCCCAATCAGGCAGTCAGGGCTAACACGACCACCCTGGTCTCCTGGTCCGCCGAAGTCATCGAGCGCACCATCCACAACCCCTGACCTTTCTTCGGCTGCCTGTATGGCCGCTACTTCCTCGTTCTCTGCAGAGGCCATTTGCCACCAACCTTCCTCTCTGCCCTACGGCAGAGAGACTGAGACCTCTCTGGACGTTCTATCCTTTCACCCACAATGCATCTAGGAATCTCCAGGGAACCTGAGCACGCGACCCCTATTGAGAGCAACAGAGTGCCACCGGTTTCCGCCAAACCAGCCCAGAGAGGCCCATCGAACGCTTAGCAAATGAGGCCGCCCCCAGGAAGCTCCGCCCAACAGAGCACTCTGTAACCCCCAGTGCGCCTGCGCAAATGCACCCCCTGCTGCTCGTGCTGCGACCCCGGGAATGTGACAGTTTGCTACCGAGCCTGTCTCACGCCACCCTTCGGGATGAACCCAAGAGACTTTTCCACTGCCAGGACCGCCCCCTCACATGGGACAGGCTTGCTGACATCCGGTCCCCTGTCATCGAGCACTTGGATTTTGTATCCATGTCTCCGGAGGCCCCACTTGGCTCGAGACCGCATGGGCGGGGCGAGGCCCAGCCCTGGGTAGATTCTAAGAAGGCATAACACCTGGGCCTTGCCTGACCCCAGGGACTCAACAGCACAGTCCCTGGGGTAGCCAGGATGGATGGACTTTGTTCCATTTCTCAGTCCAGGCACTGTCACTCCGTGTTGCCTGCCAGCTCCGGCAGGAGAGGGGCCAGCAGTCCCGCTGCCTATGTCCTGGAGCTCCAGAGCTCCAGGCAGAGAGACATGTGATGCCTCTAGGAGGCACGCTAGGGCCCATATCAGAAGGGACCAGCCAGGCTCAAGTGGGACAGCAGGGAGAGCATCACCCCTGTGTCAGCTCCTAGTCTCTTTGTCCTCTGCTGGAAAAGCCCTCATGGACTCCCACTACCCCTGGAAGTCTTACAACTCCCAAGAGTGGGTGGGGCGTAGGGCTGGAGGTGCCAGGGCTTCTCAACTGGGAGGGACTTGTACAGCTGCTGGCTTGCTGAGTGGTCCTCTTCTGTGTCTGCAATGTGATCGAGAGTCTTAAAAGAAATGCCTTACTGGTAAAGTGTACAGATGAAACTTATTGGATTTCATTAACCAATGCCACCATAAAAAATAAATTAATTAATTAAAAAGTTCAAATTGATAGTTACAAAATAGTCATGAGGATATGAAGTACAGCATAGGGAATATAGTCAATAACATTGTAATAATTATGTATGGTGCTAGGTGGGTACTAGACATATTGTGGGGATCACTTCGTAAATTATATAAATATCTAACCACTATGTTATATATTTGAAAATAATATAAAATAATATTGTTGTCAACTATAATTTAAAAATAAATATAGATTACAAACAAAGAAAGAAAGGCTACTAAATTTTTCTTTAAAAAAAAGGATCTTAAAAAAGAAATAGCAAGTAAACACGCAGGTCAACATCTCTGCCCTCAGGAAAGTATCTTACTCTGGAAGAAGCACACATGGAAAGGCTTCAAAACAAAGATTCCATTGAAAAATTAGCTGCAAAACTTTAAGGAAAGGGAAATAATTTAAAACTTCAAGAATTCCATTATTTGCTGACATATTCTCGAAGCACTTTTAGAAAGAGGTCACGTCCATATGTTCCACTAAAGACTTTCAGGAGAAATTGATGCTTAGTTTGCAAAAAATACCTGAGTAATAACCCTATATATTTCTCTTACCGTTACACATTTAACACATAAATACAAGTTTAAAACAGCAAAGGTATTACAAAATGTTGACAGTACTCAATAATGAATGTCATGTCGCAACTGATTTTCACTATCTTGCATTTCTTAGTTGACTGCCTTTACTTTGTACCACTCTCTGAATCCCCAGCACATCTCCTTCCCTCCAAGCCCAGGACAAAGGCAAGGAAATATGCAGGCACACAGGCTGAAAAGCAGACCCAGAATACTAGCTCGGTTTTGTTTGCTGCACTTAACAAGCATTTAATCACCCCATTCTTAAAGCAACAGAGAAACGGACAAGATGGCCTGGAGACTGAAACGCCAATATGGGCAAACAATGAGGCCCCGGGGAGAGAGAGGTCCTATCCAAATATCTATTCCCTGTGCAGTGCCTAGTTGGGGGTTGCAAGATTAAGTCCCAGCTCCTCTTCCTGTCCTCAGGGGAAAGCGGGGTCTGTTGTGCTGAATGTTTTGCATCACCAGGAAAAGCATCTGGAAGAAGGAGTTGACAGAATCTTGGAGGGGGCCGGGGTCCTCAGCAGTCCACCTGCTGAAAGTGAGGAGTAAAAGTCAAGTTAGTGGGAATGACTCCTTCTCACTCCCAGCACAGCACACCCACTCCTGAGACCTGACACTTGAGTGTTTCCTGCTATCCGTTACAGAGCCCCGTCTCCATCTAAGACTGGCTCTTAGGCCCCCAGCACTGGCTGCCACCCCCATGTTGGCCCATTCCATAACTTACACAGCCAGGATGCTGCCATGCACTCTGAACTCCTTCTGAATGGCCAGGTGGTGGCGCGGGTCCTCTATTTCCATGGCCAGTCGGGCCATCTCTGCCTCCAGATGAGACCCGAACGGCACAGTGATGGTGCTGAGAAAGTCATGGTTAAGGTGCCATCCATCAGCGGCTGAACTAGCCAGTGCCTCAGGCTTGCTCACAACTCAGAGACAGGCCTGCACCCCAGGATTCCCCTCTGAAAGTCCACCCCAACCTTGCCTCACATGCACCCAATCCTGCCAGCTCAGGACATCTTTGCCTGCCTCCCTCCTCCCTCAGTTCATCCTGTCCCACCTCCAACACTCTGTGGGGCCTGCCTGCCCATCCTCCAGCCTCCTCTACTCTCCCACTGCCCCTGCCAACAGGCTACCCCAGGTTCGCCTCCCTGCTCCCAATTTCTCCCACCCCATCCTACTCCCTGACCCAGGCTGCCATGTTCCCTGTTCACAAAGTCACATGTTGCCCTATGGGTTGGCTATAAGTCTCAGGGCATTATCCGAAAGAATACAAGATGATGGGTCGGTCTCCTGGTCTTTCATCCTCTGGTGCTGCGTCTCCACCTGGCCCGGAACCACACACTGCTCGCTGGATATTGGGTGCACCTATGGCTGCTGATCGCACCCTTTCCTCGACGCCAGGGCCGCCCAGGCCATGATGGCCAGCCTGATCGTATCGGGCACCTGCGCCATTCTGGTCCTCATGGGCACCTGGGTCACCTTGGTCGTCTGGGACACCATGGCCTTCCGGATGATGGTCACGGACACCGGCACCGACCTGATCATAATGGACACCGGGGCCACCCTGGAATTCATGGGCACCAGGGTCTCCCTGATCATCACGGGCATTGGCACCACCAAAACCATCAGGACTGCGAGGGTGCAGTGCCTGCTAGGGCCACCAGGGCAATTCTGGCCCTGAGGGCTGCCAGGCCCAATGTGGCGGTTGGGCCCACCAGGGCCACCCTCATCTTCTGTGCCGTCAAGGCCATCCCCGCACCAGCCACAGCCCTTACCCCTTCTTCTGCCTGCATGGCTGCTGAGACTTCCCTGTTCCCCTCAGAGGCCATATGGTCTCCAACGGCCCTCTCAGCCCCGTGGCTGAGGGTCTGTGGCCCCGTCTGGATGTTCCACCCAGTCACGGACACTGCTGCTAAGGATCTCCCGGGCCCTTGCGCAAACAATGGCCTTTCGTGTGCGACAGGATTCTGCCGGTTCCCGCCAAGCCGGCCCAGAGAGCCCACTGACCGCTTAGCCAATGAGGAAGCAGTCACGAAGCTCCGCCCCCCAGTGTGCTTGCGCTACAGAGCAAGGCCCTTTACATTTTTGTGATTGGGCGCTACACTTAGAGTTTCTGAGCCTGTTTTGGTTGAGCTGGGGCACAGTCCTGGGGGAGGTTACTAGCAGAAGTCACACCTGGGCCCTGCCTGACCCGGGGACCCTCCAACCCAGTCCCTGAGGGAGTCGGAATGGAAGGGATTCACTCCTCCAGTGCCATTTCTCACTCTAGGAACTGTTGCTCCGTGGTGTCTGCCAGCCCGGGGAGGGGACTGGCCAGCAATCCCAGTGCCTCCTCCCAGTGGCTCCTGGGCTTCAGGCGCACACACTGCGATGCCTCCAGGAGGCAGACTTGGGCCCAGGTCAGCCCAGGTGGTCCAGGTGGACCAGTCGGGCTCAAGGGCTGCATAATAGGGAGCACCACCCTGTGGACAGCTCCTAGTCACTTAGCTCTGTGCTGGCACAGCCCAATGGGCTGTCTCTTCCCCAGGAATTTTGTTATCACTCTGTTGGATGATGGGCAGTCGGTCTAGAGGTTTCAGCATTCCTAGACTGGGCGGTGGCCCTACTGGCTGCTGGCCTGCTGGGTGCAGGTCCACATCTGTGTCTGCAAGGGGTCATGTCAGCAGGAAAGGCATATCTGGAAGCAGGCAGGGCTGCGGGCGTTACATTGCCTGCTGTGAGCTATCTGTGCCAGGATCCCTCGATCCCACGGGGGAGGTGCCCGGGCCAGCATCTGGGCTTAGGCCCGGGCTCGGGTCAGAGGGGTGGGACAGAAACCTCAGTCCAGGCCGCTTGATCACCACCCCGTGGTTGCAGACGCCTCCCCATCTTCCCCTTCCAGGCCCAGTAACCTTCCCTCGTGGGGGCACAGACCCAGGCAGCAGCTGCCCCTTCCCAGCATCGGGGTCCACGTCCCCGCCCCCTCCCAGTTCCTCTCTACTCCTCACTCACCATCTGAGTCTGTCCAGAGGGTCTGGGTGCACCTGCTCTATCACCGTCTGTCTCCCGTGCCTGGCCCAGAGGGGGGTCTAGACACTTGCCTTCCCCAGAAGCTGCCCATCAGGTTCTGGAGACAAATGTGCGAACAGACGCATAATGACAGTGTGCTGAGGGCTGTGGGACATGGCCAGGTCCCTGGAGGGCTGGCTCATTCCCAGCAGGGTCCACGGAGCAGCCTCTTCCGAGCTGGCAGCCCGGCTTGGACCAGAGGCAGAGGCCTTTGCTGTCCAGCCACTTTTGCCTCTGTCTCTGGCCGGCCCACTAATCCCAGCTGCCAAGGATCCCATCTCTGTAGATGACCTGGAATCCCATACAGGAGGCATGGGACCTGCCCCCAGGCTGATGTCCCACTCCTTGCCCGGGCCGGCCCTGCATCTGCAGCTGGCCTGTGCTTGCCGTGGGGCTGCCGGTGCCTCAGACGAGCACCTGGCTTCTGAGGCCTAGAAGGGGGGCTGCTGGCTGGCTTCCATCCTCACCTGTGTACACACTGTCCTGTGGTGGGGGACCATGCCCTGCCCCTCTTAGGCTGCTCAGGTTGGGGGCCTCTAAGGGGGTGGCAGGCACTGCAGGGCCCCTCTAAGCAGCCTGGCACCCTAGATTGTGTACTTCACTGCTACGTTCTCCTCATCACGCTGCTAGTGCATGACGTGCTGTTGCCTGGCGCCTTGTATGGCATCATCCCTGGCCCGTGTCCAGGTATGGATTGGTGCCCAAATACAGATTTTCTTTTCAAAACAAATGCAGGATTTGCAAATACAGGGTGGTATTTAGTTACCAGAACAATCTGCCATCCTCAGAGACCAAGGGCCTCCTGTTCCTTTCCAGGCCAGGTCTAACCCCACGGACAGTCAGTGGCTAATGAAAACTACACGAAAAGACGAGACTGTCTAAAGTGTCATCCAGTCAGGCGTTGCGTACGCAAAAACAGTGTAAACTGAAAAATCTAGCCTACTGAATTTCCTTTTAAAAATATTTTAGAAGTAGTGAGATCTGTAATGGCAGTTAAATGCATTATAGACAAGAAAAGTCTCTGTTAACACCAATTTCGAGAAAACTAATTGTTGTCATCCTTATCTCCAGCCTCTTTATTTTCATTATGATCTGTCTTCTCTTTCCTCATTTTCTTGCTTTTTCATCCTTTACAGCTCAATTTTTTTTTAAAAAAATAGACTTTATTTTTAAAGCCGTTTTAGTTAACAGCAAAATGGAGCAGAAGGTACAGCGATTCCCCTAGAGCCCCTCCCCCACACGCACGGCCTTCCCCTCTACCACATCCTGCCTCACACTGGTGCATTTGTGCAGCGGGTGAGCCTGCGCGGACACATCCTTGTCACCCGAAGTCCATGGTTTACCTTCAGGCTCTCTCAGTGTTGTGCATTCGCAGTGTTCAGACAACTGCAGAACGAGATTTATCCATCAGTATAGTACTCATCCTCCCTCCCCACGCCCAGCCTCTGGCCACCACTGATCCTTTTCTTGTCTCCATACTTTTGCCTTTTCCAGAATGTCAGTTATTGGAGTCGTGCAGTATGCAGCCTTTTCAGCTTGGCTTCTTTCACTTAGTAAGAGGCATTCAGGTTTCTTCCATGTCTTTTCATAGCTTGATAACTGTTTATTTATTCATTCACCTACTGAAGGACATTTTGGTTACGTCTAAGTTTTGGCAATTGTGAATAAAGCCGCTGTAAACATCTGTGTGCGGATTTTTATGCAGACAGAAGTTTTCAACTCCTTTGTGTACGTATCAAGGAGCGGAATTGCTGGATCACATGGTAAGAGTATGTTCAGCCAAACTGTCCTTCAAAGTGGCTGTAGCATTTTGCATCCCCATCAGCAAAGAATGAGACTTCCTGTTGCTCCACATCCTCATCAGCATTTGGTGTTGTCGGTGCTTTGGATTTTGGCCTCTCTAATAGGTGCGTAGTGGTATCTCATGGTTTCAGTTTGCAATTACCTAATGACAGACCACGTGGAGCATGTTTTCATATGCTCATTTCCCACCTATACATCTTCCTTGGTGAGGTGTTAGGCTGCTTCTGCTTTGGCTGTAGAATCAACTGGCTCTCCTAATGCGAGGGAAAGATTTTTGATCACGCACTCATTAGCACTTACTGTGACCCAGGGAGGAAGGCTCTCCCCTGAGGGACGAACCAAAAGTCTTATATGCCTCCGGAAGTTCCCAACTAAGGCAGTTGTGGAGGTTTAATGGGGTGGACCAATGGGAGGCTTCTGATTTGTTATAGGTACAGACAGGGACAGTTAAATATCCCAGGACCATTGACCGCCAGTTTGCCAGCTAGCTAAACATTCAATTGCCCATGAGAAGTGCCATCCACCACAGACATAAGTGACACTAGGTGGAGTACAGATGAGTCCAGGTACAGTTTGGTTATTGATGTACTCATTTGCTGGGCTTTCGTGATTGGCCTTTTTAATCCAGGGGTCAGAGGATGTTGGATTACATCCTGAGAAGTACCATCTCAGGCTAAGGGAGTCTATTCTAAAAGCCCTGCAAAGAAGAGTGAGCCCATTTGTATTTCCCTTAGGTGCAGGGGGACAAATTGTATTTAAGTAAAGATTAGAACATAGGGGGTGAAGGCCATATGATAAAGGTGGATTTATTCAGTCAAAAATATAAAGTTATGACTGGGGAAAGGAAGAAACAAGGCACAGGAACGATGCACATGGCTGCTATAGTCTGACCCGATAGATGACGTTCATGTGCTTGTGGGTATAACTGACAGTCAGATTTGGGATTAAAGAGAAATTGGTTACAGGTAAGATCAAGGGTTCTCTGATATTTTGAGCAGATTAGAGTTTCCTGTGACAGATCCAATGGTCAGAAAGGTTTTCCCCTTTTGCAATAGACTGAGAAATGCAGATAAGACCATCAGCTTTCCAAGAAAGAGAGGGAGAAAACAAGATAAGAAGCAGCAGCAAGAAAAAGGTATAGAGACCTGGTTCGATTATCTTGGGAAAGCTATGTCTATCTGCTTCAGTTTCTTGAGATCTTTATTTTTAGATTATCAGATGGTGTGTAGGTCCAGAAACGGTTTTGTGCTTTCTTTAGATGTGACATGTGAGTACAACAATCTATCCTCTGGGGATTAGCTGAACAAGGGTTGGTTAACAATACGTAATAGGGGCTTTTCCAGTGATGTAGAAGAGAGTTTTTTGGAAGTGTTTTCTTAATAAACAGAGTCCTCAGGTTGTAAAGTGTGGTGTTTGAGGTCTTTATCTTCTGGCAGCGCACTGCAAAAAGATTGTTCTACTAAAATATGGTTATTTTCAACAGAAGAAATTAGTTTTTCCTATATTGAAGTTTATTTCCTTTTATCAGCTGTGCACCAAGAGGTAGGAGCAAGATGCATTGAGCATCCTGTGCCTATTTGAAAGGGTGAAAGTTTGAGTTCCAAAAGGCGGTTGACCTGAGATTTAGAAGGACAACAGCAATGCTTTTGACCAAGTTATCTGGAGGGTCTTTACAATTTTTACCAATTGGGTCTTTTTTTTAACCAATTGTGTCTTAATGATGCCATTAGTCAGTTCAACCAGCCTCAAGGATTGAGGATGGTAGATATGGTTGAAGTGCTGTAAAACTGGACAAACAGCATAGACCTGTCATCATGCTTGACCAGTAAAGTGGGCTCCGTGGTCACTATGAAGTAAGAGGTGAGGTTCCCCAAGTTGGGATAATCTTTTCTAATAGAATTTTAAACCAAAGTAGAGGCAGTAGCCTATATACAAGGGAAAGTTCAGTCTAGTGAGAAAACATATAAACTATGATGAAAACATTGAGATCCATGAGATGGGGGAAACCAAATAAAATCCATTTGCCAAACTTTGAGTGGTCCATTGAGAAATTTAAATTTCCCAGGAGCAGTACGGACACTCGCCACAGGATTATATTTTGGGCAGATGGGGCAAGCAAAGTGGGCACTTTTTGAGGCCTTGTTAATATTTCTTCACCAGCATTGGTTTATGAACATTATCATTTTATACATAGACCGATGATTTAATGCATGTACAGTAGTTAGTAATGGAAATTTAGGACTTCTGGTAGGACTGGGTTTTTATTGGGCCCAAACCAGAGTTCTCTCTTTTTATGGAAACAGCAGTTACTAGAATTGGAATATTGTTTCTCCTTCCCTGGGAACAGGTGTTGGGCATCTCTAGTCAATATTTCTAAATAATTATTTGGGGAAACCTCCCTTTGGACCAGGACAGAGATTTGCCTATTGGTTTCTTTGAGAGCAAATTCATGGTAGATATATATCAGCAAGGTGGTTTCCAGGGAATGTTTTGGAATGCCCAAGGATGTTAATAATAGCCAAGGTGGCCAGTACAAGTATGACACATAAATAAATTTTGGACATGAGAGCTATTTTTAATTTTAACCCCATTTGAGGTAAGAAACACTGCTGTTTCCACAGCATTCCAAAGTCATGGGTTAATCAAAAGGCATGCCAACTATCAGCATAAATGTTTGTGGTTTTACCTTTAGCTAGAGCACAAGCCCAAGTAAGAACGTTTAATTCAGCCTGTTGGGCAGAGGTAAAAATCTTGCCTCGATGACTTCAAAAGGAGTTTCCATAGCATATGCAGGATATATATCATTTTCAGCCTTTTCATAAGAACAATCAGTAAACCATGAAAAATCTGCATTGATTAGAGGAGTTTCCTGTTAAGTTATCCCAGGAAGTCAAAAGGTGATCTGTCAGCATTAAGCAGTTGTGAGGGTTTTAGTTCAGTGAAGGAAGGGAGGAGACTAGCTGGGTTAAGGTTATTGTAGCCAGAAAGAGTTATACAAGGAGCTGTTAGCAAGAGGATTTCATAGGAAGTGTGATAAGAATTCAGGAGGGTTTCTACCACATGCAGTACAAAAATGGTTGGAGGGGATCCCATGACAATTTCTGTGGTAGCCTTAACCCAAAAGGCAGTGGCAAAAATGGCTCTGAGATGAGGGGGTGGAAATCCTCATGCCACAAGATCTACCTGTTTAATACCCTATGGGTTGATGATGGTCCATCCCCATGCTTTTGGGTGAGTTGATAAGTAAGATGTCCAAGGGCAGGGGTATTAAGTTTTTCTTTAAGGCATTGAAGGCAAAGTCATCTCGATCTTTCCAAATAATATTTGCTTTGTTGATTTTCAGCAATGTATGGGTTTGGGGCCATAAGAGAGAAGTTTAGAATCCAGTTTCAACACTAGCCAGCTAGTCTTAGAAAACCTCCTAAGTGTCACTTAGTTTTTAGCCTTGGGGGAAAGTTCAGGATTCCATGAAGCCTATCTGGATCTGAATGCAGCCATTACTCAGTGATCACATGTCTTAAATACAGAACCTGAGTTTGAATAAACTGCAATGTTAATAATGCAGATTCAATGCACTTAAAATTGTTTGTTGTGTGTAGCTGTTCCACTGTGAATAGCGTAAAAACCTGAGGAAATGCTTTTCCTGTATTCTGACACTATTATTTGATTCAGAAAAGAAATTGCTCATGTCACTGAGGGATGTGCGCCTATGCTGTTTCGTTTTTGCCTTACTCATTAACATGAATGAGAATATCAAGCAACATTCATGTTAGGACCACACTTGTTCATCACTTACAAGCACAGATTGGCTACAAATACAAGAGCCTTCAGTGAGTCTTAATCTTTTTGCAGGTGGAGTCTTGCCCCAATGTTGATGATGGCTGCTGACAGGTTAGGGTGTGGTTGCTGAAGGTTAGGGTGGCCGTGGCGATTTCTTAAAACAAAACAACAGTGACGTCTGCTGCATCAATCTACTCTCTTCCTTTCGCAAATGATGTCTCTGTAGCATGCAATGCTGTTTGATAGCATTTTACACATGGCAGAGCTCTCTCAGAATTGGAGTCAGTTTTCTCAACCCCTGCCCCTGCTTCAGTAACTAAGTTTATGTAATATTCTAAATCCTTTGATATAATTTCAATAATCTGCAGTTTCTTCACCAGGAGTAGATTCCATCTCAAGAAACCACTTTCTCGGCTCATCTCGAAGAAGCAACTCCTCACCTGTTAAAGATGTATCACGAGATCGCAGCAATTCGGTCCCATATTCAGGCTCCACTTCTAGTTCCAGTTCTCTTGCTCGGTCCACTACCTCTGCAGTTACTTCCTCCGCTGAAGTCTGGAACCCATGAGGGTTGGAATCAACTTCCAAAGTCCTGTTCGTGTCGACATTTTGAACTTTTCCCATAAATCATGAATGCCCTGAATGACATCTAGAATGGGAAATCTTTTTCAGTTTGCCCTGATTCATCGGAAGAATTACTATCTACGGCAGCTAAAGCCTTATGGAATCTATTTTTTGAATAATAAGACTTGAACGTCGAAATCACTCTTTGATCCATGGGCTGCAGAATGGATGTGCGTTAGCAGGCATGAGAATGCTAATTTCATTGTCCACCATCACAAGAGCTCTTGGGCGGCCAGGTGCCTTCTCGATGAGCAGTGATATTTTGAAAGGAATTCTTTTTTCTGAGCAGTAGGTCTCAACAGTAGGCTTAAAATATTCAGTAAACCATGTTGTAAACAGACGTGCTGTCATCCAGGTTTTGTTGTTGCATTTATAGAGCACAGAGAGAGTAGATTTAGCATAATTCTTACAGGCCCTAGGATTTTTAGAATGGTAAATGGGCACTGGCTTCTACTTAAGGTTATCAGCTGCACTAGCCCCTAACAATAGTCAGCCTCTGCTTTGAAGCTTTGAAGCCAGGCACTGACTTCTCCTCTATAGCTATGAAAGTCCTAGATGACATCTTCAAGTATAAGGAAGGCCATTTGTCTCCATAGCAAATCTGAAGTGTGAAGTGTTTAGCGTAGCCACCTTCATGCATTATCTTGGCTAGATCATCTGCATAACTTATTGCGGCTTCTACATCAGCGCTTGCTGCTTCACCTTGCACTTCTATGTGATGGTGGTGGCTTCTTTTCTTAAACCTTATGGACCAACCTCTGCTGGCTTCAGAGTTTTCTTCTGCAGCTTCCTCACCTCTCCAGCCTTCATAGAACTGAAGAGAGTCAGGGCCTCACTCTGGATTAGGCTTTGGCTTAATGCAGCAGTACCCAACCTTTTTGGCTCCTATGAGAATCTAATGCCTGATGATCTGAGGTGGAGCCGAGGTGGTGATGCTGGTGCTGGGGAGCGGCTGCAAAGACAGATGAAGCTTCGCTTGCTAGCCCAGTGCTTACCTCCTACTGTGTAGCCCAGTTCTTAACAAGTCACAGACTGGTACCAGTCCACGGCCCGGGGGTTGGGGACCCTGGGCTTAATGGAATGTTGTGACTGGTTCAATATTCTATCCAGACCACTAAAACTTCCTCTCCATGCCAGCAATAAAGCTGTTTTGCTTTACTGTTTCTGCATTTACTGGAGTAGCACTTTTAATTTCTCTCAATAATTGTTCCTTTGCATCTACAACTTGGCTAACTGGTGCAAGAGACCTAACTTTCAGCCTATCTCAGCTTTTGACATGCCTTCTTCACTAAACTTGACCTCTCCTAGCTTTTGATTTATAGTGAGAGATGTATGATTATTCCTTCCACTTGAACCCTCAGAGGCCATGGTAGGGTTATTAATTGGCCTAATGTTGATGTTGTTGTGTCTCAGGGAACAGGGAAGCCCAAAGACAAGGAGAGGGATGGGGGACTGGACGGTCATCGGAGTAATTAGAAGACATGAAACATTTATCAATTACATTTGCTGTCTTATGTGGGAGTGGTGTGCGGTGCCTCCAAAACAATCACCATAGTAACATCAAAGACAACTGATCACGGATTGTAGTGGTACAACAATGAGGATTACCAGTATGTGATACAGAAACATGAAGTAAGCAAATACTATTGGAAAACTGATGCTGATAGACTTATTGAAGCAGGATTAATCACAAGCTTTCAATTTGTAGAAAACACAGTATCCGTGAAGCATAATAAATGAATTGTGCCTGTACCTTGGCACCATCCATCCCACTATCCCAAGAGGGCTCTGAACTTCTCCAAGGTTTTCCCACTTTCCCACAGAAGCCTGGGTAGAGCTGGAAAACTCTGGGTTTCTGGCCACTGACCACCATGACCCACAGCCTTTTCAACCTCTCTTTTGGTGACTGACCCCATCTGTCCAGTGAAAAACACCAGACTCTTCCTCTCTTGGCACACCCCTAATCCCTCAGCAGATTCTGTCATTCTATCCAAACTATCCAGTATCTGACCACATCTCACCACTTCTAATGCTGTCACCCTGGTCCAAGCAATTTCCTCTTATCTCTCCAAGGGCATTAATTTGCTCCCTAGTCTCCTTGATTCTTGTCTTCACCTTCTTCTAGTCTACTCTCAACAGAGAAGCTGCAGTGATGCTTCCTTTCAAAATGTAAGTCAGGTCATGCATCTCCCCTGCTCAATTCCCTTCACTTGCTCCGTTCACACTCGGAAGTTAAGCCAAAGGTCCTTACAATGGCCAACGAGGCCCAGATTTATAATCTGCGAACCCCCTATTAACAACGCTCTACCGCATCTATGATCTCTTGTTCACTCCGTGCCAGCTACACTGGTCTCTTGGCTGTGTCCTCGGCATTCCAGGTTTTCTGATGAATTAGGGCTTTTGCAGTCTATTCTGTCTGCTCTAAATACTCAAATATAGCCATAGCCGACTCCATCATCTCTTTCGAGTCTGCTCAAAACTCATCTTCCCACTCTACTTAAGTCATGCAGTTGACCCCACCCCACCCCAACAAACAAGTGCACAACCAATCCCCTTCACGCTGCCTTTTCCCTTTTCCAGGTGACTCACCACCTTCCAAAATAGTATAATTTACAAATTTATATCCTTTTTAAATTTCCTGCCTAATCTATGTCTTAGGTTGGTGGTTCAGTAACTGTTACATAACAAATTATCTCCAAAGTTAGTGACTAAACAGCAATCATTTACTTTGCACACACATATCCAATTTGGACAGTCACTGGGAGGTAAGGCTCATATCTGCTCAATGGCATAGCGGCTGAGGTGGCTAGGCTGAAGGCTGTAGGAATCTGCTTCCAAGAGGTCTTACACAGCTGGCAATTTTGCACTGGTTGCCAACTGGGAACTCAGGGGAGCCTGAGGGCCAACAGCCTTTGTCCCTTTTCACGTGGCCTATGCTTCCTCACCGTATGATGGCTGGGCTCCAAGGGTGCATCGCCCTAGAGAGAGAGCTAGGCAGAAGCTGTAACACCTTTATGACCCAAACCCAGACATCGCAGTGTCCCCTCTGCTGTACTCTATTGGTCAAGGAAGTCACCGCCCATTCCTACTCAGGTTCTAAAGGAGTGGACATAAGACTCCACCTCTTAACGGGCAGTGGCTGGATCCTGGAAGAGCAAGTGGGACAGAAGATATCTTCATGACCATTTTTCAGGAATGCAATGTACTACGATTGGGTTCACCAAAGGTCAATACCAGTATAACGGAATCAGCTCAAACTGGCCCTATCCTGTTTCTAACAAGACCCGGAACCAAAGTTTACACCTCGGATATACCACTCATGAGTAACACTTGTGGATCCTTAACTGCTCTCTCACCACGGAGCCAAAGGACCAGGATGTGACCAGAACCCAGAGCTGGAACCTTTTGAGAAGTGAAGTGTCTGCTGTCTGGGAAGATCCAGGGCTGAAACCCTTAAATCTCACCTGGTACCCTGTATTGGTGAGACAGATTTGAGCTTTGCCTCCTTTCTCCTTGCTGGTAGATGCTGAAATGAAACCTTACTTTTCTCAAATGCCAATGCCATAGTATTGGCTTCCATGTGTGTGGGCTGCGAGCCCTTGCTCATTAACACCAGGTGAGGAGGCAATCTCATAAGACGGAGAGATTCCACCAGCTTCCACCAGGGAACTCGGGAGCTTAACTTCTACTTGTACTTTGTCCCAACCTGAAGTAAAAGAGTTGGATTTTGGAATGTTGTCTTCCTCAGAGAAAAGAGCAGGGAGGAGCTACCCGAGACACCTCTAGCACTCTGCTCTTGACAGGTAAAACAGCTCTAGTAACTACCTGAGGGGCTCGCCTCTGAGAGTCCCAGGTGTGGGCCCTTGGAAGCAAAAGCACATTGAAGCCATAAAGGGATACGTCGGAAAGTAAAAGCGGTCCTGGTCCTGGAGGATTCGGGCAGAGCACCAAGAGTGCCCTCACATCCTGCCAGGACAGAAGCCCCTTAGGTAAAGTGGTCTTTGTTTCACTCACTCATGTATCCACACTGCCTACACGAGTACCTGTTACATAGTGAGTGGTCACTACATTTGTGAATTAAATGGACATATCAAAGGAAAAACTTATTTCCTTTATTGCTCCTTTTTTTGTGCTTTGCTGCTGAACGTCTTCTACACCCAAAATAATAAATTTTGCCTGTAGTTCTTTTCTAATATGGTTCATGGTCATGTGTCTGGCATTAGCTTTTTAATTCTCTAGAAGTCTTTTTTCTCCTTCTTGCTAACTGGTTTGTTGATGTATAATTTGCATATAGTAAAGGGTACAAATACTAAATTTATGGATTGATAGTTTTACATATGCACACACCCATATAACCAGCACCCAGATTAAGATAGAGTATTTCCATCATTCCAGAGAGTTCTCTCGTGCCCCCTTCTAATCGATAATAATTTCCCCAATAGAAGTAACCACTATTTCTGACTTCTGTCACCATAGAATAATGAATTACAGGTCTAAACTTGAAGAACAAAATAATGAAAATAATTTAAAATTTCAAGAGACATGAAACAATCAGGTTGTGTTCTTTTACATGAAGGCTAACGAATACCAAAACTCATTAAAAGAGGTTTTGACCATAAAATATAGATCAAAACAACAGTGGTGAATAGAAGTAAAACAGCCGATAAAAAGCAGAAGACATATACCAGTGATTGTTCTGCCTTCCCCCCTGAGGTCCACCTGGAATGGGTGCCTGTGCATGGTGGCAGAATGGGGTCGAGGTTCATTACTGTTCACATGAGTCTCCGCCCAATGACCCCAACACCCTTGACTGAAAAGGCCATCAGGTCCCCGAGGCTCTTCAGTGCCCACTCTGTCATAAATGTCATAAATGAAGTGTCACCTACGTGTGTGGGGTCTGGGTCATACCTCTGCTCTCCCCGATTGGGCCCCTGGGTCCAGCCTACTCCTATGCCACACTCACAGTTGCAGAAAATAAAATCTAAATTTATAAAACAAATGGCACAACTAAAATAAGGAGACAATAAATGGAACATAAGACTAAGGGAAATAAAAAGGCCGGAAGCTGGAAACTTAGGAAGTGTCTGGTAAAGGCACCAGGGTATAAGGGGCCTGGAGTTCAAAGACCTTTTAGATTAGGTTTCACAGCCCTGATTTTCAGGTGAGTCCTCTGGGCCAACACGTGCCTCTTTGGGTCAGGGACTTGGTCTAGAGTGTGTGTCAGGTAAAAAAGCATTTATGGAGGTGAGGAATTTCACGTGGCTTTTCCTCCTTTCAGCCCCAGGATTTCCTGGCCCAGGTCCCCCTCTGCCTCTGCCGGCTTCTCCGCAGGCCCGAGCCCCCACACTCTGGTTTTCCCTGCTTTGCTTCATGACCCAGAGATGCTGCTGACCCAGCACCAGCGGCATCTGGAAGCTTCAGCCATAGAGAGAAGGGAGGTGCTGGCACAAGAGATCCCTCCTAACGAGAGGAAGGCTGTTGCTTTTTAAAGTCAGTAATGACAAAGGTCACGTTACACGTGGTATCTATCAGGGAAGGCCATTGCTTTTACCTCCAATTATTGAGGCTAGTTGCTGATGAAGAAATAAGGTGTCAATATATGGATTGGCTGAGTAGAAGCGATACTCACAGCCGCTTCTGTTTGCAGCGAAATAACGCGGATGTAGGTCACTGCATGTGAGCCAGGTTTAGTTTGTTGTATTTGAAAATGGCAATGGAGTCTACTTTCACACACTCAGCTTTCAAACATGTTGTGCCTTTATACTGAATGCCATCACTTAAAACAAGGAACTTCAGTCATGATTCCTCCGTATAAGACTTTTATTAATGCCAGAAATAAACTGGTACAAACACAAATTTAAAGGTCAGTGTGAATATGGGTACAGAGATGGTATAACAGGGACTGAGGTGGCCTTGAGAGGACAAAGCCAGACCTGAGGAAGCCTTCAGTCTCGACTGGGACCCAAAGGTCATGATTCAGTCGATCCTTGCTCCACGGTATAGTGGCCTGGACGCTGACTCCCTCAGGCGCACTCCACGCCCATGTGGCCAGACTGTGTGCTGGGGCACAGGGCATCTCCCTCCCCAAGGAAAACTTAATTCCATAAATTCCTATGGGATTGTGGCCTTAGGGACTTGCAAGGCTTGAGACCTCCTCAGTCCCCCCTTCTGTACCGCTCAACTCCTGATCTGGAGGAATTTCCTAATAAAACGAGATGAAAAAAAAAACCAAAACAAAACAAAACAAAAAGGAACTACAAAACACGATGTGGAATCAATTGCTGCACCATCCTGTATGTTGATTCCTAAATCTTCCAGGAAGGAAAACCCTGCCTAATACACAGAAATGTCATGCACACGTGACTCAGGATGGAGTCTGGGATGCTTTCTGTTGAAAAATAAATCTCACAACCTGGTCAAATCCGCCAGAAAATAAGAATTATCCTGCACCATTTTAACTTATGGTGCCTTCTCAGCAGCAAACACTGCTATCAACTCAAAAACTACTCTACTCTATTTTGTATCCCTGAATCATTGTTTTTAAGTAGCCATCATCCATTAGCACTTTTATCAAAGCAGGACATAACTGCATACGCCCTGAAAACAAGGGTGAAGTCACCTCTTAAAAAAAAAAAAAACCAAAAACCAAAAACCAAAAAACCAAAAAAACCCAAAAAACCAATAAACCCCCAAAAAACAATAAAAAAAAAAAAACCAAACTAATCACTTACAAACAAGTCACACCACTGAGGTGTAGATTGCTTTGTGCAGCAAATGTGTCCCTGTAAATATTTTATAGAAACAAATTTTCTCTTTTTGTCAATTGGATGACATTTCACTATTGACACAAATTCAGCTTATTTTCTTTCCTATTCTATCTTCAATCTGGTGTGGTTCTTGACACTTGGGCATGCAGTTTTTCTGCACTGGCCTTTGTCAGGTACTCCGTGGTCTAAACACAGGTGGCCCCACATATGAGGAAGCGACCATCCATGGGAACTGGCAGTCAGCAGCCCTGGATACCTGCCTGAGGCTCTGTGACTCTTTGCAAGTCACATAGGGAAGATGGCAGCTCTTTATGGGCTCCAGCCTGTGTGTGTGGTGACATGGAGCTGGCCTTGGGGTGCAGGGAGCCCTCATGTTGCTCTGTCCAGGCTAAGAGCTCAACTCATTTAAATAACTCAGTGATTCCCCGCCCTGCCCCGCTGCTCCAGGAAGAAAATGATGTCACCAGATCCTGCTGCTTCGAACATCAAACTTACTTTTTTTATGATCTAAAAAACTAAGACTTTGGCATTGGCTTACCTTTAGGGCAGTCTGAAGTCCTGAATCTGTGCGGCAAAGCCTACAACTGCCCTAAGTAACCCTGTCATTGACCTGCCTGCCTATTTGATCCAACCTCATATAGAGGGCAGTGTCAGTTGAAATGACAGACCAGTATCTGCTTAATATTCAGTTGTTTGGATCTGTGTTCTGGCCACAGGTGTTCAGAAGGATCATAAAGGGGCTTAAACTCAAACCCCATGCCTGAGTGAGACTTTCATCTGAGTCCCCTGAACCCAGTACCCAATAAAGGAAGGGGAGACACGACGCCCTCGTCGCAAAGTGGGAACGTTTGCGCTCCCAGGACCTGGTCAGCATTAAAGCAGAAGGAAAAAAATCAGCCAGGAAACCTGAGAATGCAACTCATTGGTTTTCGTTTTTTTTTTTCCCTACTCATAACTCTTTATCACTAACAAGCTTGGGTCTGGCACAGGAGAGCCAGGGACAATTTGTGCCTTCCCAAGGTGGCAAAGATTCTGCCAGCATTATGTAGCTTAAGGGGAAACAACATTGCAAGGGGACCACTCGGTCCGAGAATGGATTTCCCACTAATTGTCAGGAGGTATTTCTAATGGTAATTACTGATTTCACTAGAGTTCCCCATTTGAACACCACTCAAAGAAACCCTGACTTGACACACATACCTTTCAAGTATAAAAGCACCTGTTCAAAATCCTATGAAAGGAAGAGGAGATGATGACTCATCTCACGTCTGTACGTGTTTCCCACACGTCTCTGAGGTCGACCAAACTGAGGTCATTGAAATCCTCAGAGGCAGTGTGAGACGGTGGAATGAGCCTGCAGTGGGCAGTCTGGCCAACTCAATTCTCAGCCTGACTCTGTCTTGGCTCCATGAACGATCTTGGGCAAAGTGCACCCATCTCCTGTGGTTCTCAATGTTCTTTTCTTCAATGTGGGAGCAACAATCTCTGCCAAGTCGAGCTTCGAGGTCATTCAGGGAAGAGAAGAGATGATGCATGTCAACCAGCACATGCTGGGAAAAGGCCAACAGCGATGGAATACCCAGCCACAGGTAGCTGCTTAACCTCGATGTCTTTAGAGCTACTGATGTCATCTGATATGTTCATCATGTAGCCCGGGACTCATTGCCCCTGTCACTTGAATTATCTTTCTTTGGGGGATAGAAATGATTTGTCTGTTGGGGTCTTTGGAGTAAGGAGTGCAGATTCTCCCACCACCGCTGGGCTTGCGGATGGGACAAACAAAATGGCTTCCAGGGGCTTCTCTGCCGAGAAAATTTATAATGTCAATGGAAGCACAGGAGAGAGGTCAGTTTCAGGGACTGGAGTCAACCGGTGTCTTCCTGTCCCCATTAGCAATACTGGCTCCAATCTGCACTCCAAATTCTCCATTGGAGAAACTTTTAACCAAAGTCTCAGAAAAACATTCTCAAGTCTTGATTTTCTATTCCTGCCCTGCATGAATGAATGGAGTTGTCTGCATCCCAGTTGGAGGCTGTGGAACCAGCTCGAAGTATCCCTGAGGTTCTGGGTGCAGACAAGTGTGGCTGGAGAAGGAAACAGCTGCAACAGGTGGCGGTGGGGGGGTGGGGGTGGTCTGGAGTCCCTCAGAGCCCCCTCTGGGAGGGCACGGCTTCCTTCTTCTCCCCATTCAACGTGTACAAATCGATCCTCTCCCCCAAAGTTTCTTGCCGAGCCTACGGAAATTACACATTCTCTGTGGGTCTCCATGTGCATTAACATCACTGTGATTCTAGTGAAAGAAAACCTCAAAACAAGCCCCAGGCTGCCTGTGTCACACGCGGCCCAAGCCCACCCTGCTCACACTCTGGACTGCCTCTCGTCCGACCACTCCTGCTTGGTGTTCTGGAGAGCCTGCGTCTTCTGCTCGTCCACTTGCACGTAGTCCACTTTGTAATCTTCTGAAAGAGGTTTCTTCTGAAAGGGGCAAACAAAAAGGTTTTCATTACATTGACTTAAAAATTGCGGAAACCGTCAGTCCTTCTAGGTAGGTGACAGACACAGTGCGGTCAGGTATTTGCTTCTCCTCCCTGAGTCATTCCCTACGGAAGCGTCAGCATACATTGTGTGTATGCGTAGAAATATCTCTTCGCTTCTGCCTCCCCCCTCAACTTTACTAGAGACATTTGACTTGCTTTGACCGACATGAGTGGAAGTGACACGTACTGATCCCATAGAGAAAAGAGGCACACCCTGTGCTTTTGTCACCTCTCTTCCTTTCCCTTCCCAGGGGACCAGCATGCCTCAGATGGAGTAGCTTCTCCTGCCAAGACCCCGGATTGAAGAGGACCTGGAGCTCTGAGGCCCTGGCCCGAAGTGAATGGTCCCCATAAGCAACTAGTCAAAAAGCCTCTCCTTTTCTGGAGAATCAGTTCAGGTTTTTGGAATGAAATTAAAGGTAAAGGAGAAATGGGAGTTCATTCGGCAAAAGGAAGAAGTCTTCCAGATATTTTTCTGTGTGTGTGTGCACACACACAAATCATACTGTACATCCTGTTCAACAGGTTGTGTGTGTGTATGTTTTTAATCAAACAATGCATCATTGGGCACAGTTTAGATTAAGACTATCCCTTGCTCAAAAATATTTAGCTGTTCTCCGCTGATGACCATTCATTCATTCATTCCATAGCTTACACTGTGTAGTGAGTGACACTAGTGAGTGGCTAGTGTCGCTTACATGTATTAAATCATTTAATCCCCACAATAGGCATCAACATAGGTGCTATTCCTTCTGATACTCACTTTGCAGACAAGACTACTACCCAGAGGAATCCAAATTGCCCAACCTAGCCTTTGGGGCCTGTTACTGAGGAGTTCCAATTCCAAATGAGAGCACCTGTCACCAACCCCCAGAGTCTAGCCAAACTAGGTTATGACTTCTTCCCTCAGCCGGCCCTTCCTACGCCTGAAGTGCCCTTTACCTCCTCGTCACCTCTGCCAGAAAATTTTCTTGATGACCTTGAGGGTCTAAGTTTTGAAGGGCATGAATACCACTTATACATATACAGGCAGACCTTGGAGATACTGCAGGTCTGGCTCCAGACCACTGCGAAAAAGCGAGTATTATTATCAAGAGACTCGTAATCTTTTTGCTGGTGGGTGGAGGGTTTAGCCTTCAGTTGGTAAAAAAAAAAAAAAAAGAACCAAAAAACCAAAAAACCAAAAACCAAAACCCAAAAACAATGTAACATGCGTGGAGCACAATGAAGTGAAGAGTGACAAAATGAGGTCTGCCTATATACAGCCAAAGGACATACCCCAGAGGGAATACAGCAGGATTTCTGGGTGGCAGCATCATGGCTGACTTTAATATTATTCGTCACTGCACGTGTCTGTATATTTCAGACTTTTCTAAGAGAACAAGCACGGTTGAATTATCAGCAAAATCTAAACAGAAATGAAATCTCCTGGGAATTCTGTGGCACGAAGTCCTTCCTACCTGTGCAGGAACTGGTGACACCGTATTGAAGTCTAGGGCTAAATAATCCAGGCTGCATTTCTTCTTGCATGTCACAGTACCACTGCTCACGGAGCTGGCTGTTCGGTGTCCATACTAGAAATCGACATCACAGGACTTGGGTTAAGGATGTCTGGCCAGGCTGCTCAAGGGAAGGAGGGTGAGTCTTCACTTGAGCAGCTGCTGTTATACCCTAATAGACCAGTTTCATGAGACCTGTGCAGATCAGCCTGCATGTCTGAGTGAGAGGAAGCATTTGAGATACAAAATGGCCAGTTCAGCCTTCACATGAAGCTATACCTTTCTTTACCATGGAAACAGTTGGCCAAAATCTCCCCCAAGAACTTCTTTCATGAATCTGACAGGCTCATGAGACTTTAGAGATTAAATCCTGAAAAGATCAACCACACTAAAGTCTAAAGTTCTAGCAAAGTCATCCCCAATGCACTGAAAGGTAACTTTACACAAAACACACAGCAATAACATGTGTGCGACACACACTCATAGATTTATCACCAGTACCCATCAAGTGTCTGTTCCGCTTCTATCACCTTCACTACTTTCCTTTTGAAATAGTTTTATGAGGGTGTAAGCATCCTTAAATCACATACTATTTAGTTTTGCCCGATTTCAACTTCTATTGATAGAACCATATGGTATTTTTGGTGACTTTAATTTTTGCTCTGTATTCTATATTTCACGCTCGCCGACATCAATGCACTAGCCCTATTTCCTTCATTTGCATTGAGAGAGATGATTCCACTGCATAATTTATTTAACTGTTGCACCACGAATGGGCATTTGCGTTCCTTCCCATTTGGGGCTCTTAGAAGCAAAGCTGCCATGAGCATCCTGTGGAAGGATTTCTATGGTGTCTAGCTGGGAGTAGAATTGCTGGGTTATAGGATGTGCGCATCTTTAACTTTCCTGTCACCAAACTATTTTCTAAAGGAGCTGTGGCTGTACCAACCAGGAGTGTATACAAGCTCTTATTGCTCCCCACCCTGGCCAACAACACTTGGTATTGTCTCACTTTTCAATGTTTTCCTGACCTGATACAGGGAAAATGGTACCTTGCTGTGTTTCAATTTTCCATATTTTACTGATTTTTACATTGAAATATTTCTATTTTTATCACTACTTCCTCATACATCCTGAGAATAATCATTTGTTGCTTATACGCATTGCAAATAGCCCATCACAGTCTACACTTGTTCTTTTAATGTAAAACCTCAATATTTTCCTGAGTGGCCTGCTCTTGTATTTTGTTTAAGGGATCCTTCCTAGGCTAAGGTCATAATTTGTTTCCTCACATTTTCTCCTAATATTATAAAGTTTTGCCCTTCACATTTAAGTAATAGTCTAGCCTAAACCGATTTTAACATATGGCAATAAAATAGGGATACCATTCATTTTTTTAACCCCACATAAGTAACCATCCTTTCCCTAGGAGTGTAACTTCCAGTCATACATCAAGTTCCTATACACGGAACAGATGTTGAGTTCTATCAAATGTCTTCTCTGCATCTCATGAGAACACATCATTTTCCTCCTTAGTATGTTAATGTGCTTGATTGACTTAATAGATGCTTTTAATTTATAGTTATGATAGCTCGTCTCTCAGAGAATATTGGTTATAATAATATATTTTTTAAAGAAACCTTTCTCCTGGCATCGTTTTTGTTTCTTCCAAATCTGTTTGTTTTGGTCTCTATCCTTCACGCTAAAGCTTTCCTGAAGTGTCTGATGAAATCATCGGCTGTCTGTTCATATTTAAGACTGAAAGACCAAAAAGCTGATCCAAAGCTTTGAGGCACATGAGTTGTGCTTGTCAGCGGTGGAGCTCACTGCAAGGTCAATTCACTGGACAATTTTCTTAGTGAACCCCCAATGCCACAACCCAGGTCTTGCCTCTTGAGCTGCTCAGATAGCCCAGAGAAGAGCTTTCCAATCTCCAGACTCAGTTGTAAATAAATGTCTGGTTGTCAGCATTCTGGAAAACAAGGGCTAAAGAAAGGGTCTGGGAATGGTCCTCAAATTCATTTTGTATATTAACTTAATCACCTTGTTTTTAGTATAGTATTTTTGGTCAAATGTGTCTTGCTTCCTGCCCCCTGGCCCCAGTACAGAGACCCTTTTTTTAACTCTCTCCAGAGACTACACTTTGACTTTTCTCCGGAGTAGGAGATAGTAAGTCACAGCAGTCCACCTCCATGGAGTGGGGGAGCGGATCTCGGACTGACCTGCTGCTTTGCAGAATTTTGATCACTACCCCTTCTTTTCCTTTCCCTTCTGCCCTACTTCTAGAATTAGGTGACATGGGCAATTCCTGAACCCTCCAGCTATTCTCAGTTGCTTCTTATCTTTCCCACAGCGTGTTTAGGATTTAACTTCGTTGGGTCTGGTAAGTCATTACCATCCATCTGCTTTCCAGTTTCAATATTACTACTACTGTCTTCTCAAATTCTTCATATCCTTGTGGGTTTATGCCTTTAACAAATCCCTTTACTGTGACTTTGGAGTACATTTTGGATGGAGGGAAAGTAAAAGCCTGTGATCAGTCTGCCATCTTTACCAAGATGCTCATGAACAGATTCTCAAGTGTTAAATCCTCTTTGCATGCCTGGGAGAAATCCAACTTGTTTGTATATATTCTCAACTTTATGTAGTGTTGGATTTATTTTTTTTAAAACCTTCTTTACCATTTCTTTTTTAACAATTCTCCCATTTAAAGTGTACAGTTCAGTAGTATTTAATATAGTCACATATTTGTGCAAGCATCACCTCAATCAATTTTAAAACGTTTTCATCACCCCAAAAGAATCTTACACCCCTTAGCCATCATCCCTCAGTCCATCTCCCCAAGCTCTAGGAACCACCATTAATATAACTTGTCTCTATAGATTTGTTATTCTAGACATTTCATACAAGTGGAATCCTACGATATGTGCTTGCAGTATTGTGATGTCATAAGAAATATATATTTGGTCATTCAGATGACCAAAATATATTTCTCATATATATTTGGTCTTTGTCTGCAGTTAGTTCCTGGCCCAGAGCTCTTCAAATCCTTGAAATTTCCTAAGTGTGGAGTGTGACAAAGGTGTCTCTTGTTATATTAATGAGTTGACTTTTGGACCCCTGGTAAGGATGGGGCTGGCTGTCAGTCCTATCTGTGTTTTAGCCATAGAAAACTCTAAAGATTTCACACAAAAAGTCAATAAACAAAAAATAAACAAACTCAACAAGGTTTCAGGACACAAAATCAACACCCCAAATTCAGCTGCATTTCTATACGCTAACAATGAACAATCTGGAAAGGAAATTAAGGAAACAATTTCATTTAGAACAACATTGAAAAGAATAAAATATTTAGGAATATATTTAACCAAGGAGACAAAGATACATACGTGGAAAACTATGGAACACTGTTAAAAGAAAGTAAAGCACACATCAATAAATTAAAAGACATCCTATGCTTGTAGATTGGAAGATTTAATTATTGGCAAGATTACAACATTAACAAAAGCAATCTGCAGATTCAAAGCATTCTCTATGAAAAATTCCAATGACTTTTTTTTTTTGCAGAAGCAGGAAAGCCCATCCTAAAATTCACATGGAATCTTAAGGAGCCCTAAATAGCTCAACCAATCTTGAAAAGGAAGAACAAAGTTGGAAGACTCACACTTCCTGATTTTAGCGCTTGCTGTAAAGCAATAGAAATCAAAATAGTGTCATACTGGAATGAGGACAGACATATAGACCAATGGAATAGAATAAAGAGCCCAGAAATAACCTTTGCATTTATGGTCAGTCGATTTTCAATGAAGGTGCTAAGACCATTCCATGGGGAAAGGGCAGTCTTTCCAACAAATAATGCTGGGAAAACTGGATATCTATATCCAAGAAGATGAAGTTAGACCCTAACTTTCGACCATATACAATAATTTACTCAAAAAGGATCAAAGACCTCAACATAGGAGCTATAACTATGAAACTCTCAAAGAAAAACGAGGGAAACCTCATGACATTGGATTTGGCAATGATTTATTGGATATAACACAAAAATCACAGATAATAATAAAAAAGAAATAATTGGCTTCATCAAAAATAAAAACTTTTGTGCTTATAAGGGCAATATCAAGACAGTGAAAAGACAACCCACAGAATGGAGGAAAATATTTGCAAATCGTTATCTGATAAGGGGTTTATATCTATAAAGTATTTTTTAAAAATTTGGAAGATTTTTATTTTCTTTATAGTTTTCTACATTTCAATGTTTTTATAGGGTTTTTATATTTAAAATATCTAAAAGAAATAGTACATTACATACACACATTAAAATGTATTTAAAAAAAACTTTCTATAACTCAATAATAAAAAAAAACAAACAACCCAATTCAAAAATGGGCAAAGGTGTTGATTAGACATTTCTCCAAAGACATAAAAATGATAATAAATAAGCACATGAAAAGGTGCTCAACTTCACTAGCTGTTAGGGAAATACAAATGAAAACCACAATGAGATACCATTCCACACCCATTAGGATGGCTATCGTACAAAACAAATAAACAAACGAAAAACAAAAATAGAGAGTGTTGATGAGGATGCAGAGAAATTTGGAACTGTTCTGCACTGCTACTGGGAACCTAAAAGAGTTTCCCCACTGTGGAAAACAGTTTAGTGGTTCCTCCAAACTCAAACATAAATTACCGTGTGATCCAGCAATTCCCCCTCTAGGTATATATCTGAAAGAGTTGAAAGCCAAGATTCAAACAAATACTTGTGCACTGATGCTCATAGAAGCATTATTCATAACAACCAAAAGGTAGAAACAACCCAAATGTCCACCAACAGATGAATAGATAAAGGAAATGTGGTTCCTGCATACAATGGAGTATTAGCTTTAAAAGGAATGAAAATTCCAATAGGGATGAATCTTGAAGACCTTATGCTAAATGAAAGAAGGCAGACACAAAAGGGCACACAGTTTATGATTCCACCTAAATGAGGGACCTACGATAGGCAAATTGACAAGGACAAAAAGTAGGACAGAGGTTACTAGGGGCTCGAGGTGTAGGGCCTAGGGAGTTATTGTTCAATGGGTACAGAGTTTCTGTCTGGGATGATGAAAAAGTTCTGGAAATGGATGGTGGTGATGGTTGCACAGCACCCATCTAAAAATGATTAAGATGGTAAATTTTATGCTACACATCTCACTACAGTAAAAAAATAAAAAATAATAAAAACAATCTGTAAAAGAATGTTTACAACAATTCATAATTATTATGAATGCATAATCATGAATATATAATTGCCAAAAACCCTGAAACAATCCGAATGTCCTTTAGTGGGTAAATGTATAAACAAACCTGCGCATCCCCACACTTGAATACTAACCAGCAACGAAACATAAAAAAAAAAAACTATTGACACGTGTAACAATTTGAATGAATCTCAAACATATTACGCTGAGTGAAAGAAGCCAGTCTCAGAAGAGGGAATACTACATGAGTCCATTTTTGTGGATTTTTGAAAAGAAAAAGTACAGTGATGAAGAACACATCAGTGGTTGCCGGGGAATAGAACTGTGGAGAGGACATGAGTATTTAAAGGTGACGCGAGGGAGTATATTGGAGTAGCGCAGCCGTTCTATGTCCTGATAGTGGTTCCACGAATCTATGCGTATGTTAAAACTCACCGATAAATGTCATGGGATGTAATGTATTGCATGGTAACTATTAACAATACTATATTTATATATTTGAAAGTTGCTATGAGTGGATCTAAGAATCTCTCATCACAAGAAAAAAATGTTAAATGTATTGTGGTAATAAAAATAAACTCACTGAACTGCGTACCAGGAAAGGTCAATTTCATTGTAAGATAGTCTAAAAACTAAAGTTATTATAATACCATATAAAAATTTAATGTGAGATTAAGGAGTTCAGAATTCTATCACAAAAACCTTACAAAACTATTAAAATTCAAGAGTTTGAAAAACCCATAGAAAAGAGATAACATAAATTAAAATTATGCTCATTCTTCTAAATTTTTAAGAATTTCACAACCCAAGTTTAAAGTAACCAAAGAAGGATACAGTAATAAAACAAAACTCATATTTCAGCCCCTGGCCTAAATTTTTACATTCAGATCAGAACTTGTCCTCAAAGAAAAAAAAATAACGCATAGGATTATGTGCAATACCCAAATCAAATTATTTTAGTTCTGTCTACCACATAGGATTGCCGTGTGGAACAAGTGAAATAATGTAAATCAAAGTCATTTGGAAATATTGTATTAGTGAAGTTAAAAAAACACACAATATTGAATGAGATGGGATAGCCTTTAAAAACTTATATGAGGGAAGGGGGAAAATAAGAAAATGTTAAAAAATTATGTATATATAGTATGAAAAAAATAAACTGGCATTTAAAAAAATAAAAAATAAATAAAACACTTATACGGTGGTTCCCTCACAGGAGTCACTTCCTTTGGCTATTTATTCTGGGCTCTTAATCTACTGTGTTGTATTACTTAGCAATGAGCAGAGACAGTTGTGAGGCAATGATTATAAACTTAGGCAAGAAATCGACCTTTAACCATGTTGTTAATGAAACACTGCTCTTTCTCACAGCCTCCAAGATCAGGAATGGACCGCTAGTGCCTGGAATGACCATGCACTTGCTTCCATTCGGTTATACATTCACTTCCCTTTTCTGTTCTCTGGAGACAGAGCACAGCTGGTCAGCATCTTTTGTAACAGTGTTTTCTTCTACCAGTTTCCCAAGGGCCATTACTAAGTGTGAAAAACATTGGGAATATCACAGCAGATTTGTACATGAGTCACTTTTCAACTGCATATGGTTAAGTGCACTTACAGCACAATTTTTATCAACTAGAAAGGCAAAACGAAGCATTTAATGACGGGTTACTGGTTTTAGATTTTAAATTGCTTATTATCCTCATGGATAGGAGGGCAGAATTATTTTCTCTAAAGTATAGTTACATTGCCTTGAACATTGTCCTTCTAAGATCTCTTTTCAAAATTTCATGGTTTAAAGAGAAATTCTCTCTGGAGAATTCTCTGTAAAGTACTGATATATTTTTTTTAATTGCAGAATGGGCACAAATCTGGCTAAAGTGCCCGATGATTGCCAGAGATGCTGAACGCTCCCTCGTTCTCTCTTCAAAAACTCATATTCTCAATAGAATCCAAGGTAAAGAGAATAGAAGGGACATTAGAGGACAGAAAGAGATTAGGACTCGAGCTGTAAATGGTTAACCAAAGGACAGAGAAGTCAGGTCTGTATCTACTCAGGTCTACAGAAGACCTTCTAACAGAGACTCTCCAGAGACTAAGACACATCCACAGCTTAGGACAGGTAGCCCCCCTCTCAGTGGGGCTCTAAGTGTGTCTCATCCTTTGGAAAGGTTTGGAGACAGTCAGGGCAGGGCCCCCAAGTAGTCTGGTGGAAGGAGCTGTGTGTTTTCACAGCTTAGATTCTAGATACCCAGGAAACGACAAACCTATTGGGGTCAAACAGGATATCATGGCCCTGGTGAAAAGGCTTGCTGACATTTCCATTTGCCCATTACACATGCCTCTGAAATACTGTGGTCTCCAAATGGTACAAGAGCTGCATATTGCAGGAAAGAAAAATCAGCTTCAAATATATTTGTTTGCAGCCTGGAAAATACTGTAACCTGGTATTACAGTCAAGTGATCATGTTCAGATTGCATGGGGCTTTCTGAAGTCTAATAAACTCATAAGAATATTGATTGGGCTGAAGAATAAGAGGATGAAAAATATAGGATTACCATTTGGACGTAGGCATCGTCCTCTTTTCTGGAAGCAGAATTGGCGTAATATCTTGCAGAATTAATAGTATTTCTTTCTGCAGGGAGAAAGCTGGTCCGATTGCTAAGAACAGAAATATAGGTGAGGTCAAAGCAATGTCTTACAGCTGCTCTGAAAGCCAGCCAGGAACTGACATGGTCCCCATGGGGCTTCCACCCTCCCCTTCCAGATACAACTTCCTTCCGGGCAAAGTGATTCCTAAAGCAGTAGCATCTGCCCAGCAGCTTCTGTCCCATTCTTGGGCAAATGACTCCTAATTCTCGAAAGCTGCTTTTTTCCAGGCCCTCCATGTGTGACACAGCCCATGAGCTTTCTAGAAAGAGACCAAGGCATCATATTACTTAGGAAAAAAAAAACACTCCTTTGGGGCTCTCTTGTCTCCATTCAAAGTCACCAGGAAAAGTAAGGAAGTGTGGCCATTTTTTTTTTCTGATGGGATGAGGACAAGATTGCGAATCAACGTTCTTCCCTCTCCTGAGTCAGAAGCACAGACTGACTCTCTACAGTCTTGGCTGAAAATATAGCTCATTGAAGAATTCTGCTTTACAAAGCAATTGTGTCCTGTGGCATTTAGAGGGAACCGAGAAACTCCTGGACAAGGCTCAGGACTCTGAAAAATGCAACTTCTAAAAGGTGAGATGAAGAGAGTGCAGATGCATTTAGAGGTTTGTCCATCAAACCCATGAACCATCCCTCTTTCTCTGAGAAGTCCCTCTACTCCGTTCACAAAGTGGAGCTTTCTGGAAGCCATGTCAGTGCGACTGGCCTTCCCCTGAGCCATAGTCAATTCCACTCATGCTGGGGTAATACAATGCCCTCTCTCTCACAGGAACTGTGAATCGGGATTGAAAAGGGCCTGTCTCTGTGGGTACTGGAACTGTGGCATGTAAATAAGCTCAGGAACTATGGTACTAGTGATCTTTGGCCATGAGGATGGTGCAACAAAGGAAGGAGTTCTCCAGAGAAAGAGGAATGAACAAATGTGAGAAGGATTCCTGGGGTTCCCAGCAGCAAGCACTCTCCTTCCTGATCCCAGTATCCTGGGAGATTCAATTATACGCCTTCCTTTGAGATCGACAAAACACTTCTGGCTCATGGTAATTAACCCCAAGTGGGCTTTGACTGCATTCAAAGAGGCCTAACTAAGACCTATGGGAGAGTCAATGCTAAATGAGGCCCCTTTGAGCAATCAGAGACTTACCAAGGCGCGGTGTGGGTCCTGGTTAGAGTCGCATGTCCTCGAATGGTGGAGAAGCTGTTCTGGTCCAGGGGAGGTAGTCGTGCTATAAAGTAACACACAATATCCAGTAGAGTGAGTTCTCAGGGGTTCAAGGCCAGAATCCAAAGACTTAAAAATGACGACGATGTTCCACTTACCTAGCACATCAAATTCAAATTTACTAACAAGCAGCACTGATGATGAATGTGAATTTCATTGTCCTACTCTTCCCTGCCTCACTGGGAGTAGAGAGGACAACTACTGAGCAAACATCACCAGCTGGAGGTTAACAATGAGGCAATACATTGAGTCAATATACAATAATATTAAGAACTCATTATATGTCAGGCACGGTTCTAGGTGTTAGAGGCACAGTATGGATAAAACAGATGAAAGCTTCTGACTTTAGTGAACACCAGTGCCTCCATCACACTCGATATATGTGTCCAAAACTGAAATTTTACCTTAGCACAGGCAGAAATGATCACCCAGGTTCTAGTCTTCGCCTCCAGTCCACGGTCTGCCTCATCGTCCTTCTGCCTAGAATATTCTTCCCCCTCTCCTGGTTAGTCATCTTGAGACCTCAGCTGTTTAGAAAGGCCTTCTTTGACCTCCAGACAAGAGCAGACCCCACAGCACAGGCTCTCGTGGGTTCCTGCACTTGCCCTGTACAGCGCTCCCCATTTGTGATACATATATCTGTGATTATCTGATCCGGGTCTAGACTTACTGGGTTCTGGGAGGACAGGTGCTTTTCTGATTTGTTCACTGCAGTAGCCTTGACATTTAGAGAAGCACCTGGCATCTGACCCTCATTCTGCCTCCGTGGCCCACCTTGCCGAGTAGGTCACATATGTAAATTCCTCGATCACTGTCTTGGCCAGGTTGCTTTTGTATCTTTCCTCCACTGGATTATGTAAGTAGAGACAGTTTAACTACTCCCCCCACCCCGAATATCACCAAAGCCTAGTACAGTAACTTTCCTGCTGCTGCTCAGTTTCCTGGGAGCCTCAGACCTGGGCAAGGTGGTGAGCTAGAAAGGACATGAGAGTCACACAGTCTCTGGGGAGAAGGTCTCTCCTGGTGGCATGACACCCTGGCATGGGGTTCACTGACTGGCCGCCTCCCAGCCTCACCACCAGCTCTCTCCTGGTTGGGCCCCATGGTCCATCCCTGCATCCACCCCGTCAGAAAAGCAGCCCCTCCTGGCCCAGGCGTCCACCTTCACACCCACCAAATGACTCTCCAACCCCAAGTCCATTTGTTATCTTCATGCCTTTGATCACCAGGTTCTGGAGAGCTGCACTGTCCAGTAGGGTAGCCACAACCACATGTGGCGATTTAAATTAAAATGTATTAAAAGTAAAGAAAATGTAAGAGTCCCTTCCTCAGTTACACTAGCCACATTTCAAGTGTTCGAGGGCCACACTTCCATCATCACAGAAAGTTCTGCCGGACAGCACTGCTAGAGAAAATGAACTGAACAAAACAACAGTACATACCTCCCAAGTTACAGGTCCTTGTTAAATTTGTTTCTGACCAGAATGAATGGTTATTTCCTCTGAACCTCATAAGACAGGGTCTGTTCTCCTATTTAGCACCGACTTCATAATTCTTCTCCTTCCAGATGGTTTTTGTATCTCTTCATCCCCCTCACACTGAAGAACCCTCCTTGCTTCCTCATCATTCATCCCGCCCAGTGCCTCGCACAGCATTACGCACATGGCAGACATTGTCAATGTGACTTGACTCAAACTGAAGGGGTGAGACTAGGACGGACCGGGCGTTGAGGAAGGGACTTAGCTGCCAGCCGTGGGCAGTGCCAGCTGAAGCAGTAGTTTTTCCGAAGGGCAAAGAGAGGTGGGAACGTACCAGATGCGAATGAATGTCAGAGGTCACAGTTATTGTATCAGATATTTCTTTGCAATCACATGGCCCTACTGAGCAGGTGATAGTGGGCAAAGATGAAGTTAAAAAGTTACTTTGGCCTGCTTTCCTTTTTTCCCTCTTCTCCCTTCTCTCTGCCTATCCACGCTGCTTAGCAGACCAGAAAAGCTGCCTGAGCTAAATGCAGATGCTTCAAGGAGCTCTGTGCAAATAGGAGCCAGACTGCTCACTGCCAAAGTCCTCACCCACCCCCGAACACCTCTGCTGATAGGCACACACAGAGCGTCGGAGAGTGATAGATGCACATGACCAGGTCTGACATTTAGAAGTTAGTGTCAAAGGTCATTTTTTGGCTTTTTTTACAGGAGGAGGGCACTGTGTTGACATTCGAGTGCTATTTACATGAAGAGATGTCAGGGAGGTTCTGTTCCAGCCTTCATCACTTATTTCTGGGTCTTTGTTAGGGATACAACCAAAATGAGCCCTCTGGAACAAACTTGGCCTTGTAGGCTGTATTTCCAGGGCTATGGTGTCTGTAAGTCCCCCGATTCCTTTAATTGTAACAATCTGGGGCAGCAAGATTCCCCAGGCTTCACTTTTGATCCTCGCCCTTATATTTCCCAGTCCTCTAAAATGGTTTCTCTAGTGCAGGGGTCCCCAACCCTTGGGCTGCAGACCGGTACAGGTCCGTGGCCTATGAAGAACCAGGCTGCAGACAGGAGTTGAGTGGCGAGTGAGGGAACAAAGCTGCATCTGAACTTGCAGCCGCTCCCCAGTGCTAGCATCAATGCCTCAGATCATCGGGCATTAGATTCTCATAGGAGCACTGGTCCCTGGTGCCACAAAGGTTGGAGACCGCTGCTCTAATGCTTCCTTCCCAGAGAAGGTTAGGAAGGAAATTTTCCCACGGCTGCCAGGCCTTGTACCTTCTCCTGCACAGTAGTCCTGCTCGAATGGCTTACCTTTCCTCTCAGGCTTGAGATCTCTATTCACTGGGGAGGCTCCATGTTTGCAGGCAGCATAGGCAGTGGGCTAGCGATGCATCCTCCATTCATTGGGATGTAGTCATCAGAGTTGCACTGGGGTTCGGTACAAGGCAGGGCGGGGGCCCATGGGTATGTAGCCATCATCATCATTGGATGAAGTTGTGGGGTATGCTGTGGCGAACTTGCATGGCTGCAAAAAAAGATGGTACAGGTTCCAAAGCACAGAACAGTCATGGAGAGTTGCGCCCATGCACATTATCCAAGAATATCTCTGAACTTCCTTGGAAAGTCAGACAAGCCTTTTACTCAAGCTTTGCCTCTGGACTTATGTGAAGTAGGTGATGACTCTCCTAGATCAGAGGCCAGAAGACACAGGGTTATGAATTTTGATGTAAATGCTTTAAATATAAAGTGATACCTTAAAGAGCGACCCTGTTGGGCAAATGTGTCTGGACCACCAGAACTGGCAGGGTCTGTACAGGAGACAAAATCTAGTAGTTCCCAGACAAGTTCAAGCTTTAAGGGGAGACCAGAAGAGTTGTCAGAGATTTAGAGTGCTGAGTCTCAAATGACTTCAGGGGAACACATATAGGTCAGGCTATTTTTGGTAAAACTGAGGCTTAAAGGAACTCAAGTGACAAACTCACCAAATTTAAACTAAACCGCTTGTCTTGGTGTCTTGATTGGCCTTCCACATCAGCTGCAAGAAACAAGATTGGGTGGTGAGAAACGCAGGACAACATCAATATAAACTAGGCACCAAGTCGCCATGAACCTCAGGGCCCTGTGCTCAGCTCTGTAGAGACAGAGAAGCACAACACAGTTTCTATAAGCAAGATTTGCTCTTAAGTCCAGTTGGGCAGTCAGAACACATTCTACAACAGGTGGAAATCAGACCAGATTTTGAAGAAGTTTCTGCATGATGGCTTTCGTTCTGTCTGTGAATTAGGAAGATATATAACAAATAATTAACAAGTACTTGTTGCACTTATTGCATGAATTTTCCGAGCTTAGAGATGGTGGAGACAGAGCTGGAGGTTTGAGGAGAGGACAGGAGGTGTGAGATATCCCTTGTGATGAGAAGAACAGGGTGAACAGAAAAGTCTCAACATTGCCGAGCAGCATTGAGGGCTTGCTTGAGATCTGTGACCATGACTTTGTGACTGTGATTTTCTGCAGCAACGGTCAGCTACTCAGGTACAGGAGTGGAAAGAGAGGAAAGCTGAATACAGGATTAAGAACTCGTCAGATGGTTATGACAAATAAACAGTGTGACACAAACAGAATGCTTGTCGAATTGAAAGAGGAGATACCCAGAAGGCAGCAACATATATATGGGCCTAACTCAAAAGAGATTTAATTCTAGGGGAACTAACAGTTTAGAGATGACAGCCAAAACCTTGAGAGTACATGGGATTATCTGGGTTGCAAGTGTTGAGAGAAGATTGACTATAAAACCCCAGGCTACAGCCATGCCACCCTGAACAAGTCTGATCTCGTCTATCTCAGAAGCTAACCAGGGTCAGGCCTGGTTAGTACTTAGATGGGAGACCAGCTAGGAAGACCGGGTGCTGTAGGCATTAAATAAACAAACAAACAAATCCTAGAGAAATCCAATATTCACTGGCACATCCTGAGAGGGCAACCATAGACTATTGAGGACAGTTGGGGGCACGGTGCCATTGGGCCTGAGGAAGGAGAGGATGGCCAATGATGGCGAGCACTGCCGAGCAGTCCAGCCATGTGTCCCCCAAGAACTTAGATGTGTGAAAAGTCAGGTTGCCTCTGAGAAATAAACTGAAGAGTCAACATTATCTTTTTTTTTAACCTTTTAAAAATTTTTTGAAAGAGAATGATACAGGATATACTTATATGTGTCTGACCTCTTTGCTCAATTTTTGTTTGTAAGTCCAGGTTTTAGGAAAAGTTCATTCATTTTTTTATTGTTATATATGTCAATATCGAAAGTGACAGGTAGATGCGAAGATGGACAGATTTAGGAATATGTATTATATATACAAATGTATGTATGTATGTATGTATGTATGTGTATGCATGCATGCTTCTATGTATACATGTATGCAAGCTTCTATGTCTCCGAACCTGCGGAGGTACTGGTTAGAAGCTATTCTGGACTCATCCTGTCTAATTTACAATCCCAACTCCACCACTTATCAGCTGTGTGACACTTGACAAGTTACTTACAGTCTCTGTCTCAATTTCCTAATCTATAGAGTAAGACCAATAATAGAATCTATTTCACAGGACTGCTGCAAAGGATAGATGTGTTAGTGTATGTCAAGTGCTTGGTATGGTGCCTGGAACACAGAAAGAACTTAATAAACCCTAGAAGTTATTACGGGTGTTGTTAAAGGATGTGGGACTTGTACGTCAACACAGATCCCTAACTCCCTTTCTAATACCAGATCCCTAGTGATGTCACCACATAAAATCAATATGGAGAAAACCCTTCATTAACGTCAGAGAGTTTACGGACTTTATGATAGAGTAGAGATGGGATCAGACTAAGAGCAGGCACTGAGAATGGATTTGCATCCTCACTCCCACGAAACAGACACCTGGAAAAGGAGTCTGTGCCAGAATCTCACTCTGCTAGATTCCCGCTACCTCACCGATCACATGCTTACAATTTCTTTTACTAGTTTCTCCTCTTGTCCATGATTTCCACATTTTGCAGGGCTCTAGGCTCAGTCTTTGATTCTTTTCTATTCTCCGTATCCACTCTTTTGGTGATCTCAAGTAGTCACGTGAATGTAATGTCTATACGCTGACAACCTCCAAGTTCATAGTTCCAGCCCAGGTCTCTCATTGACCTTCAGACTCACATTTCTAACAAGTTACTTGACATTTCCATTAGGGCATCTAGCAGGCATCTGAAACTCAACACATCCAAAAGCAACTTCCTGACCTCCACCCATCGTCGAATTCATTCCACTCATTCCTTGTTCCCTGTTTCTCAAGCCAAAACCATGAAGTTGACATCAACTCCCATTCTTTCTGTACCACACATCCGATGGCGAGGGTCCATCTCCAAGACAGATCAAGCATCCGCCATCTTTAACAAATTCAAAAGCTCCTATCCTAGTCTCGGTCACCCTTACAGTTTGCCTGCATTATTAGACTCATTTTCTAACCAGTTTTCCTGCTTTTACACTTGCTTTGCTTTCCTTAAATCTATTCTCAACACAGAGCAGCGAACTTGTTAAAGAAATCGAGACCGATATAAATGCAATGATACTTCTTGATTATGAACGGGAAAACTCAACGTCATAAGGAGGTCCAATCTTCACAAACTGCTCACTTCCTCCACAATGGACCTTGACCCACTCTGCAGCCACGCATGAACGTTGGTTCCAAGTGGCGCTCAGTGGGGAAGACAGAAAAGGTCTGATGTGTTCCTTCTGCTGTATCAGACCCATTCTTGCCCTGAGACTCATTTTCATATTCTATTACTCCTCTAGTTTCATTCATTTCACTCTCCAAAACCTGCTCACAGACTTCCACGTTTCCCTTTTCCTCCACTGCTCACGTGTTGGCACATTGGACCTTCTGTGTAATCAGCACATATTCATTTCATCGAGGTTGTCAGAAGGAAGTAACCCATGTAATGGTCACATCGCTAGGGACACTTGGGGAGGTCTTGGACAGTGACTCAGTTCCTCACTCAGAATCAGAAAAGTTATACCGTTTGAATTAATTTGCATTCCTTCAACTTCTATTTAATTCCTTTATAATGCGGCCTTATACGCAGCAGTGTAGGAGTGATTGTGTTTGGATGAAGAGGGAGGGAGAGGGAGAGAGAGGAGGAGAGAGGCAACCCCATGAGAAGAAAGGGTCTCACAGAAACAGGCAGGAGAGGGAGGGTATGTCTGCGGAGCATTATGTTGACGGTGACAGCTTGTTAAAAGCCACGTGACTAGTACATAGGCTAGTTAGAACCTGGAAAAAAAACATGTTGGGTGGGGTGAGGAAGGGGACTGATGGGACTGTTGACAACAGGACAAAAGAGCTGAGGTCCTCAGTCTCCGGGCGGCCCATGCATGTGTCAGACAGAGAATAAAATGGAGCAGAGTCGATGCAAGAGGTACCGCCTTCTGTAGCCCGTGGGGCCCCAAGTGACCTTAAACAAACAGCAGGAGCTATTCTCAGGTGAGGAGCCCATCACAGGGGCAGGGCATGGCTAAGGGACCAGGGCTCTGACTTTTTTCAGCATCTCCAGGGACCCAAGGAGTCAAGAGGGGCCAGGCTTCTCTCTGTGCCTGAATATTACTATCTGACACTGACCTTTCAAGGTTTTCATGTTATCTAAACCAGGGAGAGAGGTTCTTCTCGGTGTCGTAGTGCATTCTGGCCTCCTGCAGATGCTGTGCCCGCACCGCAGCTGCTCCTCTTGGCGTTGTTCCAACAGATGGCTTGGCTTAGGCGGGCGGGGAGGTGGCGTGTTGTACATTGTGTCTAGTCTTCTTGCCCCATAGGGCAAGGAACCTCGGTTTTTATCTACGTCAATGGAATTTAAGGAAGTTTTCTACCAACGGTGGAGGGAGGTTCTTATACGGCCCACTGTAATTTCTACTCCGGGAGAGGGTGGCCTGAGACTTGGTGGCAAGTTTATGCTGACACTCCTTCCCATGGTAGCCCAAGCACCTGGGGGATGGCGGCATCAGGTAGTCAACAAAAACGTCATCGTATGAAGTCTGTCCCGACAAACGGTCTGAGTTTGACCAGCTATCACATCTGGTGGGTAAACTGAGGGAAGAAAAGCACGTAAACATGAGTGAAATGCAGCAGGTCCCCGGCAGCTGCCATCGGTACCACAGCGACACTGCTGATACGCCCTTGGCAGAAGTTTGAAGATGAAAGCCATCCACCCACCACAAAACCCACGCTGGCCTCACTCCTGTTCCTCGAATATCACCTTTTATTTTATTTGTATAGACACATTCCTTCTACAACCCTCGGTCACGCCAACCCCTTAATGCTGGGGGAAAAAAAATGGTTTGTTGATTTTTTTTTCATCCTGTAAGTGTCAGCTATGTATGAAAAAGCAAGGTTAGAAATGAAAGCCACAATAGTGAAACATGACTCATTTTGTTTAGCATGCTGCATGCGCGCTATCCTTCACAGCAGCTGATAGTGATCTGTCCCCGCCCTGTCAGCAGCAGGAAGAGAGAGAGGTGAGGGCAGACCCACCCACTAGAAGATGCAACAGCTAAATGGACCGATTTGGTCAGGCGCACTGAGCACATCTGTGACAGACAGAGCGGAGTGTGCTAGGAGCGTACCTGGCATGGTGTGGCCTTCCAGTCTCACAGTTGGACAGAATCACATAATCAGGAAGGGAGGTTAGAAACTCTGACTCACTTCTGGTTTTCTCAGTGGCTACGGTATTAGTTCTTGGGTCATCTCTTGGCAAGGAGGAGCTGACAGTAGGGGCGGTGTGAAGGGAGCTGGCAGAGGATGGCTGGAGGGAGGAGGAGGGTGCGCGAAAGTGGCTCTCCTCGGAATCTGCTGGAGAAATCATGTCCCAGGTTAGCGTTTGAGAATGGCTATAACACTCACTCACAATTTCGCAAACAGCATCTAAAGAAGCCAAATAGAAGATGCAAATCACAGCCGGTGTTTGGACCGATGGAGGAGACCGTTTCCCCAAGCTATAAACAATGTCTGGGAAAGAAGGCCGATGTTCCAAGAGCGAAGTGTTGAATCAATTAAGAGCAAAAAAAAAAAAAAACAAAAAAAAAAACAAAAAAAAAAAACAAGCATTCTTGGCATAAAAATCTGCAGTTAGATAGTCTACACACAGCTTCTTTATGGCTCTCAGCCGCAGCCTTGCATCACTGTTTATTCACTCAACAAATATACATACACACACATATTTATGCATATCGAATACATATGTATACACTTACATATGCATTTATGCATATATGTATGTATGTATATAGAGAGAGCTATGTCTATTCATGTCTCTACAGAATCCCTACTTTGCACCTACTATGTGCCTGGAACTGTTCTAACTCTGCCAATGTGGCCGAGACAAAGACTTACTGGAATTTATAGTCCGCCAGAGGACACAGACAGGCAACTAACTCATAAATAAAGAAGACTGTTAATGATTGACTGTTAATGACCTATAAGGAAAAGGAAGAAAAAAATGAGGTGTTGTGATGGCTGGTAAAGCCCACACATCCCTCTCAAGGAGCGTAACATTCAGAAAGTCCCTATGAAAAGCCTGCTTTGATTTCCCCTCTGAACCAAATTGGCAGGAGTTCAAGTCCAGGCTCTACTATCTAGCTGTTGGGACCTTAAGCAAGTTACCTTCCTGCTCTGAATTTCCTTCTCTGTGAAATGAAGATGCTAACAGTATATACGCCACAGAATCGGCCTACAGATAAGACGAGCTAACAGGCAAAGGCATTTAACAGAGCTCCTGGCCAGAGCACGCAGTGTTGACTACTTATGGCTGCTAAAGACAGAACCAAGCACTATATGCGAAAAGCCACGAGAAAACCCTTTGGGTGTGATTCTCAGATGAAGAGGACTCTGACCTGAATCCTCCTAAAAACTGAGGAGAGATACAGGGGAAGAAAGAAGTCATGGCGGTTGTTGGCTTCCTCTCACTTCATGCTAGAACGTTCTGTTTTCTCCCTGGTGTCTTACTCCTGTTCTTTTTCAAATATTGGTTAACATGTTATGTATCTATGTTTTAGGATAACTCCTGCATGAGCAAAGAAACAGAGGAAACACATAACATGACACGTGACTATATCTCTACTTTGGGCTGAAGGTAGGCAAAGAGTGAGTGAGTGGCAAGGCTGGAGGAGTTGGCCAGGGAGCCTCTGCTGTCTGCATGCATAGTGGCAGACTCTGGCCAAGTACATTCACTGTAACTTTGCTAGTAAGCTTCATCTATTCTGGTAAGGATAAAGAACTCACCATCACTTCATTTCCTTATATTTGTGTGCTGTCAAAGCACAACAATGTGACTAAATAGCTTCACTTAATAATCTTCCCTGGTTCCTGAAAAGAAAAGGACTTTGTCTTCAGGAAACACCTCACGAGCATGTCCTAGGATGCAACTCTGACTCTCTAGCACCACCTAGTGTTTAATGTGGACATTTCAGCAGCTGATGATCAAGCGTACAGGAACAGTGGAAATGAAGAAGCAGCTGTTAACCATGGGATGCAGGAGCAAGGTTTTGTCTACTAGACTCAAAGCTAAAAGAAATCAGATCAAAAGTCCCATGGTTTGAGAATCAGGGCATGGTGATCAACAATCAAATCCATTAGGTGCAATAAATTGTAATCTTAGGTGTCTTATCCCTGGTATATTTAACATGGAAAGGGTGGTGTGCGTGCGTGTGTGTGTGTGTGACAGAGAGAGAGAGAGAGAGAGCAACAGAACGAGTGAGAAACAGCCTCATGGGTCATTTGTTCCCACTGTCCAGAAATGGCCCTGAGCAAACTGGGAGTTAATTTCGCTTGCAGAGACCTGGAGCCAACCGGAGATGCGAGAAATTCTTCCTAGCCTATGATAAGTAGCCAAGTTCTGTCTTTCTGCCATGTAGTCCTAAGCAGCACAACAGGTAATAGAAAAGCTGGAGTTCCATGCATTTTTGAAAGATGGTGTTATTTAATATTTCTAGAAAAGCAGCAGAAGCAGATGCAGCAGCAGCAGCGGATGCAGCAGCAGCAGCAGATGCAGCAGCAGCAGATGCAGCAGATGCAGCAGCAGCAAAAATCAGAGCCCTACCGGACGTCCTCACCCACGTTTTAGTTTCACCGAGTGCGTTCTCTGTGGCTGATGAGAGCAAAGGCACGGATCAGCTTCGAAGCCATTGAAGTTGCCTGCAATGCTCAGTGTGTGGTACATTTGGCCCTGAAGCCTGAAACCAGGTGAAAGGGAGAGAGATCTCTGGTACCATACTTGGTGGGAGGGAGCAAGTCTGATATGTTAGCCCACCGAAGCGCCCTCCAAGGCGGTGGGCTCGGCACCTTATAACACTTTTCCCACCGTAGCCCTCCAGTGCATGTGCAGTGTCCCAGGCCACCCCTTTAGCACACAGGAACCCCGACTCTGCTCTCACCTGTACCATCCTCCACGTTGACAAGGTTGCAGACCTCACTGATGCTGTGTATCCACACCAGCATTTCCACCTCGGTCTTGGCCACCAGATAGTATGTACGAGAAGTAGTCTTAACAGTAAACACGAAATGATTCTGAAATTCCTTCCGAATGAAGCCAGGGCCCGCGTGCTTCCACACTGCACACTCATTGAGATCTATCGCACGGATGGGCTTGCTCGAGTGTTTGTTCCGGTAGTACTCCAGGACGTCAGGGTTGCCACTCATGCGGCCCGTCGAGGACAAACCAGCGCTTGCGCCAGGCCTGCAGGGAGGTAATGCCACAAGGAGTTACTGATCTAATTATTCGTGCTTCCCAGACTCTGACAATAACCTGTTTAGCGACGACAGCAAAAAGAATTAAGTCAGCCATTCTAACAATGACACTGAAAGTCCACCCAATGATTATAGAATGGGTCGTTATTGGAGAGTATAGTGATTCACATCCATAATACTTCAAAGGGCCAGAACTATACAATCGTCACAATCAATGCATCACGATCAATGTAACAAAAACTATTTACACTCAGGCTCAAAAAAAAAAACACAACACCTTACTAATAATGAAGAACAAGAAGGAAACTGTCCTAACTGCTATCTATCTCAATCCAAAGCTAATGATCATACATGAAGATCAGATGCAAATCAGTGCCCACCGATGTCAACATCATCTAACATTAACTTCTGGAAAATCACTCAACAAGAAAAGAAAAATCATGTGTTGGAGAGGAGAAAGGATTACCATTATCTGAAATTGATCTCTCTTTCTATAAACCCCAAAGATGATTAAAATACAAGTCGAATTCTAAGAGAATTAAGTAACACGTGGCTAATTAATTACATTTCTGTTAAAAAAAACATTTCCTAAGTGTTTTACCATAACCTATTTAATCTCCAGAAATATCCTATGCGAGGTAACTAATTTCTTTTACTTTCTTTCAATTATAGTTGAAATTCACTCTTATTTCATATTAGCTTCAAGTGTATAGCATGGTGGTGAGACATTTATATAATTTATTAAGTGATCTCTCCTAATAAGTCCAGTAATCACCTGGCACCGTACATAATTGTTACATTATTGACTATATTCCCAATGCTGTACTTCACATCCCCGTGATTATAACTGGCAATTTGCACCCCTTAATCCCTTTCACATTTTTCACCCAGCCACCCAAACACCCCTCCCATCTGGTGACCATCAATCTGCTCTCTGTAGCTATGAGTTTGTTTCTCTTTCATTTGCTTGTTTTTGAGATTATATAAGTGTTTCTCTTTCTCTGACTTATTTTACTCAGCATAATACCCTCTGGGTCACCAATTTTGTCACAAATGCCAAGATTTTATTCTTTTTTATGGCTAAGTAATACCCAATTGTACATATGTATCAATTGTTCTTTATTCAATCATCTATTCATGGGCACTTAAGTTGCTTCCATATCTTGACTATTGTAAATAGCACTGTATTGGACATAGGGGTGCATTTGTCTTTTAAAATTAGTGTTTTGGATTTCTTCAAATAAGTACCCCGAAGTGGGATTGCTGGGTCATAAAGGAGTGCTACTTTTAATTTAAGGAACCTCCAGCCAGGTTTCCAAAGCGCTGCACCAGTTTGCAGTCCCACCAACACTGCACGAGGGTTCCCTTTTCTCCACATCATCACCAGCACTTGTTCTTTGATTTATTGATGATGGCCATTCTGACAGGCATCAGGTGACATCTCATTGTGGTTTTCATTTGCATTTCTCCGATGATTAGTGACTTTGAGCATCTTTTCAATGTTTACTGGCCATCCATATATCTTTGGAGAAATGTCTACTCGGGACCTCTGTCCATTTTTAATTGATTGTATTTTTTTTTGGTATGTACGAGTTTCTTATAAATTTTGTATATTAACTTCTCATCGGATATATCACACTGGCAAATATCTTCTCCCATTGTCTTTTGTTTTGTTGATGGTTTCCTCTGCTGTGCAAAAAACTTCTTAGTTTGATGTAGTCCCATTTGTTCATTTTTTCTTTCATTTCCGTTGTCCAAGGAGATACATTGGGGAAAAAAAAATTACTGAGCACAATCTCAAAGAGTGTACTGCCTATGTTTTTCTTCTAAGAGTTTTATGGTTTCAGGTCCTACATTTAAGCCTTAAAGTCATTTTGAGTTTATTCTTGCATGTGGTATAAGAAGGTGGTCTAGTTTCATTTTTTCTGTTGTGTCTATCCAGATGCACCCAATGCTATTTATTGACTTGACTGTCTTTACCCCATTGTACATTTTGCCTCCTTTGTCATAGATTGACTGTATAGATGCGGGTTTATTTCTGGGCTCTCTATTCTGTCTATTGATCTATGTGTCTGTTTTTATGCAGTCTCATGCTGTTTTGATTACTATAGCCTTGTAGTATAGTTTAATATCAAGTAATATGATACCTTAACTTTGTTCTTTCTCAAGATTGCAGTGGCTATTTGGGATATTTTGTGGTTCCCTATAAATTTTTGGATTATTTGTTTTAGTTCTGTGAAAAATGCCATCGGGATTTTTTCATAGGGGTTGCATCGAATCTATGAATTGCTTTGGGTGGGATGGACATTTTAATGATGCTAATTCTTCCCATCCATGAGCTCGGTATAAGCTTCCATTTATTTGTATCTTCTTCAGTTTCTTTCTTCAGTGTCTTATAATTTTCGAAGTCTCCTAGAGAGGTAACTATTTTTATGTCCATTTTATGTACGAGAAATTGAGAAATTAATTAATGTGCCCAAGGTGACACAGCTAAGCTGCTGTAGGAATGGATCTGAACTCAAGTGAGGGTAGAAGGATCAGTGATGAATGTGAAGTAGTAGAGTAAAGAGGGAAGTGGACAATTCTTTAGGGATGTCCGATTGTAAAAGGGAGCACTCTGGGGTCAAAGGATTATTTTTTAAAGATGGAGAAGAACACATGCGTTCACACCCCTAGATCACAATGTTCCTCAACCAGGAGTTGAGATGTCCTACGGGGTATCTGAAAATAGGTGTGTTTTGCTTGTCATAAAAGTCTAGGGTTAGGGTTAGGGCTTGTCTGGCCTAAAGCTATCAGTGTCCTGTTGAGAAACACTCTAACAATTGAAAGGACCTTTCCTTAGTGCGATAGGAATTTTAGAAAGAGCCAAGTCTTGAGGTAAGGTGATCCAGCACAGCTTAGTCCATGCTCCAAAATGAAGAGAACGATGCTCCCAAGAAACCAGCCTGTTAATGTCAGGCTACTTCGCATGCTACTGGAGCTACTGAGGGGGGCCTTAAGCTTCCTCAGCTCCCCACTCACCCTTGACCTAGAATGTTTCCTGCAGACAGTACCAAGAAGATGGGAAAATCTCAAAAGATAAACAGATACCTACTTTTTTTTTGGATGTGAGACCTGGGGAAAGAAGCATTCACAATTGATCACAGCCATGCCATTCTAAGGCATCCTCAGTATCTGTCAAGCTCCCTGCCGTCTCCTAGAGCCAGGGAGAAAGAAAGTGGAGCCTCTCTGCAGTTCCCTATCTTCTTAATTTTTAGTTCTCTTTGCTCAGTGCATGCCACCTGGCCGCACCATGTGGCAGCACATCCTTGCTTTCTGCTGGAGAGAACCGAGCACAGGCTGACAGGTGACAGCAAAAGCTTTCTTCCATCAGAGAATGCTCATGTTGCAGTTGGCAAATGCAAATGGAGAGATTTATGTCTGTGGTTTGCTCTCCTGTGCAGTGGCATGTGTGACAGCAGGAAGTATGGGGTTCTGCCAGGAGCATGATGACCACTAGGACAGGAAGTCTTGTATCTCTAGCTTCATTACGCTGACACATTTAATAAGCCCACCAGCTTCGACCAAGAGGCCAGGGGGAAAGGAAAAGCTACTGTTCAGAGTGTTCTCAGCTCCCTCCTTGTCCAGGGAGCTGAGGCAGTAGAGAATCTGATAAAGCACCAAAGAAGGAAAGACCTGCAATTATGCCTCAGAATAAGAAACCCTTTGTCCATGACCATGCCACCCTGAACATGTCCGATCCCATCTGATCTCGGAAGCTAAGCAGGTCGGGCCTGGTTAGTACTCGGATGGGAGACCACCTAGGAAGGCCAGGTGCTGGAGGCGTAAAAATTTAAAAAAAATAAGGGATTGTAAACTGACAAGGTCCTTGCAATCTGTGAGGTCAACCAAGGGTTGCCTCGCCTAAAAAAAAAAAAAAGAAAAGAAAAAGAAAAAAAGAAACCCTTTTGAGCCTGAGGCAGGGGCAGCTGTTGGATGGAGGGCAGTCACTCCCTGTCAGGGTGGGACAGGGAGGGGAAATTGATGCCTGGCAGGTGAACCCCGAGTTCCACCTTTATAGATAGTGTGAAGCTCTGAGGAGATGTTTGGCTACTTGGAAGAGGAACAAAGCAGTGTGATTAAGCTCTTGTTTTTTACATAAGGAATAACAGCATGTTGGTATGGTTATGAGAGTCATCCAGGAGGGTGAGAAAAAATTAACAACTCAATAAATTCCTGTTGCAAAAACATCGTATTGAACAGAGTGGAGTCACGGAACATGAGGACAGGAGCTCAAGTGTCACCGTGGGGTTTGGAGCGATGGAGGTGGGACACTTGGGCTTCTGGCAAACAAGAAAGGAAGGCCTAGTCCTTGTGTTCCCTGCGACAATGCGGATCCAGGGAAGGGTCCCAGAGGATGAGAGACTGTCATGTATCCCTGCTGAAGAAAGCTGTCAAACTTTCCGAACTTTCCAAAGGCCGCTTTGGTAGGAATGTGCAGAGGAGGGTTAGAAATGTGAAATGGGTAAGTTTGAGGGGGGTAACGACTCCACTAGTAGAGGCAGCCACCAGGAGCGGTGGGAGCACAAAGAGGAGAGCAACGTGGACAAGTCTGCGTTTCGCTCATTTGTTCACCAATCCATGGATGGCTGGACGCTGTGCAGACACTGCAAAAATGGAGGTGAACAAGCCCCGGGCCTTCCCACTCACAGTCTCGTGGGCAGCAGGGGAAGTGGGCAGATGGATAAACAGTCAGTGAGATAAGCGCTGTGATAAGAGAAAGCCAAAATGCTATGGTAACACACAAAAGAGACATGTCTATCAGATTGCTGGGTCTAGGGAAGCTTCCAGAAGGAAATGATGGCTAAGTTGAGACCGAGGAAAGGATAAGGGAGCAGCATGTGGAAGTCCAGGTAGCTCAGCAGAGCTGGAAGGCAGGCGTGAGAGCAGAAAGGAAAAAGAACAGTCGCCCAGTAACTTAAATAAGATGTAGCATAATCTTCATGCTAAATCGGGCCCTCAATAGCACGCCCTCCCCCTCGGGTTTGGAAATCTCCACCTAATAGTGGTAGGTAATTATGCAAAAGTAGAAATGGTGTGTTCTTGGAGCTCTCTGCTGAGTTAGGCAGCCTTGCAGGCTCCTGGAAGTGGGAGACATGTGACCAAAAAAAAAAAAAAAACCAAAGCAGTCAGCCAGCACCAAAGTGAAGTTCTTTACAATGAAACAGTGCCACAAGGAAGTCATCAAATATGAAGGGTCACCTCAGAAGCCAACCTGAGGAAGCTCCCACTGGCCAAAGATGTAACACTTTGAGCTTTAATAAATATAGTAATTTCAGTGGCTTGCAACCCATCAACTATGTTTAAATTCGTGAGTTCTCATGACACTAAAAAGAAAAAAAAAATACGTCATCATCAGAGGACATGAGGGAAGTACCTAGTAATCCTGCAAACTGGTAAGTTAGGGGAAAGAACTGAGCATTATTCTGCCTTTCCTAGACAAGCCATCCCACTGGGCAGATGAAGTAAAACGCCTTTTTATAAATGTATTCTGGCTAATAAAGGAAAACAAACGACAGAATTAGAGTATCGCCATTTTGTTGTCCGCAGGGAATTAGTAGATATACGTATTAAGCATTAATAGTGGCCAACTCAGGAAGAGAAACAAGCAGACAGCCCACCTGCAGATGCCTGGCATGAGGCAAAAGCCAGATCGTAGTATATTCTGTGGGGCAAAGGCCCAGGTTCTTCAACAGATAAATGATAAGAAAAAGAAAGGACAGAGGGAGAATCTATGAACTAAACGACACTTAAAAGACGTATTGAATTTTTTCAGCGTGCTAGACTAAATTATAGTGCCTAGGGGATGCTCATTTTGAGTGACAGAAACATTAAAAATGCAAAGAGATTTCTATACACGTCAGGATAGTACTTACTCGTGGGGACAAGGAGGAGGTTGTGATTGAGATGCGGCACACAGAGGGACTTCAGCAGTGGGTGGCAAAGTTCTTTTTCAACTGGTTGGTGGTTACAAGGGGGGTTCGCCTAATAGTAATTCATTGAGCCATGCATTTACCAAATGTGATGCCATATTTTTCTTTTCTGATAAAAAGGATTTTAAAGCAAATCCTCTGGACAGGGCATGTTTATGGATTCATTAAAAGAACAGTTACTACGCGTCAGGCACTGTGCACGAAAGGAAGAAAGGGATTGGTTTGTCAGGGAGTGAGGACGCTCACAGAGGATGTGAGGACCCAAGGCCTGTTGTCTCTCCTGATTGGGGAGCTGTTTACATTCTACAAGTGCAGAAATCACTGGCTTTCGTGGCTGCGCTGGACTTCACCTTCTCCCCTCGGACCTCCTGTGCTGGGCAGGTCAGGAGCAGCTTGAAAAGCCATGATGAAAAAAGATGAGGTCAACAGTTTGGGAAAGACTACAGAGATGAGTATGCCCTGGGCCAAGAGGACCTAGAAAGCAAAATCACTGTGCAAAGGAGTATCCACAATTATGACTCAGAGCAACAGAGTGCGAAATAGGGAGGCTGAACTGAGAGTCAGGAGACGTGCATCTGAATTTAGACTTCCTGGGTGACCTTGAGCAATTAACTCAACTGCTGTGAACCTCGGTCCCACCATCTGTAAATGAAGATAATAAATAAACCTTGTCCTGCCTCCCTTATGATGTAATTGCTGTGAACCAATGGGAAATGGGTAGTGAAACGTGATCGATCTGAAAGTTACTTATAAAAGGATGATGGGATTGTTGGCTCCCAGGGCATAAGGTACCGCTCGCCCTGAGAAAACTACTTCTCCCAGTCTGGAGCCCCCCGATGGACTCCGAGGGCTTTTCCAGCTCTGACCATCAAAGGATCCATTTCCCATCAGCCTTTCCTGCCACAGCCACCAAGCTGAGTCATTACCACCCGCCAGTATCATCTCCAACAACAAAATCTGCAACATCCTGTTACCTTGCGGAAAAGTGTTTGTGCTCATTTCTAGAATCTGAACTCCTCCAAGGAAGGTGTGTCTAGGTCACAATCTTGTTCATTTTCATGGAATTGTTAAGGGGATCATGGAATCCCATCCTTTTGAGTAAAAGCTATGTGTTAATCTCCTTCTGAACCAACCCAACTTGCAGATTTCACAGTTTACAAATATCCCCTTATTTTTTCCTGGTCAAGAGTGACCCACCAGGTTAAACAAAAGTACAAGTGCCTGTGAGACTGAGCTAGCGCAGTGCACGTGTGCAAGGCTGCTGCTGCTTTAGTATCTAGGGAAGAGGGGCTGAGACTTGAATCTGAACTTCCCTGCTCCAGGTTGAGTTGTGTCCCCCTAAATTCATATGCTGAAATGCTAACCCCCGTACTTCAGAATGTGACAGTATTTTGAGATGAGGTCTTACCAAGTTAAATGAGATCATCAGAGTGGGCCTTAATCCAATATGACTGGCGGCTTTATATATAAAAAGGGAATCTTTGGACATAGGCATGCACAGAAGGAGGACATTGTGAAGATACACAAGGAGAAGACAGCCATCAACAAGCCAAAGAGAGACCTGGGACATGCCCCCCACGCTGCCCCCACAGCCTCAGAAGGAGCCAACCCTGCCGACACACTGATCTTGGACTTCTAGCCTCTGGAACTGTGATACAATCAATTTCTGTTGTTTCAGCCACCCAGTCTGTGATAGTTCGTTACAGCAGCCCCAGCAAAATAAACATTCTCCAACCGTCGTTATGCATCTGAATTACCTGGGAGGACTTCCACTCACACCCACTGAACTTGTCCCCTACCCATAAGACCAATGAGAAGACCAGACCAAACATAATGAAACAACTGCTTTCAGTGTGTGGCTGTGGTCAGCATGAGAAGAGAAACAAAAGAGGCGAGCCGTGGGACCATCCTGGCCTTCAGCCTATAGACACATTTCAAGACTACAGTGCAGGGGGAGGGTCCGAAACAGAGCGCTGCAGTCTTGCAGGGTTGAGAAGACAGAGATCAGAATTCTGGAGAGTTGAGGTGCCTGAAATTTGTAGAGCAAAGTACCAGAGAGGAGGGAGCTAAGTAAAGAAAGAGCTCCAGAAATCAACACATGAATTCCTCTGTGAGACTTTGGCTGAGTACTAACATCACACGCACTTGTGCAGGGTGAAACCCCATGAGCAAATCCAAAAACAACTACTGGGGACTCACAAACTGAATAACTGATGGAGCGCGGTACAGGACTGGGAGCTGAGGTATGATCGGCTAGCGTGGAGACTGGGACATCCAATAGACTCTACACTTAACCTAAGGGAGATTAAAAGGAAACCTTGGAATAAGCAAGCCAATCATATAGTTACTAAAGAAAGTTCAACCCTTTCAAGGGAAGACAGCAAAATCCAAACACATAACAATATAATATTTACCATGTAAAGCGTCCAAAAACATTAGTAAAAATGTAAAAGAGGCAGGAAAATGTGGCTGATAATCAGGAGAAAAAAGATCGGTAATAGACATAAACCTATAAATGATGGAGATGATGGACTAAGCAGACAAGAATTTTAAAACAGCTATTATAATGTTTGAGACTTAAAGGAAAACATGTACACAATGAGAGAAATTAAGGATGTAGACTAGGACAAAATAGAACTGCGGAAGTGAAAAATACAATATTTGAAACAGAAAAAAAACTGGATGGGCATAAGAATATTAGACACTGGAGAAGGAATCAGTGAACCTGAAGCACAGAGAGAATGGGCTAGGGGTGAAATGAGCAGAATTACCCAGGGAGCCGCTAAAAATGCACATTCCTGGACCTCACCTCCAGAGAGCCTAATTCACCAGGCCTGGCTCGGGGCCCAGGAATGTGCATTTTTAGTGTGCATCTCTGCAGACTGCCATGCCGAAAGGCGGCCCATTTCCAGAAGTAAATAAATGGCGAAGGACGAGAAGAAAGGAAGAAGTAGAATGCACCTTTCTCTGAATCTCAGTCTCAAGGTGCACCATTTCAGCAGCAAAATCCCAACCTTCGATGTGTCGTGAATCTCTTGGAGAGCACGATGAAAAATGGGGACCTTCTCTCATCAGAAACATGTGTGCATGTGTGTACACACACACACACACACACACACACAGTTCTGGACTGCCTTCCTTTATTGAACTACTCACACTCTCCCTTAACAGCCTCATCCAGTGTCATTTTCCTCAGCTACCATCTCCTTGATGATGACTTTCAAATGTTTCCAACCCAGATCTTTCCTAGGAACTTCAGACACGTACAACCAACCATCTGACATCTCCACTTCTAACTAAGTGGCCTCTCGCACTTGACATGCCCCAAAACTAAACTCTTGACTTCACGCCCCTCAAACCTATCTCTCGTCCAGTCTTTCAATAGTATCCAGCTAAATGGTACCACTATCCACCCATTTTCTAAATCCAAACCTTGGCACAAATCCTTGCTTCCACTCTCCACATCCAAACCATTCCCAGGTTCTGTTGACTCTACTTTCAAAATATTTCAAATCAACGGCCTTCTGTCCTTGCACCCCCTATGACAACCCTAGTCCAAGTCACCATTGTCTCTGACTTAGGTAACTGAAATGGCCTCTCATCTTCTCATATCCACTTTCAACTCCCCGCCCCCGCCATAAATTCACTCTCAACAGAGGTGTCAATGACCTCTGAGAAGCATATATCAGATCATGCTGCTCCCTTGATTAGCCCTCCCCATAGGCTACCTAATGCCTTAATAATAAATATGCAATCCAAACTTGTTATCCTGGGCTAGAAAGTCCCACATGGACTGGCCCTGCCCGTCTGTCCTGCCTCACCAACACCCTTCCCTTGCTCTTTCGCATCGGGTCTTCTGCTGTCCCTGAAGGTTTAAAAATCTCATTTCCATCTTAGGGCCTTTGACCTACTTGTTCATTCTTTCTCAGTGTATATACTTTCACAATCTTTGCATGATTGTCCTTCGGTGCTCAGCTTCCTGTCACTGAGACCTCAACTTAATTGTCACCTCCTCAGAGAGACCTTCTCTGATCATCCAAATTAAAGTGGCCAGCCACAGTTATTCTGTACCATATCACCCTATCTTAATTCGCTACATACTACTTTCAATACCTAGTATTTTTCTTTCCTGTTTGTTTACTTGAGGTTTAGTATGTGTTTCCTCCCCATCCCCACCCATCGCCTACTAGAACATGAGCTCCTAGGGCGCAGAGGCCTTGTCTGTCTTGATCATCATTTTTATTCTCTGGGCCTAGTGGTTCCTGGCACAAATAGTTGCCCAGTAAATATCTGTTGACTGAACGAATTCTACACCTGATCTCATGGTATCACAGACCTAGGTTTAAAACTCTACTCTTGAGAAACGTAACAAGTTTTCTGGGTTCGTAAGAAACCTAATCGCCAGGATTTACTCACCACAGATTTATGTTCTAGGAGCTGGGAAAGTGATGGGAAAGCACAGGCGGTCAGACAAGACTTGGGACCGGACTTTTAACTCAAATACAGCAAATGATCTTAAGACAGGCTATCGAGACTGCTATTTACAATGGACAATACTTAGAGGTTTGAGCACTTTATTCCTGCACTAGATTCTACTTGCACAGCAAAACAAACCTGGCTGGGTTATAGCAATTTTTTTTTTTTACATCTTGGGCTCCAGAATTCACTCCAATAAAATTGAAGTGGCCTGTCTGGATTGTATCCATTTTCTAAAGACACTGAAATGAACTGAGAAACATCCTGAAAGTCTCGGAGGCTGTAAAGAGACACCTCTGATTTAAACTGCTTTTCTGGCAAGAGTGATTACTGTCCCTTTGTTTCAGCGGAATTGGCCCCCTGCCCCTCTTGCAGCGGTGAAATCCCAAAGCTATGAAATCATTTCCTTTGCATGTGCACAGGATGGGTCAGCAACCTGCCTCCAGAGCCAGGCTTTCCAAGTCAGGCTGAGGGAACAAAACCTACATAGAGCTGCATTTGGAGTTCTAGGTTTTGATTCTTCAATACTGCTGTCATTTCAGCAATGACAGTTTTCGACTTAACCTGCCAAAAGGAACAGTGTGGCCTCTCCCCCTCCTGACTTGGCGGATGTGCTCCACACTGCCAAGATTGTCCAAAGCTCCAGGATTTGGTGCTCAGATTCTGACTGCTCTGATTGCTCACAGGTGTTGGTCTCCTTCTGAGGCGCTCTTTCAGTGGCCTCGTTGGTCAGGCTGCAGGAGACGCCTCAGATTAGAGGACAACAAGGAGAAAAAAAAATGTCGCTAAGAACCTATGGCCAGCAAGGTCTGGATCTACTGGGGAAAGCTTTCAAGTTGTATGTGAATTGCCTGATAGAGAATTTCTCGTTTTTACAATGACAAGCGGTGCAAAATTGGAAATGGAACTAGTTCGGGGAGCATCTGAAGTTACAGGCAGAAGAAAAGAACTCTAGATACCAAGAGCCAGTCAATGAACGTCTCCAACTCTCCCTGGGACTTTAGCCTTTGCTGACCTAGCCTGTATGCTCGGTGATGGCAGGAATATCACCTGTCTTAGTCCCTAAGTACTCCCAGTGCCTTTAACAGTCTTGACGTACAATACATACTCATACTCCATGCATTGTTGTGGACTGAACTGGTGTTGTATAAAAGGCTAACAGGAGGCATCCTTGTCTTGGAAGCGATCTGTATATTGATTACAGGGGTGGTCACGTGGATCTTCATGTGATGAAATTGCGCTGACATGCATACACACACATGACACACGTGAATACACATGAGTGCGTGTACAATAGGTAAAATGCTGCAGCTCTTGGGTACCAACGCCACTTGCTGGTTGTAAGACCAGACTGGAGTTGTGTAAGATATTGACACTTAGAGGAACTGGGGAAAGGACCAGCAGCCTCTTGTAGGGGGATCTAATTAAGTTTCTAAATAAGTTTACAAAAAGATACTCCATCCAAAAGAAGTCGAAGTACAGAGAAAGGAAACCTGGGAGAGGTGGAGCAAATAAAAAGCGCAAAGTAAGATGTTCATTTTAAATCCAAGTGCAGCGATAATTATATTAAAAGGAAATGGACCCAACACTCTAGCTAAAACATGTTTATTGAGTGGGATGTGTGCAGGGGATACAGAGATGAATATGACCCAGGCCCTGCTCTTATGACACTCACAGTGGTCACATGGACCAAGTGGTGCAACAGAATGTGCGACATGTACAACTCTGTACCTGCCAGGAAGGTCGGAGTGGGAGTGACAGAAGACGAAGCTAGAGAAGCGGCAGTGGCCAGATGGTGGAAGATATGGTGGGGGCAGAATTGATAGTCTAATGGCTCCCTTTCCGATATTCGAGGATACTGTTTAATTTTGTTGACGAAACGGAAATAAAATTAGTTGAAATCAAAGGAGAGAAAAGAGAGTCACAGTAGGAAGGGGTATATGCCTGTTTGAGTTGGTTGGTGACCCAGTAAGATACCTTCACACTTTATCAGGCAGGTTTTCAAGATGGTTGCTCCTGCCACCCCTACAGTTTACTGGGAGGTATTTGGAAGAAAACAAAGTGACAGAGTATATTACCCTCAAAGTCACATCCGTGGTAGAGCGCTTTCAGCAAAGCCTGTTCTATCACGAGGAGCTGTCAAAGCCGTTTCCCCTGATTTAGCTCTGTATTCCAGAGTGGAATATTCTGTCCCTTCGCGTACAAGCATTCTTCTCTGGAGTTCGGGAGACGCAGGGAAAAAAGGAAGGAGGAATAAGACTTGCTCTTGTCTGATTTACTGCCATCGCATTTCCTTTTACATCCTTTCTCATCCCTGTTCTTCTACGAACAGGTTCCCCCACTGTGTTTTTCTTGTCGTTGTGTTGTTATTGACATATACTTAGTAAATGCTATTAGTGTTGAGAAAACCTAACAACTCAACCGCTGACTGCCATTTGTAAGGCCCCAGGAATCTTGGATGTGGTCCCAGAACATGAGATGAAAGAAAGCATTTGGGAGCAACTTAGAGATTTTTGGTCATTTCCCAAGACCTAGTCCTCTAAGCCTAGCTCCTATTCTCTTCCCAGTGGTTTCACCTTGAAAATGCTCAGGAAGTTTGGGGTGTGTTCATGTGTTGCAGAAGGTGAATATCATCGAAGATACAGAATTCTGGTTAATGTTCTATTTTCTGTTGTGCTTTACTCAGGAGGGTCCTTTCTCTCCGCCTTCTACTTCCTTGCCAAGGGGGCCACAAAAGCTATGGGACCCAAGGGCAGCAGGTCGGGAATTTCCAGGAGCAGGTTATACGGCTCCTCTCTGTCCTGGCTCAGTGCCACTAGCCCTGGGATTGCTGGTGACCCTTCAGCCTGATGGCCTGTAACCTTCTGCTTGCTGCCAGATAGAGCTGGGACTTGTCCCAGGCGTGGAATAACTTCCTGTGATTGTCCTAGAGATGGCCTGGCCCACAGGGTCTGCTTCCATCGCCTGTCAACAGAGCAGAAAAACCGTGTATCTCCGTGATGCGGTGTGCCTTAGAAGGAGGAATCCTGAGGAGCAAGGTTCAGCGGAGATAAGTATGCCACGCTACATGGCATGGACTTTGACCTTCCTCGTGTATTGTCAGCCTAAGTGCCTCTGAACGTCCTGACCAGTTTCTCATGATCTCCAGTGTGGCAGAATCTTAGAGGTCATTAAGACCCACTGATCAAATCTGCAGGAGTTACAAACCTGGGAGGGTCACCAATATATTAGGTACCAGGCTCAGGACACGAAATAGTGCGTTGGAACAATGGACAAAACCCAACTCAGGAATAAACAGTTATTTTAAACTCTAGTAACTTCTAAGATAGACTAAGGGCCTGAGGTGGAATGGAAACACAAAGGAGGCAATCGAGTCCGGGGGGGTGGGGCGGTTGTGAGGTTCAGGGAAGGTACTACATGGAGGAAGTGACAATTGCGCTGAGCTCACCAGACCAAAGTGGTTGGGGGGAGGCTCTTGTAAGCAGGTATTTGCAAAGGCATGAACACATGAGAATAAGCTTTTTAAAACTGCCCTCACGTCTACGGCCATGCCACCCTGAACAAGCCCGATCCCGTCTGATCTCAGAAGCTAAGCAGGGACGGGCCTGGTTAGTACTTGGATGGGAGACTAGGAACACCAGGTGCTATAGGTGTTAAAAAAATCATAAAACTGCCCTCGCACCAGAGCGTTGGGTACAAATAGTAGTGATAGTTACACAGCATGATCGATGCATTTAATGCCACCGAACTGTCCATTTACAAGTAATTAAATCATCAATATTATATTATGTATATTTTACTACAATAAAAATATTATCCTCACACCACGGATGTCCTCTAGGGGCATTCTCCACTGCTCAAGCTGAGTACACAGTGTGAGGGCTCCTGGGACTGTCTCTGAGGGCGTCCATTAGCAATGAGAAGCTATCAGCACCAGAGTGACAGACCTGAAATAACGCAGACCCCTCAAAGTAGACAACGGCCATCATACTAGTTAACACATACGTCCGGGGACTGTTCTAAGTGCTTTGGATGGATTAAATGAAATCGTGAGGTACACGCTCTTCACGCCATTTGATCCACATGAGAAAACTGAAGTGAAGAGAGGTTAAACAACTCGTCTAGCTAAGCACGGGAGCTGACATGTGGCAGAGGTGGGCTTTGAACTTGGATCAGTTACTTCAGGAGCCTGGGTCTTAGCCGTGCCGTAGTGAGATTAGAAGCTGCTGTCCACCGATGACAGCTATGCAGGCTGAAGAGCTTGGAACGCCGAAGGGTCAGACAGGAAGAAAGGAATAAGGCCAATTGACTGGGATTGTGGGAGAGTGTGTATTTGGGTTACAAAGTCTGGGATTAAAGGTCTAGGAGAAAATACGGCACCATTTTATAAAAATGAGTTCACAGTCTAGCAAGAGGTCCTTCCGTTCTTTTCCCTAAAAATATATGTGAATTTGGAAAGTGTTTGGAAAACGTGGTCTCCCATAGCCAATATCCGAGGTTTCCTACTGAGGAAAACCTTTCTCAAAAGTCCCAATGGTGCCCGGTACCCAGTGGGAGCTCAGTAAATCTTGAGTGAATGAATGCATCTCTAGCTCCTTCTACATATAATCAAAATAATTCTGCCTGGATTAACTAAATAAGAAAATTATAACAGTACTGATAAAATAGAGGTGGGCATTTACCTAACACCGGCATTTGGAAAGGCTTTCTAAAAACACGACACTACAGCCAGAAACTATAAAGAAAAGCATCGCCATATATGAATTCCTAAAAAGCAGAGAAGTCGATGCTTTGAAACACCTGTGTTACATGTGAGCCTAAATGTAGAAGGATGGGAGGGAAAAGGAGAGGGGAGAGTGAGCAGGAGAAGGAGTGAGAGGTCTTCGAAGGGGTCCCAGCTTGGATGGTGACAGCACCTCAGGGTCAGCGGGACATCAAGCAGTCCAAAGGGATTTTTTACGAGGTGGCTCATCAGCTCTACATACTTTTCTGGCTGGAGGAAGCAGCTGAAAACCACCTCCCCGGTTTCTGGCCAGCACATAACTGTCAATCAATAGAAGCTACTCCACCCAGAAGACCACAGGGCACCAGTGTTTATTTAAGCTCCTGTCTCAGCATGGAGGAAGCTAAGATCCCAGAGGGTGCCTGGCTGCAGACTGATCTCCAGATACTTGGAGAGGAAAAGAACATTCTCAGTTTCAACTTGGTTTCATTACTAGCTTGGTTCAAAGCACATACATCAGCCAGAGGGAAGGACGCTTTATTGTTTACAGTTCAAAGCAAACTCCCTGAGCCTCCTCACTGGGGACCCCAATGCCATTCCTTTCCCTACCAGGAACACTCAGGCGCAAGGACACTTAAGCAGTCGCACTAACCTCGGGAGGGCCTCAGTGCGCCCCACCTCCCATTCCTGGCCACCATTGCATACCTCTTCTTGCCTTAAACCTCCGCCCTTTCTCCCTCACTTTCCCTTTCCGCTCATGACTCCTCATGACTCCTAAGAGCCCGGATGGAGGCCCAGGCCATAGTCCTCTCCTTTCCCAGCTAAGCATCTTTCACCATAAGCCTTCAGAAAACTTTCTCCTATTTTGTTAAAACTGGGCAGGAGGAGAGGAAATGTAAACCTGACCTAGGGTCTTTCTATGGCTCCATTGGATTTTCCTTTCCTATTTGGGATTTTTTTTCATTCTTTTTGATGAGTTTCACAGAGGAAATCATGGAAGCAAGTATTCAGAACTACGTTACTTTCTGCCATCTTTCACAGAAACTTCTTTTAAAGCTCTGGCAGTCACATAGGCCAAAGCAAAAGAGTATCTTGTTGTTTTGTTTATATTTGTATTTGTCTAATGAGGTCGGGTATTATTTCTTATGTGTCATGCCCCTTTGCAGGCCTTATTCTGTGAACTGCTGTCATATACTTTGCCCATTTTTCAGTTGGGATGCTGAGCTTTTTCTAATGATTAATAAGGAACATTCATAGAGGTGAAGGACACAAACTCTTTGTTTGCCAGATATTTGTGATCAATGCAAAATGTCATTTGCCTTATAAGTTTGTACTGTTTTAGAAGTTCCTAAGGCCTAAAATACTGCTTGGCCAATAGGAGATGATCACTTAGTATCTGTCGAAATATTCATTCAGACTGACTGAATAAATTAACGAAAGTGTTTTATTTCATAATGGCAAAAGTCTGTCTTATCCTTCATAGTTTTCCCCTCTGATATCATGTTAGAGGTTTTCTTTGCCCCAAGATCAGATTGAGATTCTATAGCATTCTCTTCTAGAAATCATGCTTCATCTCTTTATATTTAAATGTAACACATCTGAAATTGGTTTCTCATATCAATATTAGGTGAGATTCATCCATAGTTTTATTTTTTTGTATTGAAATCTCCTTATCTAAGTCAGTATCAGGGTTAATGAAGAGGTTGGCCTAAATAGTTTAAAGTATGAGCATTGGCCTATGGCCATGGCACTCTGAACAAGCCCGATCTCTTCTGATCTCAGAAGCTAAGCAGGGTCGGGCCTGGTTAGCACTTGGATGGGAGACCACCTAGGAAGACCAAGTGCTGTAGGCTAAAATATATATATATATAGTATAAGCATTATCTTTAAAATTCAGAAGATCTCAAATACAAAAACTTTCTGAGTCAAGCATGTGATTATCAGACAATACATTTCATTTCTTTCATATTTACTTTATAATACTGATCAGGATAACATTTTAGAGTAATAAGACTTTGAAGAGTGTCCTTCTTTTTGGCAAGATAATGTGAGAATTCTCATTTGATGTCAAAATTTGGGTGGGGTTAGATTACCACTTAAACTTCAACTCAGTTTAATTTCTAATTATACCATTTTCTTGGCCAAAGACCCCAAACCAGTGGTTTCTTGTTAGCACTGAAAGCCACAACACAACAGACTTGTTTCTTGTGAAATAGGAACCAGTGGTGATGAACGGAAGCAACTACCAAAAAGGAGGCTGGGAGGGGACTACAAAGTGACCCATTAGGTGACCTGGCTGGAATGTCGATGCCGCTGCTGCCTTATAGTAAGTGACAGTAAGGGCATCCATCTCGGTGTAAAGCCAGGCAAAATTCTCATCTGTAAAGAAGGCAAAATAGGCTGAGTTGCCTGACTAGAAAGTCTCTAGTGAAAGGCTTTGCTCGGTACTGGGAACAGAGACATAAGGAAGTCAAACAAATAGTCACACCACAGCCCCGTAAGAGGGGCGAGGCCAGGGCCTGAGGAGGAGAACGGGGAGGTTTCACCTACAGACTTTGCGGGGTCAATGCGACAGACAGGAAAACGGTGAGTTTTCAAGCCCTGGGCGCAACCCACAGGGGAAGGAACCCAGACCTTGATGTCACTCCCTCCAGGCCCTGGGGAGATAGATGACACTAGGCAAGTGCACCATGGTCCCTGTGCTCATGGAATCACAGTGCAGGCTGAGTGACAGACAACTAAACGGACGGGGTGCTCCGCAAGGGAAGGAAACTGACTTTGATCCCTGTTTCCACTCTGACACCCCGCCCTTAGCTCCTGAGACAGCAGATGTGGAGGCACCCGGGCCAGGGCTTCCCAGCATGCTTTGGGGCCGGGTTACACAGGGCCTTGGGGTACATCCAGCCGGACACCAGTTTGGAGGCCTTCCCCACTCCAGGATTCTAAAAAATATTTTCCTTTCATTTTTATGCTTAATTATTATGTGGATATCATCGTGAGATGCTGAACAAGTCACAAGAAACTGTAAAGGAACAGATTTATAGATCTGTTTACAGAAAATCAAAAACATCTGCGTGGTGAGAGACCCCTTGAACAAAGTTGAGATAATTAATATGTAGGGAGCTACAATTTAAGAAACAAAGCACATGAAGTGCCTCTGGTGAAACATGAAGATAAACATAAATGACCTAATAGTAAAAATGGGCAAAATACACAAATCAGCATTTCACAGAAGAAAAAATGACCCCAAATCATATATCCGGAAATTGCTAGTTAAAAATATGATACCCCTGCCCATCAGCCTGGCAAAAAAAAAAAAAAAATTAAAGCGTGTATACATTGCTATACATGCATGGCTGTTAATGTCATTATTTACAATGGCTAAAAATCAGACGAGAAAGTGAATATCAAGGGTTGAATCACAGTATGAATGAATATGCAAAGCACACACATATCCCCCACCCCAGCCTACACTTTGTTGTGACTCTTTGAGTTCCATTTCCCTTATCTCATCTACACGTCTGACTGAAACGAAGAGTAAAGTTTATAACTCCGAAGTAAAAGCAAATTTCCAAAAACAAAACTGAGCAGAGGCTGTTCACAAGACATCTTTCTGCCACGTAGCCCTCAAGGCAGTTTGGGTTCCCCCGAGTTTGTGTCTTCCACGGGCTCGCACACCTCAGGATGTGGCGACTTCGTCACCCAAAGCACCCTGGAATTCTCAACTCCTTTTTTTTTCTTTCACACAGGAAAAACAATCCGTCGGAAAATCCTGCTGGCTTTGCCTTTCTGGTGGGAGCCCTCTGTCTCTCACCTGGATCATGCAGTAGCCTCATCTGTTCTCTCTGCTTCCGCCCTTCTCCCTACAGTCTATTCTCAAGCCAGCTGCCAGAGTGATCCTGTTCTAATTCATGTCAAACCATGTTATTTCTGTGCTCGGAACCGTCTCATTTCTTTCTCCTTCACTCAGAGGAAAAACCAGAGGCCTTGCTACAGCCTATAAGGCGCTATGCGAGCCCTCCTCTCCCTCTCGTGACCTCTATGACTTCGTTGACTCCATCTTCACTCCCTGGGCTCCAGCCAAGCTTACTGTTCCTGGAACATTCCAGGTATGTTCCTGCTTGAAGGGCTCTGCATTGGCTATTTCCTCTCCTGTGTAAGGGCTGGGGTAAGCAGATTCCCAGACCCTTCCGGCTCTGTAAAGTACAAGCAAGAAGGTCTCTAGTAGGCCGAGAGTAATTCCAAGAGTGGCAGGTGATGGCTACTGGAAGTGAAAGCCCATCCAAGCTGGGGGGGGCAGGGAGCACCCCTGATATCTTACTGTAGTGCTTACTAGTGGTTTCAGTCGTAAATACTAATCGGTAACCTTTACTGACCACTGAGACGTGTCTACCAGTGTTCTAAGTGCTTTACATATCACAAGTCCTCAATCCTCGTGAGAACTGTATGAGGCAGGACACTGGTCAACCTTGGCAAAAGCCTAATTAAGAGTGAATGAGAAATAGAAATGTCACCATGTGCAATCCTTAATGAAGTCGTCACTTTATGTATGAAGCATCAGTGATTGTAAAATCACAAAAAGACAAACAAATAGGATTTCCCTCCTAATGGAAGTATGAGAATCCTACCTATGAGGCCATGAGATAGGTGGTGGATTCCTTAAATTAGTCTCTCAGAAAATAACGTGTTTGAGTGCTGACTGTTATAATCTAGAGGTTGAAGCTGGTCTGCCAGGCTCTTGACCAAGTGCAGGGGCGGGGACAGGAGGCATTTGACCCATTATTTCTCCACTCTCACTCCAGGTTCCGAACGAGTGGGTACTTTTATTCTAGAAGGAACTGCGCAGAGGGTCTGGGGGTGGAGGCAGTGGTGGGCGGCAATACACTCTAACCAGTACACTCTATCCTCAATTTCACAAATACCTGTGAGCAAAACTCATCTTAAAACACACACTTCAGATGCAGCTGTCCGTGTGGAAAGCTGCTCACTTCGATACCTTCTACTCACTTGCCTGTATTTCTTTTTCTTTCGGGCCTGGGTCTGGGAGCCCGTGTCCCTTGATTTCTGGTTGCTTGCCATTGCGGATGAAGAGAACGCTTTCCCCTTCTTTCGGCTACTACCTCATCTCTCTTCTCGGCCACTGTCACGCTTCCACTGTCTTCCATACCCATTTCTTCCTAAACCACTAATCCTGGGAATTGGCTTCATCAGAAATGGCAGGAAGTGCCTCTGTGGCTTTCTCCACTTCAGAGGCCTGGGAGGCGGGAGGGCTGACTGGCACTATCCCTCTAACAGCGGCCCTCACTAAGTGCTCTCCTCAGCTCTCAGCTTCACTGACACCTGTCCTTTTCACTAAATGTGGGTCTCTCCCAAAGTTCTGTCCGAGGTCCTTCACCTTCACTCTCATCCTACTCTCCTTAGATAATCTCATCCACACTCTGACTTCAACTAACTTTACCCCAGGGACCACCAAAGAGCGCCATCTCAGGCCCAGATGCCACCCCGAGGCGCAGGACAAATTTACCCAAAAGACAATTGCCTGACCCTCAGTTACTTCAAACTCAGTGAGTCCCAGTCTCGACATGCCCACCGCGAGGACCTGTCCCCAAATTAAGGTCTTTCCTCCCATGCTCCCTCTCACATATATGTCATATACGACCTAATCAGGGTCCAACAACATCTTGACAGACTGGCACGAAGGGCCAAACGAAAAGATAAATTCAACAGTAATATGTACGGTCCAGTTCCTGGGCTTAAAACAAAACAAAACACCAAGAGCACAAGAACAGACTGGAGAAAAGATAGCTTAGCAAAAGCACAGAGGAAAACTAAGTTCACTTGACAGGAAGCTCAGTGTGAGTCAACGGTGTGGTGTGGCTGCCAGAACAAAGCTAATGGAATCTCCAGCTGCCTTCTCTGCACAGCGTCCAGATGAGGACTGATCATCTTGCTCTGCTCTGCCCTGCCCTGGCCGCTCTGAATATGGAGGAGTTTATTCAGTTCTGGTACCAGTTCAGAGGCGCTCTATCGGGATGGTGTGGGAAGGCAGAAAGGCGGCTGAATAAACGGGCGGCTTTCAGACTGCAGAACTCTCAAGGTGAGGGAGACGAGATGCGTTCTGCGTATTCTAAAGAGGCAACAACACCAGGCCTGGATTCTCGCAGCCAGAGCCATCACACAGTTATTTGGGAAGCATGTTATGTAACCGGTTTCCTGTCACTGTAAGTGTCCAGATAACAAATGACTGGTCAGAAACGTGGTCAGCGTTTAATTAGATCACTGTTACTATCCCTTCAAATCACTGAAGTTCACAATGCTATATTGCAACGGGGGTTGCCAATCACCATTCTCAATGTCCCCTCTCTCACATACCTTTTAATGAAGCCATCACAAGTCCCATTGATTATTTCTCGCAAATCATTCTCATATGTTCCCCTTCTGCTGCATTCCTGTTAATACCGTTTCTTTGCCAGGCTCAATTCCACCCACGGTACAGTTCAGTCCCAAGATTGCTTCTGCAGACCCCACCAAATTGAATAGTCATCTAGTTACCTGAAATGATGTGCCCATTGCAGATAAGGGGTTTTTTGGGGAGTGAGACAGGAGATGGAGCTCAGCGTAGCAATGAAAGGCATGAGGCATTCTAGGACTTACGCTTCACGCTCTCTTCTTGGACAATCTTGTCCAAGGTAGGAACCTGGAGCTCTTAAAGAAAAAGGATGACAAGTCAAACACCTAAATTCTTGGCTCAAGCATGGTTGAAAAACTAGACTTTCTGTGAAAATTAGAATCTCAGATCTTACAGCCACAGGCTGAGATAGCCCAAAATAAACCTCAGAGTTTAGTACCAGAAGTTGCCAAATTATTTATTCCATCAGGTGTTATATGTGAAATCAAGAGCAAGATTCAGAAAGACTGGGAACCTGTGAGTTAGAATATGTATGTGAGGGCATGTCAATGATTGAGTACCCGTATCTCCTGGCCCCCCAAACTCACTGATGCTAGGACCACTGAGGAGTCAGACTCCTCGGCAATGAAGGCTCAGGTCACCTTACGAGGGAAACAACCACCTTGCTCACCTGAGGTATTGGCTGAGCAAAAGTGGACCAGGAATCAAGGACTATATAGTAGCCATTTGTATGTTCTGCCTTGTTAGGACATTTTAGTCATTTTCTTTTTCTTTCCTCCTTTTTCCTACTAGTTTTGTCTGGACGTGTTGATAGTAGCGAACTTTACAGTTTAATTCATATCTTAGGTAGGTTCATGACAATAGTAGAGATAAGCGGCATCACGCAGACTGTCCAGCACCTACTCTCTTTAACACAACAGAGGGAACAGGTAGGAAGTAGCAACAGCGGATTTCTCACCAGAACTCATTCTGAGTTGTGGTTTGGGGTGTTTTTTCCTGGCTGTTTAACCTCAAAGCTGGTTCTCCAGCCTTCTTAACATTTCTGTGAGCTACCCAATATCATTTTGATAAGCTCTTTTACTGCTTAATCAGTCAGGTCACCTTGTGTTCCATGCAAATTAAAACTCTGGCACATCTACACAATGTGTGTGGTCAGCCCGGTTTCCCCATTTCTAAAACACATCAAAGTTGAAGGAAGGAATATGTAAAGATAAAAGGAGAAATTAAAACATAAGAAAAATTTTAAAATAGAACTAATTAATCATTAAAAGGCTGGTTCACTGCAAAAATAAAAATAAATGCAATAAAAACCCCACCAGCTAACATAATCAACAGGGGACAAGGGGACAGCACAAATTCACAATGACACAGAAGAAATCACTCCAGAAAAAGTGAAATAAATTTAGAAATTATAAGAATTATATGTAGATAATTTGATAGCCAGGATGAAACAGATACTTTTCCGGGAAAAGTATAATTTACAAAACTGACTCAGGATGAGATAGACTAAACAGATCAATTTCCATAAAAGAAATAGAGTTGAAAAAGATCTAAACACACACAAAAAGGCACCCGATATAGTTTAGAGGCGGAATTCTGCCAAAATTTTCAAGTGCTGCTAATTCTAGCTCTAGTTAAAATATTCTAGAATATAGCAAACTTCCAAATTTTTATACTAACCAAGTGTAACATCGATGCCAAAATCTGCTAAAGACTGTACAAAACAACAAAAAAAGCCAAATTTAGAGCCAAAGCCCAACCTCGCTTATAATATTGGTGCAAAAATTCAATTTAGCATGCATAATCCAATAATTTTATTTATATGTAATTTATGTAAGTTTTTATATATTTAATTACTATATATTTATATGTTTATTTATATATTTAATTGCTACAAATAAGTTTATATATATATATATATATATATATATATATATAAACTGTGTAGCTGGGGTTTATTCAAGAAATGTAAAGGTGGTTCAATGTTAGATGATCTATTAATAGAATTTATTACTTTGCCAGATTCAATGAAAAAGTCATGATTATCACTAGAAATGCTGAAAATCTTTCAAATAAAATTCAATGATGATTTCTGATGGAAAGAACACTTAGTATAATACAGGATTCAGTGGAATATTTCACTAACATAAAAAAAATACATATTCTCTTAACCCCAAAGCCATTATCTTTCTTTTTTTAAGAATAGCTTTATTGAAATAGAACTGACATACAAAGGACACATAATTGTGCAATTTGATGTGTTTGGACATACGTAAACTCCTGTGAAAACATCACCGAAATCAGGGTAATAGACATAACCACCACTCCCAAAAGTTTCTTTGCGTCCCTGTGGGGGGAGATAGGAACACTTACATGAGATCTGCCCTCCTAACGAATTTTAAGATGTACGATACAGTATTCTTAACCATTTGCACTATGCTGTACAGCAGATCTCTAGAACCAGCTTATCTTGCATAACTGAAACCGTATACTAACATGACCCAGCCACCCCACTTCTGGGTATATACTCAAAAGAATTGAAATCACTTTCTCAAAGCAATAGCTGCACTGTCATGTTCACTGCAGCATTATTCACAAGAGCCAAGATGTGGAAACAGCCCAAGTGTTCTTCGATGGACGAATGGATAAAGAAAATGCGATACATCCATGCAATGGAATATTATTTAGCCTAAAAAAAAGAGAGAGAAAAATCCTGCCATTTGTGACAACGTAAAAAATACCTGGAGGGCATTATCCTAAATGAAATAAGCCAGACACAGAAGGACAAATACTGCGTGATTCCACTTATATGAGGTCTCCAAAATAGTCAAACTCATAGAAGCAGGAAATAGAATGGTGGTTGCCATGGTACAGGGGAAGAGGAAATGGAAGTTGCTGTTTAATTGATATAAACTTCTAATATCTTTTTTAATAAGAGAACATCAAAGGCATGCCTATGAAAGTCAAGATAACAATGAGATTGCTCACTATCAATACTACTGTTTCACATTGGGGTGTTAACCAACACATTTGGACATGATAAAAAAAATGAGATGCTTAAGAACTGAAAAAAAAAAGTGGTAAAACTCTCTGTAGTTCAGATGACATGATTATACCCAGGAAACCCAAAATAATTGACTGGAACAACTACTATAAAAGAGAATTGAAATGTAAGAGGATAGAATATTAACATTTGGAAATTTGACTGGACCCAATTTTGTGCATCCCCAGCTGCTCGCTCAGAGTCCCTCCCATACTGCCTAGTTCGGCCTCCCTGGATGAAGGCTGCACTCTGGCATAGCTTCTGTCATGTCTGCCATGGCAGAAGCCACTGCAGCTCCTACACCGGGCCCAACCCAAATGAACCCTTAAAAACACTTTAGTTCCTTCCACCACTTCTGGATTCAGATGAGACACCATGCCACAGAATATGGGATCTGGCTTTCCCAGTGGACGCCCAGAGGGACAATGAGAGACAGGAACCATAAGGGAACTGGCAGATAAATTTATCTCCCTTCCTCGCTGCAAAAGACCATTTCAAGGTGCAGCGGTTCTATAGAGCCTGTCCAAATACATCCGAATGACCCAATAACTGGCTGTGTTTTCTCACGAAGCTGCAGCCAACTCAGTAACACATCAATTTTTATTTTCTTTCCTTCCTTCCCTTTTTCTATCACTCTTACTGCACTGAGATTACAACTCCAACAAAGAATTGGCAAACAAGTTTTGGCTCAAGCTCTGTTTTCTAAGGAACTCGGGCAAAGACAGAAATCAATAGCCTTATGTATACAAACAACAGCCAGTTAGTAGATATAATGGAGAGAAAGCGCATTTCTAATAACATCTACATTTGTAAACTCCAAATGGATCCCGAATCTAAATGTAAATAAAACCATACAAGCACCAGGGGAAAGCAAGCATAAGTGAGGATTTTTTTAAACCAGGGAGTAGAAAAGGCCTTTTTAATGTGCCTGACAATCCAGAAGCCATACAAGAAAATATTGACACCAAGCACTAACCATTTTCCAGAAATTAAGACTAAAGAGACCAACAATGGAAAAAGAGCACACAAGTCACGGGAAAAGAAACATACTGAGAAATGCTCAACCTCTGACTAAAAAAAAAAAAAACCTACATATTAAAACTACACAGAAATGTACCTGATAAAAACACGCACAGAGAAATACCATTTCTCACAGTTGGATAGTCAAAACCCCGAAGTATGACAAAACGTTCTGTTTGCAAGGCACTATTTACATTGCCGGTAGGCGTGCAAAATAGGACATTCAGGAATAGCTACTAAATTTATAGATTCACAGACCTGGCAATCCCAGCTCTGGAAATCATACCCATATAGCTGCATAAGTAAAAAATGTCACGGACAGTGTTATTAGTTGTGACAATGTCTGTAAATATCAAAGGAGTGGAAACGAGCCAGGTATCCATAATAGGGAACTGGTTGAATAAATGTGTCACAGCCATACAATAAAATAGTATACAGTTGTCAAAAATGATGAAGACCTCTGGTCACTGACACAGATTCTCGAATAGTTTTTTGAAAACTTTTAAGATCTACTCTCTTAGCAATTTTCAAATATACGATGCAGTATTATTAACCATAGTCACCATGCTGTACATGGAAGCTTGTACTTTTGACCCCATTCACTCATTTTGCTCAACCCTAGCCCCTGCCTCTGGCAACCACAAATCTGTTCTCTGCAACTATGATTTGGTTTTTTTTTTTTAGATTCCACGTATAAGTGAAATCACATGCTATGTTTTTCTCTGTCTGACGTATTTCACTTAGCATAATATCCTCAAGGTCCATCCATGTTGTCACAAACAGCAGGATTTCACATTATTTTATGGTTGAGTAATATTCTATTGTACCTTATACCAAAACTTCCTTATCAATTCATCCTTCAATGGACACTTCAAGTTCATTCCCAATCGTGGCTGTTGTGAAGAATGTTGCAACAAACATGGAAATCATGGTACTAATCCAATGCCTGCAGCTGGATGGAGAAACTGACTGGCTGAGAGAAAGGAGGGAAACTTACTTTTTACTGTATATACTCTAATATGCTTTGATTTTAAATTATGTGTGCTTATCCCTTTAAAAAATATGGGCTCTGGAAGGAAATATACAAAGAAAATATGTATGGAGGAAGGACTACTCGACAAATGGTGTTGGATCAATCGACTAATTACTTATGAAATAAAGTTCTACCCTCACCTTACACTCATATAAATACCGATTGAACTAGAGAAATAAAAGATTAAAAAGAGAAACCAGCTGAGGTAATGGTGGCTGTGTAAATCTGAAACTCCCAACATGTCCTCTAAATATAACTCAGGCTGAGATCATCCAGATGTCAAATACTAAGAAGAGAAATTAATAAATACAAGAAATTAAATCTTAACATGAGAGTTTATTAAACTCAGAAAAAAATAGGAGGAGTTTCCATTTCTGCCTGGGATGTAGAAAGCTGCAAAGAATAGCCTCTACTCCCTGACCAGAAAAGCTGGACAAAATACAAAATCTGCATTTTCTCAACCCCATCAGAGAGCTGACGTCACAAGGGACCCGGATAGATGAGACCTGTGGTGGCAAAGCCCTTTGGTATTGATCGTGAGTATATAGACTTACAGTCACTATGAACAACAAGTATCAGGCTCCCATAATTAAAATAGATATTTGTCAACAGGATTCTCATTTCAGCTGAAGAAATGTACTGTTCAATATAGAACAGAATTTCTCACCCTTGGCACTATTGACATTTGGGGCAAAATTCTTTGTGGTGGGGGTTGTTCTGTGCATGCAGGATGTTTAGCAACACCCTTGGTCTCTACATAATAGATGCCAGTAGCATCCTCCCTGGCAGTTTTAACAATAAAAAGTGTATCCTGGCAATAGGGTTGACATATATATACTAAAAATTTATTTATTTTTATTATCCAAAATGAAAATTTAACTCTTTATTATTATTTTTTTGCTAAATATGGCATCCCTACCTGAGGGGCAAAATTTTATGCCCATTGAGAACTACTGAACTAGACCCTCTAACATGAATGAACATGAGCAGACAACCAGGAATCATTAAGCATTTGAAGAATATAAAACCAAATTCACAAGGCTCTTCCTCAGAAAAAACCAGAAACAAACAAAAAGTTCTTCTCAAAGATGGCAAATATATTCCTTCTGTCTCAGGGCCTTTCTACTTTCTGTTCCTTCTTTCTAGAAATCTGTTTCCCTAAATATCTGTGAATGTGAGCGAGGAAGCTAGGATATAACAAATATGCTAGGGAAAATTCTCACCAAAGGGTGAGATATCCAGAAAAGATGAGCAGACTGATGTGAAAAGGAAACCATTCTTAGAAATTAAAAGCATGACATGACTGCCAGTCCATGGGCTGGACAGCAGAATGTTTACAGCTTAAGAGTAAATCAGTGAGCTAACACTTGACCTGAGAAAGTCTCTCAGAACATGGAGCAAAATGACACCATGATATTAAGTATGAGAGAAAGGTTGGGACAAATCTGGAGAGTAGATCCAGACTCGACCACTTGTTTACCTATTGTCTGCCAACCCCGAGAGCACGCCTCTACAGCCTCCTCTAATTCTGGGACTGGGACTCTACCAACCATGTTTCTCAGACGCCTTCTCTGCTGTCTTCCTGTTGACTTCTGCTAGTGGGAAACACTGGCAGCAGAAGACTGCCAAGCAGAGGCGAGGGAGCAGGGACTCTCAGCATCCATCAGCATCCCTCCAGGGGCAGAAGACAGCACCAGCTCCGGCTGCCAGCTTCATCAGGCCCCCTCAGGGGCACCAGCACTAACTGCATATGCACCCTCTTCATTACAAGTCGGGGCAGTAGATGCATGGCTTCAGTACCCCCACCTCCAGGCTCCTAGGTGCTAGTCATGCCAAACTTCACCTTTATGCCCGACTTCTTGCAACAGTGGCTGCTTTCTGTACTTAATAATATCTAGATGCCCCAAATTTGCTCTTTCAGCTTTCTAACACCTGTGTAAACCACACCCTATTTTGAATGATCTCTGTTGAATACCTAGTGTGGCTTCTGTTTTCCTGTCTGGAGCCCGGCTGATAAAGTGTACAGTGCCAGAAGTAGTCCTAGGAAATAAACCTCTACAATGACCTAAAATAACAGACAAAGTGAATTCAGCACAAAGAATAATACCGGGAATAAATAAGGTCATTTCATAATGACAGAATGGTTAATTCGTCAAGATAAAATAACAACCCTAAATGTGTATGTAACTCATAACACAGGTTCAAAATGTAGGAAGCAAAAACTGGTATAACTTTCAGGAGAAAGAGACAAATCCACAATTATAATCAGAGATTTCAATACCTCTCTCTCAGTAATCTGTAAAACAAGACAGAAAATCAACAAGGATATAGAACTAAGCATTATTAACCAACTTGACCTAATTGATATTTATAGAATACTCCACCTAATGACAACAGAGTGCACATTCTTTTCAAGAGCACACAGAAAATTTACCAAGGTAGACCTTATACTAGGGTCGTCTCAACAAATTTACAAAGATTCAAATCATACAAAGTATGTTGTCTAACTACAATAAAATTAAATTAGAAATAAAAAACAAATAGAACACACAGGTCACAGAAGAAATAATGAGGGAAATTAGGAAAATATCTTTAAGTGAATAGAAATGAAAACACAACATACTAGAATTTATGAAATGTCACTAAAGCAGAGCCAAGGGAGAAATTCACAGCACTAAGTGTCTATATTAGACAATAAGAAAAGTCTCAAATCGGTGGCCTCGGGTCCTACCTGAAGTGAATTTCAGAAAGAGCACTGGCTGCCATGTGGTCAAGGCTAAGGAAAAGAATACACAAAAGACCACATATTCTAGTATTCCATTTATTTGAAATTGCCAGAAAAGACATTATCTCTAGAGATAGAAAAACAGATCAGTTATTTCCTGGGACTGGAGAAGAGAGTGGGGACTGACTACAAATAGGCCCAAGGGATTTCCTGAAGGATAGAAATGGTCTAAAAATGGACTGAAGTAATTGTTGCACAGCTATAGGTTTACTATAAATTACCAAACTGTACAATTACAATGGATGAATTCATACATACGCACGCACACATGCATGCCTATATGTACATACCTCAATAAAGCTGTCTTTAAATAAACCATTGGAATATGTGGAAATGCAGGGCCAAGACAGACAGAATATAATACTGCAGCAAGTTAAGCATCTGGATTTGGGTGCGCTCACCAGGGATTCTAGATTTCGTGCGTTACCGCAAACACTTAGTGTGCTAACAGTTTGCTGGACTGGAACAAAGAAATCCGGGCTACATTCAATGAGGATGAGACACCAGGACTTCCTTGTCACTGCGTAAAAGGAGAACTACAAAGAATGTGGGGATAGCAAGATGTCATGGATTTCCCATGTGTGGCCCATTGACTTACCCACCTCCACTATACTGTTATCTCCTGAAAGATCAGTTTAGGGAAGTCAGGTGGTAAATGAAGTTTTGACCTAATTCTACCTCAGAGTGGGCCCAGTGGGTCTACGGCCACTTCTCCAGTTCTTGAATGGACAAGTGGAACAGACATCCTTCGTGATTGATCAAATCCCCACATCAACCTTGTGGCCTGTGTAGTGAGTGACAGCCGTGACAGACAGTAGGCATGGTAAGTCAGTGAAACTCCCCACACTCACTTCTAAAATAGTAATTAAAAAGCATGCTTGGGGGAATTGCAGAGATTAGCCACCAAGAATGTGAAAAGGCAGTGATTCCTATCACCTCCCCAGTTGACAGGCCTATTCGGCCAGTGACAAAGGTGGATGGATCTTGGCGAATGCATTCTCATTCATTTACCCCAGTGTTGGTACCAGCTGCAGCCTAGACACAGTCTCTTCACTAGATCAAATCAACACAGCCCTGGCATCCGCCATGCAGCTATCCATTTGGCAAATGCTTTTATGTCTACATCACCTTGTGACAATCAGCAGAAACAGTTTACTTTGAATTGGAAGGGAAATGGTACATCTTTATGATCTTGCCTCACAACTATGATAAGCCTGCTGCTCTCTGCCGTGTATGATCTACTCTGCAAAGACCCTGATCACCTTGTCATCTCACAGAACATCATACCAGTCCACTACGTCATGCTGATTAAGACCTGGTGAGCACAAAGTAGAGAGCACTGCTGAGCATGGTTGATGCATTCCAGAAAGTGTGATGTTAACTCTACACGTTTCAGGGGACTGGTCCCTAATGATGTTTGTAGGGGCACAATGATTCGGAGTGTGTTATCCCCCTCCAACGTGGAAGAGAAGTTGCTGTACTCTTCGTTAGCAGACAAGGCCATTAAGACAGTTGTTATAACTGTGTCCCACATGTTCAAGAAGGTAGAGCAAAGTATGAGCATAATAAGGAGACCTGAAAGATAAAAAAGACACAAATTGAACTTCTAGAAATGAAAAATATAAGGTCTAAGGTGAAAAGTACACTGGATGGAATTAATAGCAGATTAGACACTGCAGAAAAAAATATCGAACTTGAAAAACCAAGCAATAGACCATTCACAACGATACTCAGAGGAAAAACAACCAAAAAAGAGAGAGAGAGAGAGCACAGCATCAGTGAGCTGTGGAACAACGCAAGCAACCTATTACAGGTGTAATTGGAGTTTTCAAATTAAAGGAGAGAGATGGGAGAGAGAAAAATATTAAAAGATAAAACTGTAACCAAGAAACAAATATACAGAAGGAAATCTAACTACGGGAGGTGAACACAGTGTATATGTGTGTATACACACACACACATATATGCAAATATATATATACACTGTATGTTCACCTCCTATACATATACACACACAAACACACACATATATGTCTTACTGTTAAAGTGTACAGCTGAAACTTATTGGATTTCATTAACCAATGTCACCATAAAAATAAATAAAAATAAATAACTATAGACCCACAGAGATCCAAGTTCAATGAACCTCAAATACAAGAGACATGAAGAAAACGACAAAGCACATGATAAGCAAATTATTTAAAGCCAGTAATAATAGCAACTAGCAAAATAATTATGTGTAAAGGAGCCAAGCAAAGAATATACATGAGCAAATAGTAAAGAAACATCTTTAAAAGGTTCAAAGGAAAAAAATGAAGTGAAAATTCTTTACCCAGCGAAATATCATTCAAAATTGGAGAGAAAATATTTTCAGGCATAAAACAAGCCAAGAGAATTCATCACCAGTGGACTTACAGAGCAGGAAAATGATTCCAGATGGAAGCGTGGATATGCAGAAAGAAAAGAAGAGCATTAGATGTGGTAAGTATGTAGGTAAATACGAAATATGTTTTTCCTATTTTTAAAGTCTCTTTGAAAGATAATACTGTTTAAGACAAAAAAATAATGCTGCAGGGTAAGGTTCATGACATGTAGAAGTAAAATGTGTGACAAGACAAAGTCTGAGAGAGGGTAAATGGAAGCACACACTTGTGAGTTTCTTATACTGTATGTGAAGTGATACAATATCACATTAAAGATAGATACTAAACCTGTAAAGCAACCACTATAAAAAAAGAAAAGATGATAAGATGGAATCATAAAAATTAATTAATCCAAAACAGGGTGAAAAGAGGGAAAATAAAAGAAATAGCAATGAGACAGCTAACAAGATAAGATGGTAGATTAAAACACAAAAAGAACACCTAAAATTGAAGGTCAATGCAGACATTGAGAAATGAAGCTCTGGCAAGCAGCCTGTATTCTACATAGAAACAGAAGACAGAAGAGTTACATCTTTAACATGTAGAAAAAAATAATGTTAATCCAGAATTCCATGTCCAGTGAAAATATTTTTCAAAAATGAGGGATAATAGACATTCTCAAACAAAGCTAAGAGAATGCATTGCCAGCAGATATAAACCACATAAATTATTATTTAAAAATTTTTTTGTTAAGTTTATTGGGATAACATCAGTTAATACAATTATATAAATCACATAAATTATTAAAAGAAGTTCTTTAGGCAGAAGGAATGACATGGGACAGAAACTTGAACCTACACAAAGATATAAAGAATGTCAGAAACAGAATAAATGAAAATAAATTAGATTTTTCTCCTTATTTTTAATTACTTGAAAAGATCATTGATTGTCTAAAGAAAAATTAGTAGCAATCTATCATGTGTTTATAGCATACACAAAAGTAAAACACATGACAACAATATCACAAAGAATATAAGGACATAATTGTGAATGTACTGTTACAAAGTCCTTACACTACTCGTGAAGTGATATAATATTATTTAAAGGAAGACTCCAATTAATTAAAGATGTATATTTTATACTCCGGGGCAACTACTAAAAAAATTAAAAAGTTATGATTAATGAGTTAATAGTGGAGATAAAATGGAATAATAAAAAATGCTCAGTTAACCTGAGGGCAGAAACAGAACAAAAGAAACAATGAACAGATAGAACAAATGGGAACAGTTAGTAAGATGATAGATGATTTTAATCCAAACATTTCAATAATCACATTTTATGTGAATGAACTAAGTATAAGTACACCAATTAAACAAAGAGTGTAGGATTGCATAAATAAGCAAGCCCCAATTATATGCTGTGTATAAGAAACTCACATTAAATATAAAGACACAGATAGGTCAGAAGTAAAAGAATGGAAAAAAGATATATCATGCAAGCACACATCAAAAGAAAGCTGGGGTAGTTACATCTATGTTAAGAAAACAATGTTCAGAACAAAAAAAAAATAGCATCAAGGATAAACACAAACATTAAATAATGAAAGAAAAAAGTCTACTCTCCAAGAAAACATAATAATTCTAAATATGTTCAACTAATAGCAGAGCATTAAAATATATGAAACAAAAACAAATAGAACTGAAAGGAGAAATGGACAAATCCATGATTATAGATGGAAACATTCATACTCCACTCTCAGTAATCGATAGTAAAAGAATAAGCAGAAAACAGTAAGGATATAAAAAAATTAACACTATCAACCAACCTGACCTAATTAACATTTATAGAGCACTCTACCCAACAGGAGAATACACATTTTTTTCAAGTACATATGTAATATTTGCCAAATGAAACTATATTGCGGGCCATAATAAAGACAACAAATTTTAGACACTAGAACTCACACAGAGTTCTCAGACCATAATGGAATTCAACTTAATGAAAAATAACAGAAAGATACCTAGAAAATCCCCAGTTATTTGGAAATTAAACAAAAAAAATTCTAAACAATGTTTGGGTCAAATAGGAAATCTCAGAGGGATATTAAAGAAATTTTGACATGAATAAAAAACACAACATATCAAATTTTGTTGGATACACATGAAGCAGTGATTAGAGGTAAGTTTATAGTATTAGATGCTTATATTGGAAAATAAGAAAGATCTCAAATTAGTAATTTAAGCTTCCGTCTTAAGAAACCAGATAAAGAGATAATATTAACCCCAAAGCAGTCAGAAGAAAGTAAAGAAGATAAATCAATAAAAGTGAAAGCAAAAAAACAATACAGAAGATCAATGAAACCAAAGCTTGGTTCTTACACACTATCAGTAAAATTGATCAAACTCTAACCGAATTGATCAGGAATAAAAAATGAATAACTACAATATCATAAATGAAAGAGGAGATATTACTACAGATCCTACAGACATAAGGGAATATAATAAACAACTTTATGTCAATAAATTCAAGAACTTACACGAAATAGAGAAAATCCTTGAAAAGCATAAAATAGCAAAGCTCATTCAAAAAGCTATGGATAATCACAATAGCCCTATATCTGTTAAAGAAATAGAATTTGTAGTTAATAACCATTAATACAATGGGGTATTTTATCAAATATTTAAGGAAGAAGATACTGTATAGTACCTTTCAGAAAATAAAGAGGCAGGAATATTTCCCAATTAATTTTATGGGGCTAGCATTATGCTAATATCAAAACCAGACAAAGATAGCACAAAAAAGGAAAACCACAGACCAGTATACTTCATGAACAAAGACACAAATATCCTCAGCAAAACATTAGCGAATTAAATCCAGCAATATATGCAAAGGATAATATATCACAACCAAGTGAAGCTTATCCCAGGAGTTTAAGGCGGCTCAACATGCAAAAATCAATCAGAATAATTCACCATAGTAACAGACAAAAAAGAAAAAGCATATTATTTTTAATGATGAAGGAAAGGGATTTAACAAAATCTAATTCATGATAAAAAGTCTCAGCAAACTGGCAATACAAGGGAACTTCCTCAACGTGATAAAAGGCATCTACAAAAAGCCCACAGCAAACAATCTGAAAAGGTGAAAAACTGAATGTTTTCCCCCTAAGATCAGGATAAAGTCTGCTCTCATTATTTGTATGTAACATGGAAAGTACCCCAGGTTCTAACTATAAATAAGACTATCAGAACTAATAAGTGAGTTTAGCAAGGTTGTAGAACATAAGGTTAATAAATAAAAATCAATTGATAAACTAATTCTAAAATTGATATGAAAAGGCAAAAGAACTCTGAAAAGTAAAACATAGAGGGCTAAAACTGCCTGATTTCAAGATTATAAACCTATTGTCATCAGAACAGCGTGGTATTAGCAGAAAGATGACTGAAGATATCAGTGGAACAGAGAACACAGAAATAGACCTGTAATAGAATAAAAATTAATTTTCAACAGTTGCAAAAGTGAAATTCAATGGAGTAAAGAGTCTATTCAATAAATGGTACTGAAATAAATGGAGTCGGTTTGCAAGAAAATAAACCACAACAGAAACCTCACACCTTTTACAAAATTTAACTCAAATAGATCATTGATCTAAATATAAAACGTAAAATTATAAAACTTTTAGGGGGAAAAAACAGGAGAGACTCTTTAGGATCTAGGGCTAGGCGAAGAGTTCTTAGATTTGACACCGAAAGCATGATCCATAAAAAAAAAATGATAAATTAGGCTTAATCAAAAATTGTATATCTTTGTTCTGCAAAAGAGACTGTAAAGAGAATGAAAAAACAAACTATAGACTGATAGAAAGTAACTGCAAATTATACATCCAACAAGGAACTTATATGCAGAGAAAAAAAAAAACAGTAGCTGGTTTTTAGTGTTTGCTTTGAAGACAAAACAAGATAATTCCTTAGCATAGTCCCTGGCACATAGAACCATTCAATAAATTTGCATTATTATAACTTTATTGTCAAGATAAATATTTATCTGTAGAGAAATTGTTAAATTATGTTACATCTATTGCAAGGAATATTAGGCAAGGGTTTAAAAGAATGAAGTAAAGCTATATGCACTAACCTGGAAAGATGTCCAGGATTGCTGTGAAAAAAAAAAGAAAATTGCAGGACGATTTGTATAATATGATCTCATTTGTGCAAAAAGAAAATTATGTCTTTTGTGGACATTTTTCCAGGATGATACTCACCAAACTGCTAACAGTTGTTATCCCCAGGGAAAGGAATAAGGAGGGGTGCTCAGGAAGAATAGGACATGAGGAAAAATTAAAGAGGGTCTTTCATTTTCTTTTATTTATTCCTAGATCGGTTGACTTTTTACAATGCATTCCTATGTTATTTGTGAAACACAAAATACAAAAGCAAAGAATCAAGTATTTTTTTCAAAACTGTATTATTGCCCTGGTTGTGTGATAAACTAGCATTGTTATTGTTACAAACGTTATGCTGTGGAGCTCTTGAGGACAGGAATCAAGTCTTTTCTTTCTCTGTGTCTCCATCCCGTGACACGAGGACCTGGTTTAGAGTTGGACCTCAATTCAAGGGAGGACAGGACAAGATCTGAATTAAAGGTGGCTGTGAATGATGGTGCTGTCCATGCCCCGTTGAACATGATCGCCATCTAGTGGCAACAAGGGGGCTCCCGCAGAACTTCAAGATAAAGGAAGCAGACTTTTTGAGGTGTGCTTGCAAGGGCACCTTTCAACAAAACAGCACTAAGATTTATGACCCCAAGGAGAAAAAGTTCCCAGCCCGTGAGCTAAAAGGTCGAGGTTTATGTCTTGGAATGTAGATAAAATGACATCTAGGCACTCTTGTGTCTCGAGTTTTCTCCATCACCACCCAACCATCACAATGCCCCCAACACCCAACAGGCTGTGCCAAGTCCACTCTTGCTACCCCCCTTCCTTTGCACCCCGAAAGAATGAAGCACGTATGATTCTAGGTATACACACTCATGCCTTCCCAAAGTTGATGAAATCCTCATAAACTTTCCTAAGCCAGACAGGCGAGGACAAGATGCAAAACAAGACAGGGGGAAAAAAAAAAAACTTCTATAAACTTTGCCCTCCAGATTCGCCAGCTTCCTTCCTGAATCATCTGCTGGAGAGTGAGTGCCACTCTGAAAATATCTACTGAGCCTTTAAAATGTCTCACATTCCAAAAGGGTAATGAGGAAGCCCACCTGAGCTGGCCTTGTAAATACCACTGAAAAACTCTCACCTGCCCACGAGGGTCACGGGGATAGGCAGGTGTTCCTCCGCCTACCTTGAGTAGTAATGCGTCTTCAAATCAGCTTAAGTGTTTGTTAGGGAAACAGCTGGGTGACTCGGAGGCTGAGAAATAGTGGACCTTGCGTCCATAGACTTGGGGACTCAAGAGAGAATAAAGGGGCACACTGGTGGTGAATCTGAAAAATCTCGGTATGTACAGATCTGTGACATCTACATGCTGAATAGAACATTCCCGTAAAATGTGGCTCAACAGAATAAACAAAAAAAAAACTTCCCAAGGACTCCTAAAAGAGTGACACTGGCTGTCGAAGGTCAGTGGGGAAAGGGGCCCGAGCGGTTGCACGGTCAGGAAAGGCTCCCACACATTCTGGAAGCATACATAGATGCCTAAAGTTTTCTTACGATCCCACTCCTCCGCTTCCACACAGTATGTGTCTCATAAATGTGGGAACAAAAACAGTGGTGAAATTTGGCTGAAAGGCGGACATCAGTTTGGGAGCGTGCCATACACAAGAGGTTTGTGGGTGGGCTGCTGGAGAGCAGAGCACACACGAGTGTGTTTGTCGCTAGCACCGTGCTCGGGAGTCGCAGAGAAATTGGGAATTAAGAACAAGATGGATCCATCAAGCTACTCCCAGCCTAAAAAAAGCAAGAAGCCTTAATATCTATTTATATGCAAGTCCCTGAGGGCTGAAGTGGTTCTTTGTAATGGATGAAGAACACTCAGCAGCAATCAAGTCTGGAAGCGGAATGTTTTTTAAGATCTTAAACTGAGGGCGCCGATGGAGATAATGAACGATTGAGCTGTGGGCAGAGCACTGAGAACGGTAATGGAATGTAGAGGAAGATGGGCTCTTCCGAGTGTCCCTCATTTCAAACCAGCAAAAGTCCATGGTTCCTGCTGGTACTAGAAAAAAAGCGAGGTGTCAGCATAAAGAAAAAAGCTGAGAAGAGACAGCATGAGAAAAGAGTTACACTCCGTGGAAGGTTCCGGATAGCCGTGTCCGATGGCAGCTACGAGAGCGAGCACTCCTCCGTAACGGTCCAAGGGGTCTGCAGGCCCCGTCCCGCCGTGTCTCTCTCTCCCCCTGCCCCGTCTCCCTCGCCGGGCAATGGGACTCGGGGCCACCCCTCGCCAGAGACAGGGACAGGGCGCTCTCTGGAGATGTCCCCCTCGCCGCTCCTGCAGCGGCACCGGCGCCCGGGCTTCAGCCCCAACCGGCCTCCCTCCGCTAGGGTCAGCTGCGGGCTGGGGCCGCCGGCCCCTGCCCACTGCTGGGCTCCGCGGCGACACTGGCTCGACGTGCGATTTCGCTTTCGGTCGATTGGCCTTGCCTGCAGCCCCGAGAGCCGGGAGCGGCTGCGTTTGGGCGCCCTGAGCCCCTGGGCTCCCGGCGGCCACCCGCGGGCGGGGACCCGAGGACGCAAGGGCGGGCGCGCGGCGCCCCTACTCACGTAGCGCTGCAGTTTCCTCTCGGGGGGCGACTTGACGAGCCAGCCGGTGCACACGGTGTCGCCCGCGCTCATCGTGGCCGCTGCCGCCGCCGCTTCCTCCAGCTGGGTCGGCCGCCCGCGGCAGGAGGAAGTCGGGCCAGGGATGCCGACGGGGCGGGCCCAGCCCCGCCCGCCCAGCGCCGCCCCGAGCTGCCGCCGCGACCCCCGCCTCCGGCCGCCGCGGCCCCCCGGGAGGGGACGGACGCCACCGCCCGCAGCGCGAGACTGCAGGGAAAGCAGGCGGCAAAGCCCGGGGAAGCCCCTTCGAGCAAGCGCCCAGCGGAGTGGCCGGTCGCCGGGGCCACGAGAGAACGCACGGAGGAGTCCCGCGACCTAGTGAGAGCGAGAGCGCAGCACGAAACTGTCCCCTGTCGGTTGCCCGCACCCCTATCTCTGAGCGGTCACGTCAAAAGGGCTGGCCCCAGGGCCTCGGGGCTCCCACAGGCGAAACCTGACTCGCACCTGCCCTGCGTTTGGTTCGGCAGGAAGAAAAGCATTAACACCTCTTTGAGTTCCCAATGCACTCGATTGTTGGCGGGGATATTGATTTTAAGCTGACCGTTAAGAAACAAAAGACTCGACTCCGAAAGAACCTTTGACCCTCCCCCCTTCCCTGCCTAAGAGTTCAAATGAAAAAGCTACTTAAAAAAACTCCTCGAGGCAGACCAAAAGTTCCATCAGTTATTGTTCCCATGGCATAAAAACCCCTACATGGCCGCGTGGCAATCTCAATTTGCAATTTGAGGGAACCAATGTCGTGACTCTGGTGTAAGAAGTCCTGCCTTGGGGACCAGCAGATCTCAACGCGATGGAGATGGGAAGAAACACCTTAAGGGGATTATGAGGTGTGAAATTGAGAAAAATCCCTTCCACTTCCACCTCTTAATTCCTGCGCCCATGCATTCTGGCTTTGGAGAAACGGCACCATGCAATGGCCACTAGTTCAAAATATGTACCTCATCTTGTAAAGACAGAACCTCCACCTTTCAGTGCATTTTCACCCTACTAATGCAGCAACTGAGTCTTCAACAGACCGGCCATCTCGCCATCCCGTCAGAGAGGGATTTCAGGGCGATGGGGTACACGGCGGGATTCGTGCAGCCCCTCAGCGTGAGCACGCTGACACGTCTTTTGTCTTACAGAGATTTCCTTGGTCAGAGCACTCTTGTGTGAGATACTGTGAAAGGGAATAAGAGGCAGTAAGTCTATGGGTGGGAATGCTCTCAGAAACGTCGCTTACAATAAGTGCCTATTCAAGTGAGGATGAATTCCTGCCCCTTCCAGATACGAGTGTTCTGGTTTCATCAGTCTGCCATCAGGTGGCTTGCTGGTCCCCCCACCCCATCCCCAGGCAATGCTATCTTACTGGGGACTCGGTGTTGGTCTCTGCTGTTGGCAGGCTGGATACATAAGAGTGGCTGTGATCATATTGACTGATGCCAGTCTCTGGGAGCCTCACCACTCATTATTGAAATTCTCTTAGGCTTGCTTTCACCTCTGTTAAAAAAATCACCTCATTATACTCTCCTCAGCTCAAGCCATTGAGTCTACAGTTGCTTCCTTCTGAGACCTTGACCGACAAAACCTGATTATGGAGAACACTCCCTATGAGGTGACAGGTGTGAGTCAAAGGAAAGGGTGTCATGCAGCAGTAGGGGCCACAGAGATGTGAGCCACCTGTTCAAGCAAGTTGGCTGTACCTTCCAGACCTGCTTGAGTCTGCTCTCGAATATTCCACCGGCAGAAGATGATCAGTTAGCACCCAAATTACCATGGGCAGCTGAAGTTACACTGTTCCTTGCTGCCCTATGGTCAGACATTATTGCAGCCCAGGAGGAAGCCAGAAGCTATTGATCAAAAGGAAAAATACTTCTTTTGTGGCAGAAGGCATGATTTGCTTCAAGACTTTAGGGGTCCATTGGATGTTTGTCCTCTTGGGACTTGGCAGAGACTCTGCGTTGCCTCCCAGTGTGTCAGAGGCTCTATGCATGTGGGATCTGTGTGATAAAGGTCAACTATCCTGGACCTGCTGCAGAGCCTGGGGCCCCCTGAAAACAGGCAACCTTACGGATTGCTCGCTGACTGCAATGGCGTGACACAATTAAATGTAGTATGTGTTGCCTGCAGAACCCGAATAGCCCCACCAAATGCCGTACCTCTTTTTGAATAGTAAGTGGTATCCACTCATTGAATGCCCCACATGGTCCAGACCACCTCGAAATATCGTTGAGGGTCAGGCTTTTGAGTTTTCGTGGGTTTTATCTCTCACATGCTGGCGTACACATGTTTTAAGAAAGCATCTGTGCTACTTCTTGATCACCAGGTCCAGTAAGAATAATGTCTTCAGTGTAATGGACCAACACGATGTTCACTATAATTGTCACAACAATCAAGTTCCATTCACTCTAGATGGGAACAGCCAGCCCGAGGAGAGACAGAGCCCTGAGGCACTACATTCAGACTTCTATTCCTGCTAGATAAAAGCAAGCCGCTTCTGATAGTCTCTGCTGATTGAGATAGAGAAAAGGGCATTTGTCAGACAATAGCGCTTACTAAAGTGCCAGGGACTGTGTTGATTTGCTCTAGGAAACCAGCATCATCCAGAATAGCAGCTTCAGTTCAAGCCAGAACTTGATTAATTTTACAATTACCCACTATTCATCACCAGGCTAACCAGGTAGGTTAAATAAGGATGTGAAATCATTTCTGCATCTTTCAGGCTATGCTGTTCTCCCTTCCAGATGAACCCAAGTAACTTCTGCACTGTCATTCCTTCTAAGTTTCTAGGGACAGATGACCTCTTGATATCACAATTTTCATTTTCCTTTCATCAAACCCCTTCCCAGCTTTTTTGCACTCCAGCCTGGAGAGATGAGATGCTTTAAACAGCTAGTGGTTTTCTCGGCACGTGGATTTATGTTGTGGCTTCCCTATTTATTATTTATTTAAAATAAGTTCAGCGTGGCAGTTCATTAAGTACTGTCAATCTTAAAACTAGAAAGATTTGTGAAAATAAATGTCCGCTATTATGAAAGAGTTTCTATTTCAATTATGTTATGATGGACACAGTGGCCATGCATCTGATTTACTCTCTGTGAAAAGAGAGAGAATTTGAAAAGAAAACGCCTCTCCAAATCCCGGATTAGGGACAGACATGGGGAGATAGCTCTACAGGGGTGTGAAAGGCCAATAATGAGGGGGGTGGGCTGTGCCTTCCTGGATTCCCCACCTCCCACCCGCCTTTGCTCTAACAATCCATGAAGCCTGTGAATGAAAGGCCTGGACTGCCATGGACAATTTCAGAGAGAAAAAACTCTTTTTTCCTGTATGGACACCTACAAAGTGCTTCTCTGAGAGTAAAATCAACCCAATTTCCCTCTGAAATGTAAAATGTTACTTTGTCATTATCGATGACAGTCTTTTTCATGTCTTACGAAAAAATCCTCATGTCATATCCATCATTGTCCTATTTAAAATAGTATGGCTTTTTCACAATGGGTTTGCCACCAGAACACAGGTGTCGTGAAGACCACCCCTAAACCTAATCCAAAATGGAAAAGAAAAGACTTGTATCAAGTTAGTCATCATGGGACACGTAGATTTGGGCAAATCCACTGCTAATGGCCATCTGATCTCCCAGCGGGGTGGGGTGGACAAAAGAACCGTTGGAAAATGTGAGCAGGGGGCTGCAGAGATGGCGAGGGCTGCAGAGATGGGGGGCTGCCGAGATGGAGGGGCTGCAGAGATGGGGGGCTGCCGAGATGGGGGGCTGCAGAGATGGGGGCTGCCGAGATGGAGGGGCTGCAGAGATGGGGGCTGCAGAGATGGAGGGGCTGCGGAGATGGGGGAGCTGCTGAGATGGCGAGGGGCTGCGGAGATGGGGGAGCTGCTGAGATGGTGAGGGGCTGCAGAGATGGGGGCTGCAGAGATGGGGGGCTGCAGAGATGGGGGAGCTGCTGAGATGGTGAGGGGCTGCAGAGATGGGGGGCTGCCGAGATGGGGGGCTGCGGAGATGGAGGGGCTGCAGAGATGGGGGCTGCCAAGATGGGGGAGCTGCTGAGATGGCGAGGGGCTGCGGAGATGGGGGAGCTGCTGAGATGGTGAGGGGCTGCAGAGATGGGGGGCTGCCGAGATGGGGGAGCTGCTGAGATGGTGAGGGGCTGCAGAGATGGGGGGCTGCTGAGATGGAGGGGCTGCCGAGATGGGGGGTGCCGAGATGGGGAGCTGCTGAGATGGCGAGGGGCTGCGGAGATGGGGAGCTGCTGAGATGGTGAGGGGCTGCAGAGATGGGGGGCTGCAGAGATGGGGGGCTGCAGAGATGGGGGAGCTGCTGAGATGGTGAGGGGCTGCCGAGATGGGGGGCTGCAGACATGGGGGGCTTCCAAGATGGAGGGGCTGCAGAGATGGGGGGCTGCAGAGATGGGGGGCTGCAGAGATGGAACTGCTGAGATGGCGAGGGGCTGCAGAGATGGGGGAGCTGCTGAGATGGTGAGGGGCTGCAGAGATGGGGAGCTGCCGAGATGGGGGCTGTGGAGATGGGGGGCTGCAGAGATGGGGGGCTGCTGAGATGGAGGGGCTGCAGAGATGGGGGGCTGCCGAGATGGGGGGCTGCGGAGATGGGGGAGCTGCTGAGATGGCGAGGGGCTGCAGAGATGGGGGGCTGCAGAGATGGGGGGCTGCAGAGATGGAGGAGCTGCTGAGATGGTGACGGGCTACAGAGATGGGGGGCTGCAGAGATGGAGGGCTGCTGAGATGGGGGGCTGCCGAGATGGGGGTACTGCTGAGATGGGCAAGGGCTCCTTGCCCTACGCCAGAGTCATGGACAAACTGAAGGCTGAACGTGAGCGCGGTCTCACCACGGATGTCCCCCTGTAGAAATGCGAGACCAGCAAGTACTATGTGACCATCACTGGTGCCCCTGGACACAGAGACTTGACCAACAACGCCATCGCAGGCCCATCTCGGGTCGAGTGCACTGTCCTGACTGTCGCTGTCACTGCCCTCTGGCGTACACGTGGCGCGCGAAACAATGAACTGTTGGTGTCAACATGGATGCCAACGAATCGCACGACAGCCAGAGGAAACACGAGGATGTCATTAAGGAAGACGGCAGCTACAGCGAGAACACTGGCTGCAACCCTGACAGCAGCATCGGTGCCAATTTCTGGTCGGAATGGTGACAACATGCCGGGGCCAAGTGCTAACATGCCTTGGCTCAAGGGATGGAAAGTCACCCGTCAAGATGGCAGTGCCAGCGGACCAGGCTGCTGGAAGCTCTGGATTGCATCCTGTGCCAGCTCATGCGACTGGCATGCCCTCGTGCCTGCCCCTCCAGGATGGCTGCAAAATTGGTGGCACAGGTGCTGTCCCTGTGGGCCGCTGGGAGAATGCTGCTCTCCAACCTGGCGTGGCAGCCGCCTTTCCTCCGGTCCACGTTACAGCTCAACTCACCTGTCGGAATGCACCGTGAAGCTCTGAGTGAAGCTCATACTGGGGACAGTGTGGGATTCAGTGTCAGGAATGTGTCTGTCACAGATGTTCATTGTGGCCATATGGCTGGCGACAGCAAAAATGGCCCACCAATGGAAGCAGCTGGCTTCAGGCTCAGGGGCTTATCCTGAAGCACCCAGGCCCAATCAGTGCCAGATGCACACCTGTGCTGGACTGTCACACGGGCTCACGTCCCTGGCAAATTGGCTGAGCTGCAGAAGATCGATCATCATTCTGGGAAAAAGCTGGAAGATGGCCTGAAGTTTTTGAAACTGGGCGATGCTGCCTTTGTTGGTGTGGTTCCGGGCAAGCGCGTGTGTGCTGAGAGCTTCTCTGTATACACACACGCGACTACTCCTCTGACACATTTTGCTGTCTGTGACACGAGACAGACAGTCACTGTGGGTGTCCTCAAAGCAGCGGACGAGAAGGCAGCTGTGGCTGGCAACGTCACCAAGTCTGCCCAGAAAGTCCAGAAGACTAAACGAACAGTGCCCCTAATTCCTGCCAGCCCTGACTTGCTAAGTGGTGGAAGAAAGGTCTCAGGACGATCTCAACCGGCCATTTACATGTAAGAGTAACAGACCGCTTAATGATTGGCATGCATTGTGAAACCTTCAGAAGCAAAGGAGAATGTTTTGCGGATCACTTGGTTTTCTTTTTGTGGCAGTTTTTAACTTGTTAGTTTTTAAAATCAGCACTTTTTAATGGAAACGACTTGACTGAAAATCTGTCACAGAGTTTTGTTGTCACAACATTTTGAGACTCATTAAAACAAAGTTTAATGAGAAAAAAATTAGCATGATATTGTTGTCACGAGTAGAAATCAAACACTTCTCAACTCTTTCTATGACAGTATTACTCTGATACCAAAATCAGAAAAAGTAAAATAAATAAATAAAGAAAACTACAGACCAATATGCCTCATGAATGTAGACATAAAAAACCTTAGAATACTAGCGAGTAGAAATCATGAATACATACATATAAATAAATATATATATATATCTCACTATGACCTGGTGGGGTTCACCTTGGAGCTGCAAGGCTCATTCAGTTTAAGAAAATCAACCCATGCAATCCACCACATTAACAAGCGAAAGAAGAAAAGTCACATCATTGTATCAATTGATGCAGAACAGGCATTTGACAAAAACCAACACCAGTTCATGACAAAAACTGTCATAAAACTAGAAACAGAGGCGGAACTTCCTCAACTTCTTAAAGAACATCTGCAGAAGACGTATAAGTAACATCATACTTAATGGTGAGAAACAGGACACTTGCCCCTTAAGATTGGGAACAAGGGGTCCCTCTCAGTCCCTTTACTCTCTCTCACTGACTCTCTTACTGTCCCTCTCACTTCTGCCTCCAAGAGGAGACCACACTGTCTGTGAAGTGTTATCCCTTTTCTAATAAACTTTCCTTTTGATTCAAAAAAAAAAAAGATTGGGAACAAGACAAGGATATCCACACTCACCACTCTTATTCAGCATAACGTGAGAAGTTCTAGCCATTTTAATAAGGCAAAGAGAGAGAGAGAGAGAGAGAGAGAGAGAGAGAGAGAGAGAGAGAGAGAGAAGAAAAGAAAAAAATAAACAAAAGGCACACAGATTGGGGAGGAAGGAATAAAACTGTCTCAATTTACAGATGCTATGATTGTCTTCATAGAAAATCCCAAGGAATTACAGATAAAAATTTTCATAACTGATAAGTGTATTTTACAAGGTTCAGAATACAAGATCAACAAACAAGTCTCTTTTCACAATTTCAAGACTTATTATATGGCTACAGTTGTCAAGACTGTATGGTAGTGGTAGAAGAATAGAAGCATAGATAAATGGGATGGGATAGAGAACCCCACCGGAGACTCACATCAATTAGCCAAACTGGTTTTTGACAAAGGTACCAAAACGATTCAGTGGAAGAAGGACAGCCTTTTCAACAAATGCTGCAGCAGCATTGGACATTCATAGGCAAAAACAAAGCAAAAACCCCCAAAATGTTTAACCAAAATCTCACACCTTATACACAAATTGTAACTCAAAATGGATCATATATGTATGTGTAAAATGTAAAACTATAAAACTTTTAGAAGACAACCCAGGAGAAAATATTTGAAACCTAGGACCTGGTGACGAGTTCTTAAGACATCAAAAGTACAAGCCATAAAAGAAAAGAAGAACTATAAATTTGACTTCATCAAAATTAAAATATTTACTGTACAAAATACCTTGTTAGAAGTGTAGAAAGAGAAGCTACAGACTGGGAGAAAAATGTTTGCAAAGCACATATCTGCCAAAGGACTCATATCAAGAATACATAAAGAATTCTCAAAACTTAATAGTAAAAAAAACAAACACTAATAATCTAATTAGAAAATAGATAAAATGTATGAAGAGACATTTTGTTAGGTAGCTAGTCAGACATGAATGACAAGGGGTAACAAAGCAATAGGGAGGAAGCGGGGAGGCAGACAGAGTAAAGGGGGTCAAATATGTGGCGACAGAAAGAACTCTAACTATGGGAGGTGAACACACAATGTAAATATATATCTGCCTTACTGTTGAAGTGTACAGCTGAAACTTATTGGATTTCGTTAACCAATGTCACCATAAAAAATAAATAAATTTTTAAAAAATGTCTAAAAAAAGATAAAATATGCTTCTAATAAAACTATTGCATCTCAGTGATCTGTGATTCTTCACTGTGTCATTTGAGGAAAAAAGGAAAAATCCTAACTACACATCTGCACCGTCATTATCCCTCTCCCTCCCCCACTACTGTTGGGTGACACCAAACTCTGATCAGCCCCATTGGTGACAGTTTCACTGAAGAGGATACAGAAATAGCAAATAAGCAAATGGAAAAATGTTTAATATCACTAACCATTAGGGCGATGCATATTAAAATCACAGTGAGATACCTCTACATACATGTCAGAATGGCTGAAATTTAAAAAAATAATAATAGCACAATCCCCACATTGATTTCATAACCCATGGAATGAGGCAATCGTGGCAGAAAGGCCAAAGTGGAAACCCCTGGAGTGTCACCTTCCTACCAAAGTGTAAGTCAAAAGAAATATCAAACCCTTAGGGGACAATGTCAAAAATTGGTTCCATCATCAAAAACTTGAAAAATGCAGGGAAGGAAATTCCTATCGCATCCCCATATAACTCACCAGTTTGGCCTGCACAGCAGTTGGTTGGGGCTCGGTGGATGTGGCAGTTTTAAACCACAGCTCCAAAGTTCTTTGACGCTTCTCTCATTGAGAAGGTGGCATTGATGCCCCAGCCCTTGAACCTGGGTAGGCTTGTGACTGCTTCAACCATACAGGACAGCAAAAATGACACTATGAGATTTCCGAGGCCAAGTCACAAAAGGTTACGCAGTTTCATGCCTTATTCACCCCAACACTTGCTTTTGGCACTTCGAGCCACCAAGTAGAGAGTGTGACTACGCTGAGGCTGCTTGCTGCGCTGTAAAGAAATCTAAGCCACAAGGAGAGGTCATGTGTGGAAGGTACTTCCGACCCAGAGAAACCCAGCCTTCCAGCTGAATTCTCAGCACAATTGGAATCTGTCAGCGTAATAAAATGGTTGTTTAATGACACCAAGGTTTGGGATGCTTTGTTATTCCGCTGACAAATTATGCTGAGGAATTCAGACAAGATACAGTAAGAATATTTTCTCTCTGCTCCATAATGTCTGGGGAGACTCAGCTGAGATGACTTGATGGCTAAGGGTGACTAGATGGCTGGAGGCTATAATATTCTGGAAGCTTCTTCACTTGCATGCCTGTTGCCTGTGCTAGAATGCCTATTCCAGGTATTTCATATGAATGGAATCATATAATATTTGTCCCTGTGTGTCCAGCTTAGTTAATTTAGCATGATGTTTTCAAAATTCTCACATGTTGTAGCAAGCGTCAGTACTTCATTCCTTTTCTTGGCTGAGTAATATTCCGTCGTGTTCCATAAACATTCTGTCATACGGATAGACCACACTTTGTTTCTCCATTCAGCCGTAGGCAGACATTTGGGTTGCTTCTACCTTTTGGCTCCCATGAAGCATGGTGCTATGAGCATCCCCGTACACATCCCTGACCTCGTGTTTGAGTCCCTGTTTTTAAATCCTTTGGGTTTATACACCTAAGTGTGGAATCACTGAGTCACATGGAAACTCTGTTTAACCTTCCGAGGAACTGGCAGACTATTTTCCCCAGCAGCTGCACCATGATACGTGGAGTGCTATGCCATTATGGTGGAGTGCTGCTGCTGCTCACACCTGACTTTATGGCTTGGTTGGTCAACAATGTCCAATTCCTGATGTGCAGCTCAGGTCTTAAGATCACTTATATTGCACAGTCATTCATTTTCATTCAGGAATTAAAGCAAGGCAGGAACTTTTCCTCCCAGCAAATTGATGATGATGATGATGTGTGTGTGTGTGTGTGTGTGTGTGTGTGTGTGTGTGTGTGTGTAGGTCTTAGCTTCATTTTCATCCCAACTCCAGAGGCCTGAGCTGTGATTCTCTTGTCAGGACATGGAAAACACTCTGTAGCATCCTAATGGAGTATGTCACCTCCAGAGAGAGGCTCACCAAAGCACTGTGCTTCTTTCTTAGTGGCAGTAGGTTCAAATATAGCAAGTTGTTTCTCTTTTTGGAAGAACCATCTCAACATGCCTCAGCCCACTGGATGCCCAGAAACTCCAGGAGGGACTGGGCCCCTGAATTTTGCTGGGGCTTATCTCTCATCCTGTGGTGAAATATTTGCTACTTCCTAAGCATCAGGCCCAGTCAGCATGGTGCCAATTTAACAGACCAGCGTGATGTCTTGGGGGAGAATGAAAGGATCAAGTCAGTCCCTGGGGACTTAATTATGATAATGTGCCATAGAATTGAAGAGACAGTGCCCTGGGGGCTTCTTTTAACTTTTTTTGCGTAATTGTCCTCAGTCCTTGAGTCAGGAAGCCCCTGTGGGAATTTTTCCATTTGTGATTGTGTTTATCCCAACTATGCAATGGAGAACTGGGGAAAGAGGCACAGGGGGGTCCGCAGGGAATGCAAGGGACGATTCCATTCTGACCATGGGACCACCAGGGGGAAGTAGAAGGAACGTTTAAAACACAGTATGCACTTGTAGTGTTAAGTGTACCTGGCAGGACCTTGACTTGAGAGCTCTGAGCCTGTGGACTGATTGGATCTGGAAATTAGAAGAGGGGCCATGATTTTCTGTTGTGATTCAAGGCAGGCTGCCATTCACCAGACCTAAAGTTTTTGCTGTTGATTGTTGGAGTTATACAGATCATGGTCTACTACAGGTGGCCTATTAACAGAACACCGTGACCAATTGGCCACCACCAAAGATCTGTGGGGAGAAACCATCCCAGTTTCAGCTAACAGTCCTGCTGCCTATCATGATACTCATCCTGTTTCTATGAGATTTAGTGCTATCACTTGGCCTCTGCTGCTCCAGGAGATCTCATCATCATTCCCACTGAGAGTGCAAGTCTGTTTCCATGGCAACACTTTTTGCTTCCTTTCCCAGACTAGTTTTCCAGAACCTTTACCAAAGTATAAGTGTTTTGGCAAAAGGCATGTCCTTTGAGCCTTCTCAGGGGATGTAGTTAAGAGGTGTGCCAGTGGGTTGCACAGGACAATTATATTCCAACACTCCCACCTCCCTGAGAGTTGGGATTGGAGCCGATGAGGGATGGGAGGAGTAGGACATGAGAATTGGCATCCCCTTGTTCAGTAACTGACCAGGTGAATTCATTAGAAGATCTCCAATAAAGGCATCAGACAGAGGCAGAGGATCTGCTTCTGTTGCTAAGGGAAGGTCCATGGGATTTCTGGGTTCAGAAGACAGAGATTCATTCAACAAATACTTAACTGAGCATCTTCTAGGAGCTGGGTATATAGCAGTGAACGAAATAGACAAACATTTCCCGGCTTCATAAGACTAATAGTCTAGTGATGAGACAGACAATAAATAAGGTACATTTAAGGAAAGAGGAAGACTGTGCCTGGAGTAGTCCTGAAAAGCTGAGAGGCAGTGTGCTGTATTAGTTTCCTAGGGTTACCATAACAACTTACCCCCTAACTGGAGGGCTTTAAACAACAGACATTATTTTCTCATAGTTCTGGAGCTGGAAGTCTGAAACCACTCCATCTCTTTCACCATCTTCACATGGTCTTCACCTCTTCTGTCTGTGTATTTTTTCCCTTCTCTTTCTAAGGACACTTGTCATTGGATTTGAGGTCCACCTGAGTAATCTAGGACAATTTCATCTCAAGATACTTAACTTAGTTACACCCACAAAGACCCTTTCTCCAAATAAGATCACATTCATAGGGTCCAAAAGTTAGGATGTATCTTTTGGGGGACCACGCTTCACCCTACTACAGAAGGGAAGCCATCGAAAGACTTTGAGCAGAGGAGAGACATGGCGTGACTCCCAGTTCAATGGCTCTTTCCAGATGCTGAGCTGAGAAGACACTATAGTTGGAAAGAGAAGAAGCAGAGGGAACTGCAGGAAGCCACTGAAAAAATCTAGGAGAGCTGTAAAGATGGCTGGACTATAGTGATAGCAGTGAGGGTGGCGAAAAACCATCAGATTCCGCATCTTTTTTGAAAGCAAAGCTGACAGGCTTTCCTAACAGATACAATGAGTATTGGAGATAGTGGCAGAAGTAATGAACTACTCATGGATTGGTTGACACTGAGGACTTTGGTTATCTATAAAAAGTCAAGCTAGATCATCATTATTACCTTGGCATACACCAGAATAAATTCTCGATAGACTAAAAGTTACATGAGGAAAAACCAATCGTGTTTCTTTTAAAAAATTTCCAATGTGTTATTTCTTAGTTTCAGGTTCATGTATTTCTTTAAGCCACAGTAAAATAAAATGGGAAATTTTCTATTCTTTGGATGGCAGAGGAGGAATGGAAAAAAAGCAACAGCTAGCCTCTTTTGTCAGCAGCAACTCATTAGGAAAGACGATGGCAAAATATTCCATTTATAGCCGCAATAAAGGTTTAAATAACTGGGGATCAATCAAGTCCACCACAGTCTAGTTTAAGAATCCCCGAGAGACAGAAAAGCGAGAGGTGCACCAAAGACAGAAGGGAAGAGAGCTTGCTTGAACTAGGAGCGCTACTTCCCGGCTGTCCACTTTTGCAGCCACTAGCGACCTGTGACTGTTGAGCACTTGACATAGACCCCGGTTCATGGAGTTAAAATGGAGATGTGCTGTATAGGTAAACACACACCAGAAAGACTTGTTAGAAAAAAAAAGCAAAATAACCTATTCATAATGTTGTGTATATTGCTTATATGTTGAAATGATATTTCGGATCGCTGGGTGAAATAAAATTTGTTATTAAAATAAATTTCACCTTTTTCTTTTGACTTTCCCCTTCGAGTCTGCTGAAAAATTTAAAAGTACACAGGTGGCTCACACTCTATTCCTATTGGCCAGAGCTGCTCTAGCTGGATGGGAATTGCAAGCAGCAAAGGGCTTTCAACATCTCTGTGCCTTAACGTCTTAATTTTTCAATCGGGACTGATCCGACACCAACCTTAAAGGGTCGGCGAGAGTAGCAATGAGCTACTTCCAACACAGTACTCAGCCGGGTGCCCGGGTGCCCAGGTTCCCAGGTGCGCAGGTGCCCAAGCCCGGCTTAAACCAAGGGAGGGTAAGAGAACAGCAGCCAGGGCCACGCCCACAGACTATGGGCCACCAGGGCGGACTGCGCATGCGCTCCCAGCCTGGCCCCGGGGGGGGCAAAGGCGAGGGGTGGGGAGGGCATGATCGGCCCAAAGCATCTGCGCACGCGCACGCGCACGCGCACTCGCTCCATCCCCCGAGGCCGAGTCAGCCAATGTGATTGCGCAGGCGGCTCGCTCGCGCTTCGGGCTCGGCCTCCTTATCGTGGCCCCGCCCCGCGTCGCGGCACGCACGGAGAGGTACAGAATTGGGCGGGTCCTAGCGGCGTGGCCTGACGGCGGCGGGAGTCTGTAATCGCTCTCTTGGCTGTGGCTCACGCGGCTCACACGCTCTGTGGGGGAACATGGCGGACATGGAAGGTAAGGGTCGTTCCCTTGCGATTCGTTGGGCCGAGTATCCCCGGCTGGGGCCAGTTCCTCCTGCTCGGAGAGTCTGGGTTGGGGACAGCTTTGGGCCTGAGCTTTCCGCTAGTTACCAGCTGCCGGGCTTCCTGCCGGCCTTGCATCTTGGCCTTGGCATAACGGGTGAGAGCAAGAACGCCGGAGGCCCTCGCGATCAGGTGGCGCCGCCAGGCTTGGGGCTCCTGCTTATAGCACAGACTCCTAGGGCCCGGGTCGCCATCAAAGGCATCGGCCGTGCCGGCGACCCTGAGATGGCAGGAGTCGTTGCAGTACCTGTACCGCCCGCAGCCCAGACGCCACAGTTAGCGCTACGTGATGAAGGATGCAAAGGATGGTTGGAATGGGCGGGGAAGACAAGGGGCTGAGGGGCTTGGGTGCGGGCACAGTTTCGACATGCAAGAAAGTTATAGAAGTCACATATCCGCGGGGACAGACAGTCAAGCGGTCACTTATGGAACTTTTCGTCCCGCTTCTGCGGCATGTGTAAGCCCTGCCATGGCCACGTGGTGAAGCGAATGGGAGCTGACACGTGCGACTGCTTTCAGTCGGTTACGGCGCCATGCAACCCACGCATTTGGCCTTACACACTTTGTTTACCCAGCAATTCCAAACCAGATCCATTTCTTACCTGTCCTTGGTATCGTTCTCTATTTTAAACTTCATTCTGTTGCCTTCGTTTTCGGGGAGAACTCCCAAATCTCATTTTTTTTTTGTCAGAAATTATTTTGCCCAAGAAGCATAAGAAGAAAAAAGGGCTGAAGTCATTACCAGAAGAAGATGTAGCCGTGAGTAGGAATATGTTTTACCATTATGACTAAAGAAGGAAAGTCACTTAGAGAACAGTTTACAGAAAACAACTATTTTTAAATGTTTCAAAGGAATTGGGCAGTGACCCCAGACAAGCTAAGCCTCGCCTATCAGATAGTTTACTAAATGGTGTTGGCCACCTACTGCTTTGTCTGAAATTCTCTCTTATCTCACCTGCAGACCTGCTGTCCCTTGTTCTCTTTAAATAGCTGTCCTCATCTTGTGGGCACTTCATTTATCCCTTGAGAGTCTGGCTCATTCCTTCTATTGCCCTTGGACATAGTGAAGAGGCATGGACTACTTCGTTGTTTTCTATTGAAAAGACATAGGCCTTTGTGGTGGTAATGTCATTATTCAAAATCAGGTGGGGAGTCTTAACAGTATGTTTCTGTCCCACGGAAGGAAATACAGCACGTCGAAGAATTTCTTATCAAACCCGAATCCAAAGTGGCTCAGTTGGACACATCTCAGTGGCCCCTGTTGCTAAAGGTAAGGTGTTCCGATTGTGTGTGAGGTCAGTGCGTCACTTTGATGTTTTTTGTAAGTGTTAACCAGTGCATCGAGAGTTCTTAATGCTAGCGTTCATTCTTCACTTAGAAATTCCAGGGGCTGCAGCCTCAAGCAGTGTTTCTCAAGGTGTCTGAGGTGAAGAAGCAGGTTTTAATTTTGTCTTGCATTTTCAATGCACCCAACACTGTCGTAGAATATAGTTAAAACGTTGAAGCACCATCAAACTGCTGTTTATGAGCAGTTCTCTGTACTTAACTGCATCTTATGGGCTTGTACCGGTTTGCGGCCCGCACTTGGAGTAGGACTGCTTTAGCGCTTGAGAAATGCGGGCTTTGAAGCCAGACCAATTTGGGTCAAGCAGTGTGTGACCTTGGGCCAGTCACTTAACCTCTTTGAGGTTGTTCATGATGTCTTAGGAAGGCAAACTGAGGGCTGCAGGAGGTAATCCATGAAACGTGTTTAGCCACAGTGCCTGGCATGTAATGTCCTCTAGAAATGATTGACTTATTGTGTTGGGTTTTAAATAGGGCGGTTTAGCTATGAGTTTAATTACAAGTTTCACAAATGACTTACTGGGCACCAGCTCTGAGATTAGGAGGAAAAAGGTAGGAGAAGTTGCTAACACCCCTTGACTACACACATTTATGTGATTGCTATTTGTAATAAGCACCGTGATGAAACTAAACTGGGTGGTATAAAAGATGGCTTCACTTCGGGGGAGCAGTGTCAGATCAGTGGCTACGCCTCAGAAAGGGGGAGAGCGAAAAGGAGCAGACACGAGAAAAAGCAAAACAAGCTAGTCATCTCTGAGAAACATCAGTGGTCCTCAAGGTGGTTCATGTTCCAGCCATAAACCTGCACAGTGACGCTCACTCTGTTCTGTACTTTCCCAAGAAATCTTTCTAGAGGAGTGATCAATTTTGTCTTTTTTGGGGGGCCGGGGGCGTATCCAAACAGTTTTTCCGGGTTCCTCACTCGTCTTGATTCAGGGCGCTTTTAGTGCTGCTTCTCTCTGAAGGAGAATCCTTCTGTAAGCCTTGCTTCCCTCCCGTAGGCTGACAGCAGACAGCGGAGCAGCCGGCGCACGACCGTTTGCGCATGGCTAAAGACAGTGGCGATTTGATAGTGCGCCCTGGGCATTTCACACCCACAAAGTAGGAATTGGGCCTCTGCACCCGGCACTTCTTGTGTTTCCTCTTCCCATCTGGAGAGGGATGAAGGAGGTCCTTAGAGGCATGTCTGTGCTGGAAAGAAATTTGTCTTGTTCTTAGTCACGGGTGATTTCCCCAGTATGTGCGGAGGCCTAACAGTTTGACACAGCAGATAATGAACATATGAGTTAAGTTTATTTTGTGTTGTATCATGTCTTCTAGAATTTCGATAAGCTCAATGTAAGGACGACACACTATACACCTCTTCCCTGTGGTTCGAATCCTCTGAAGAGGGAGATTGGGGATTATATCAGGTAAGCGTGTTGGGAGCGGGCCCTGCTCTTTTCAGAGTGACCCTTTCATGTCACTTATGCAAGGGGGTGGTGGCATCTTAGAGTGGCATTGCCCTAAGTACATAACCTGTACTCCGGGTGAGCTCTTCTTTTTTACCCTTCGAGTTTTGTTTTCATGAGAGGACCAGGGCCAGTGGTCCAGTAATTTCTTTTCCATTCTAGGACAGGTTTCATTAATCTCGACAAGCCCTCCAACCCCTCCTCCCATGAGGTGGTGGCCTGGATCCGACGAATACTTCGGGTGGAGAAGACAGGGCACAGTGGTACTCTGGATCCCAAGGTGACTGGCTGTTTAATCGTGTGCATAGAACGAGCCACTCGCCTGGTCAAGTCACAGCAGAGTGCAGGTGTGTGGGGGAGGGAAGGAAGAGGTGGGCGGCTTACCCTGAGATTGGAGGGCTTTCTGTATTTCCTGTCCCTTCTACACTGTGGCTCTTGGGAACATTTTATTAGCTAAAAAAAATATATCCTTAGGCAGGGAAACTCGGTTTCTGTGTCCCTTCTGTCCTCTGCTGGACCCCGGTTTGTCTGCCTTTCTGGGAGTTCCGGGTACTAGGCAAGCGCACGCTGAGCCCGTTACATCCGTCTTAGCACCGGGGCAGGCTGCGTCCCAGTCCAGCTCTTGGCCTGTCACCCCGCGCCCGTCTCATGCCATGCTGCTGCCACCACCTCAAGTGCCATCCCCTCAGTCTCACCTGGGGAGATCTCCTAACTTGACCTTCACGGAGTTGCGTGCAGGAGCGCCCTGCGCCAGGCACTCCAGCTGCCCCTGTCCGCACGCTGCCCATCCTACTCCCCATGAGAAAGTCACTCCTGCCCCACGTCCGCACCGTGAAATCTGTCTTGCTGCAGCTTTTACAGAAATAGGGCAAATCGTCTGCTTTTCCTGAGGCACAAAATGGGAGAGAGATGAATGTAAAGAAAACAGAAACTCAGTGGCCACACCTGACTACTCTTCTGTCATTTTTCAGGCAAAGAGTATGTGGGAATTGTCCGGCTGCACAATGCCATTGAAGGGGGGACTCAGCTTTTTAGGGTAAGTGTGTAATTATAGGGAGGGTGTCTTTCGACAGCCTGGATCTCTGAGCCCCTAGGTGTCTGGAGACAGGTCAGCTTTCCTGGCTGGCCTCCTGCCCTTTCAGTGGGCTGCCCTAGGCAGCCTGGACAGGTGACTGCAGATGGCAGGGGCCCTTCTGGGGAGAAGGTTCTGGTTAGCGTGGAGCCATCCCTGTGTAGCGGAAGAAAGAAGCAAAAGCTGAAAGGGCATTTTCGATCTTAACTGATCGACAGAAACCGTGTGTGTTTTAGTCGTGCCCTTACCCTCCCTAGACGCGCCTTTTATGTCGTTTGAGAGTGCATGCGATGACAGTCCTTATTTCGCTTCATGCTTGTTCTCAGGCCCTAGAGACTCTGACGGGCGCCTTATTCCAGCGACCCCACTGATTGCTGCAGTCAAGAGGCAGCTGCGAGTACGGACCATCTACGAGAGCAAAATGATCGAGTACGACCCCGAGAGGAGACTAGGTGGGTTGTTAGGCCCGTGAGGAGCTGAGTTGACGTAGACCATAGGTGGCCAGGGACACGTTCCTGCACTTCGCACTGATACAAGATGCCCTCAGTGTGTGGTGCAGCTGTGGCCTGTGCCTACCCTCTCCAGTCTCACTGGCTCAGACAGAGAATAACTGGGTTTCTCAACTGGTGGTGTGTTTACTTTGGCAAACGTGTGCCACTTTGCGTGTGTGTGTGCGCGTGCCTTAGGAATCTTCTGGGTGAGTTGTGAGGCCGGCACCTACATTCGGACGCTGTGTGTGCACCTCGGTTTGTTACTGGGAGTCGGCGGTCAGATGCAGGAGCTTCGGCGGGTTCGTTCTGGAGTGATGAGCGAAAAGGTAACGTACACGCCATCATGGGGCGAGCAGGTTTAGAGCTGGCACCTAATGCTTTCTGGCCCTTGGCGGGACTCTACCTGCTCCCGTCCCGGCATAGACAGTTTCCAAAGTGTTGAGTTCAGTTCAGGGCAGCTTCCCTGTTCTGCTAATTAAACTTTGGGACACTGAAGCACAGGCTAGGGGACATGACTGGATAGAAAGCATCACTCTGTTCGTTCATCTCCCAGCCTACAAAAAAATGCTTGCTCGGATTTAAGTGTATCAACAGTGAGATGTCCAGAAGAGAAGTGATTCTGAAGAGACTGAGGACCGATGAGCTCGGACTAGCACACAAGACTGAAGTTACTCAGTTTTTGGAAGTTTGGGGTCTGTTGGGCTCTTTGAGGTACAGTGACACTGGCTAATTGTCACACGCGGATGCTTTTCAGGACCACATGGTGACGATGCATGACGTGCTTGATGCCCAGTGGCTGTACGATAACCACAAGGACGAGAGTTACCTGCGACGAGTTGTGTACCCTTTGGAAAAGCTGTTGACGTCTCATAAACGACTGGTTATGAAAGACAGTGCGGTACGTTCTGGAGTTTGGGTCCCCGTTTGGACAAAATGTGACTCCGCGGATGAGACGTGGTCCGTGCCCTGAAAACGTTCTACTTCAGTTCACAACATCGTGTTTTGTTTCTTTATTTCCCTTGGGGTTTATCTTTTTTGCTTTTGTAGATTTGACACCGGATTCATTTTCCTTTTTTTTTTTTTTAAGTTAGTAGTGGACAGGTTTATGGTTAATTTTATTATTAAATCCAAACCCAGCGTACTAAATGAAAATTTAATGCTAGGCCCAATTCTATTTCAAAATAAGGCAAATTCATTAAACATTTTCCTAAGAGGTCTCCCAAAGTAACTTGGTTCAAGAACTAGATTATCAGCAGTACATAAAATTGGCCCTCCCATAATCTGGTAGTTCTGCATGTGCTTAAGAAGCCTTGAGTTAAGTTATTTCTCTTCTGGGAATTCCATAAAATTTTGTTGAAGTAAATCCTACTTCGGATCTATAAAATCTTAAGATCACTGGGCCTTTCAAACCCTTCACATATTCATTAAATGACATTGAGAGCAGTCCTCTTAATAATGCAAGTAAATATGCAATTACTTTTGTCACTTTGGGTTTCTTCTTTAATAGCGAGTTAAGGATGAGTTTATTCCCGAAAAGTCCAGAATTTTGTAAATGGCCTTTTCTAATGGTATGATCGGCCTTTTATAAATTAGGATTGTCTTTGTGGTCAAGTGCAGAATCACTTTTGTTTTGTAATAATAAAAACTTCTCAGACTTTGAAGGCTATACGTACATATCTGTGTATATTTAATAGAGGTTTATCATTCATGTTCAGATCAGATATACATGTTTGATGTATCTTTTATACGTTATTGTTCATAAGAAAAGATGAAAAGCTAAAGAGGCATCTTAAAGCACGCCACTATGCCTGCAAACACGTAAATGTGACATGCCCTCCTTACGCTGGCGTCAGACTGCCGGCTTCTGGCTGAATTTAAGGGGAGGGTGGAAAATGGTCAGCAAGAGATCTAGGCGAGTAAAGACAAAATGGGGCAAGGCAGATGGATGCATTGAGTGCCACTGAACTCAGGGAGGTGGCCTTATCACGTACTTGTTGGCCTATGAGTTATGTTGTGCCTAAACTCGGGTGTAATTGGTCCAACAGGCCTTGGCTGTCTGGCTTGCCAGTTATTCTGGCAGCCTGTTACTGCCCAGGGCCCCCAGTCAATCTTGGTCTCCTAGTTCTGTCCAGGTTTTTCCCTTAATGGTAAGGAATAGAGGACAGTTACAGCAAACTAGGGCTGGCTTTTGGTGTAGGGTGAAGACTTCTTAAGTCCCACAGACAGACAAGGAAGAGCTACTTCAGGGCCTCCTCAGCGTGTCTGTCTTAAGTCATCATGTGCAAAGTGCCCGGTCACCGTATACAGAGTCGCTTTGGGTGCCCAAGACAGCCAGTAGCTCTCAGTGCTGTTGGCATCGTCTCCCAAGTGGGGAGATGCTCGCAGGCCTCCTTCCCCCTCATCCACCCCCCCTGCCGTGGCCAGGCTGTCATAGTGCCATGTCCCTGCAGGTGAATGCCATCTGCTACGGGGCGAAGATCATGCTTCCGGGTGTTCTCCGGTACGAGGACGGCATCGAAGTCAACCAGGAGGTCGTGGTCATCACCACCAAAGGGGAGGCAGTCTGCATAGGTAGGGTGGTCACCCTTGTCCCTTCCACACAGTCGTAGCCAGGCTCAGGGAGACCAGGTCCCCATGCCCTGGCCCCTCAGTCCAATCTACTCAGTGTGTCACCAAGGGTCCATAGGGTGGTCACAGCAAAGGGCCGTGTCAGGCACAGGCGAAGAGCAGGTGAGCGCGGTTCCCCCTTGTCCCACGGGCTGCTGCTAGAGGCCACGTCTCAGCAGCTTGGCTCGCTGGTGAGACGAGGGGAAATTGTCAGTGAACGGATACGTGTCCATGGCGAGTGGTGGGGAGCCTCTGGGCCACCCCTTAGCCACACTCACGTCCTCAGCGGAGGACACCTCGCTTAGGCATTCGAGTATCAAATCTGGAAAGGTGTGAAACAAGTTAGGCTTACTGGTCACCACCAGTCATCAGGGCTCTGCCCTTCAGGTCTTTCTTTTATCTCTTTGTGACATGCTCAGCCATTGCACTAATGACCACAGCGGTGATCTCTACCTGCGACCATGGGATAGTAGCCAAGATCAAGAGAGTGATCATGGAGAGAGACACTTACCCTCGGAAGTGGGGTTTGGGGCCAAAGGTAAGTGGGGCTGGGCATGTGCCCTGTCCAGTTTTCTTATTAGTGTCATCAACTATGTGGGCAGCTCTTGGTTTGTCCACGCTGCCAGAGCCTTGCCTTGTGCTGGGCTCAGGGGGAGTCGCTGGTCAGTGGAAATGGCCCCGTGTCAGAACCTTGAGGTTCCGGTCTAATGGAAGGAAGCAGCTGGGCGTCGCTCAGGCTGCACAACAGAATGGCGGATTTTAGCCAAGCCGAGGGCTCATCAAGGGGGCAGAGGTGCCTGGCACCTGGAGATCCCACCGTGAGGGGTTCGACCTGGTGCGGGGGAGGAGTCTGAGTAAGGGGTCTTCATTGAGCCACGCCTGTGTGCAGGATGTCGCACCAGATGTTGATGAGGTGAACACGGGAGGGAGGAGTCCAGGGCAGCTGCAGTAGTGTGTGCAAAGGCCCTGTGCCCACAGAGATGGTGAGCTTTGTGACCTTTAACAAGTCCCGTGTTTGCTCCTGTCAGGGAGGGTGGGTGAGTTTTGAGTGCTCGGCAGAGGCGCGAGTCCCAGGTGAGAATAAATAAAGGCGGGACTTTATGAGCCACCTGCATGCAGTCGTGATGCCTGCTTATGTGTTGACGCTGTTCTAATGTCGAATCCCTGGCGGTCCACCAGGCAAGTCAGAAGAAGCTGATGATCAAGCAGGGCCTTCTGGACAAGCACGGCAAGCGCACAGACAGTACGCCTGTCACCTGGACACAGGAGTATGTCGACTACAGGTGAGGGCGGGACGTTTTAGATGAGCAGGGCAGGCAGGGGCGGCATGCTTGCCGCCTGGGTGCAGTAGCACGTCAGCGACAGGTGAGAATGTCAGGGCAGTGAGGCTAGGAGGGGTAGATGCGGCGCGCTGGCCACCTGGATGGGGGCATCAAATGCAAGTGAGGACAGGAGGTCGTGCGGCCCAGGTGTGTGGAGGGAGACAGTTCGGGGAATTTACTAAACAGGTAGGCCAGAGGAACCCCTGCGGCAGGTCGCGAGGCCTTGGGGGCTGTAGGGGTGCAGCAGGTCACTTCACCTTGACTGCCCGGGCCAGTTAGGGGACAGCAGACAGTTATCCCTTTCTAGTCTGGCTCGTGGGACTCTAGAGGGAGTCAGTCTGCAACAGTAAGTGGTGAGTTCTTCTGTCCAGCGTCAGCATGTTGATGGTGGCCTCAGACTTGCCAGATATCACCGGCCGACTGCCGGGCAGCGGTTCCCCGGGGACGGCTGCTCAGCCAGGCCGACTGATGCCCCGTCTCCTTTCAGTGATGCCGTGAAGACTGAGGAGGTGGCCGAAGCCGTGAAAGCCCCAAAGGTGGGTGGCGTGCTGCGGTCAGTGGGACATGCTTCGGGAGTTGCTCGTTGGGCCGGCCTTGGTGACCGGTGAGGGCCGTCCAGCCGTACATCTTGGCTCGCTCAGTGTGGCAGGGCTGTCCACCCCCCTGGGAACACTGTGCGCACGGCTGATACTGCAGGGCACTCACCTGGGCTCTGCAGGTGCCCATTCACGTTCCCTGTCGTGTCTGCTGGGGGGCAGGTGTGACAGTTGGACTGGTCTCATTGTGCACCTCAGCTGAGGCAGCACCACTGAAACAGTCGGGGTTTCAAGTGGCGGCCCAGGTGTGTTGGAGTCGGGTGCGACACTGACAGCTGTGTGAAACGGAATGAAGTGGCCTGAGGCCGGCAGCCTCCAGACAGCAGCAGCTCCGTGTCACCAATCTGGGAGAGCATGCGCTGGCAGCTTGGCTCCCCAGAGTTAGGGACCGCTGGCGTCACAGCACCGAATGGTGTGTGGCTCTGATGTGAGCCGGGGAGAGAGCGTTTCCTGCTCCCTCCGAGGACTTGTGGGGGGCGTGCCGCCCAGCTTTGTGCACCTGTGAGGCCGGCTCCAGAGACAGGCGACACGGCCTTGCCGGGGCCACACGGGCCCTGAGCTCCACGCGGTGCCTGCCGCCTCTTGGTCTTGAGTTGTTGGGAAATTTCAGGGCCCGTTGGGTTCCATAGTTGGGAACGGTTTTCCTATCAGGCTGGCAGGAACTTTTTCTGGTGGCGCCCCACCTTGCGACTTACCAAACTTTTGTCCTCCATTTTTGCCCAGCGTCTAACGTTTGCTCATTTGTCTTCCTTAACCTTAGCGGAAGCGAGAGAGCGAAAGTGACGAGACCTCTCCAGTGTCCACACCATTGGTCAAGAAGGAGAAGAAGAAGAAGAAGGACAAGAAGGCCAAAGCTGCTCTGGAGAGCGCGGGCGAGCCGGGCGACGGGGTGTGTATGGGAAACATGGTGGCCAGGAGACTCATACGCCTGCCCCTCGGAGGGCCAGGGACACCCAGATGCGGCCTGCTCGGTTAGCCTGGGGGCTGCCCCGGGTTCCTGGCCTGCCTCTGCGCCAGCAGCCCCTCGGGATGGACAGCACCGCGTTTCCCAGCGACAATGCTGATGATGGTGGGTGGAGAGGGTGCATCCCTTGGGAATCTGGATGCTTCTTTTGCAAAAGTGGGCCACTGGGAAGCTGAGGCTTCGTGCTCTGTGCAAAGTCGATTTAAGCCAGGGCACCCGCAGGGCCTGGGTCCTTGGCCGAGCAGAGCTTCCCTGACTGTTAACAGATCCGTGAGCTTCTTTTCTTCTCTCTTCCCCAGGACAAGAAAAAGAAGAAGAAGAAGAAAATCAAAGTGGAAGAGCTGTCTGGGTAGGGCGCAGGCAGCACCGGGTCCCGCTGGGAGGAGAAATTAAAGCCTTATGGAGACAGCATAGTTCCTTTTGTTCTTGAGGGAATGCAGCGTAGGTCATGGGAGGGTGGGGAGTCACTGGCGCGTTTCAGCTGCCACTCGAGACCTCAGCGATGTTGCCTGGTGTGGCCATCCCATCTTGTCCTGTTTTAAGGATATGGGTGCGGGAGGCAGTTTTGACAGTGCCCAGTCCTCTGCTTGGGAGAGGTGGGGAGCCTCGCCCTCGGCCCCAGTGCTGCCCAGTAAACACGTGCAGCTGTTTCCTGATGGCCGTTTTAACATCATTGTCCTGCTCACTTGCTTCTGCCATCCCCTCCCTTCTTTGAAAAAGATTGTAAAAATTGTGCAGTGAAATGGTGTAGAGCAAGTAAATGAATTAACTGAATTTTGTTCGCCGGGGGATGGATCTCCAGCTTCCTATGAGAACAGTGCGCTGTTCTGGTGTCAGCCACGTCCGTCACCCCATGTCCCCTTCCAGACAAAGGCCTGCGGAGGACTCGTGTGGTCTTCCAGCTTCTTGGCCATTCCCAGTCCCTCTGGTCTAGTGGTCATCGGTGTGCTTGTTCAAAGCTTGTGTACAGTCTCATGCACCTACTCGCGTGGCTACTCGTGTTTGTGACCAGCCAACACTTTCCTGTATTCTCTGGTTTTAATCCTCATTCACTTTTAAAGGATACAATCAGTCATCAACTGGGAGAAGGTTGTAATTTTTACTTATTAAAGTTTACTTATTACATTTTCTAAGTATTCCTGTTGGGTCTTTTAATTGTCGATGTCAAGCTAATTGAACAAAGGTACAGTCTGATTGAAAATCTAGGGACCTTTATGCCACTTGAAATTTGATGCTTTTCCTTTGGTTAATTTTCTTACAACATGCACGTCGGGGCCTATCATCTGCCATGGGATCAAGTAACTGGAATTTCTTTGAAGATGCCAAGCAGGTGATAGGAGAAGTGGCCGTGTTATGCAGTGGGCCTGGCAGCGTGCGTTGGAGTGTGTGGTGGGGATGCCTGAAAAAGCACAGGGCGTGTGCATGGCTAGGTCTTCACAAGCCGTCAAGTGTCTGGTGACATCTGGGCTCAGCGGTGGGAGCGCACTGAAGCTCTGTGCTGGTGGCCAGGTCAGTGGCAAGAAGGGGGCGGGGGTGATGGGTGTTCAGGAATCCGAAGGCCACAGTGAGGTCCGGGATGACCAAAAACCGAGAGAATGCAAGGGGCTGCTTGGGGGAGATGGCACGCGTGCAGAGTGCACCCCGGTGCTGGCTCATCACGGTCTCCAGTGCCGGGGTCTACTATGTGACCAGAATGTGAGCCTCCAGCAAGGCGTACGTAGCAGGAAGCTAAGTGCCTGCCAGTGCCAGGTTCCTGTCCAGGACAAGAACTGTGCGCGGACCCACGCCTGGGGTATGCGGTTGGGGGTTTGGAGTGGGGGGGTGGGTTGCAGGGTGGGGAGGTTGTCATCCCAGCAGCTGCATTGTAGCTTGAGTGCTAACGTGGACTCGGTCTGGGCAGCCAGTCGTGTGGGTGCTGTGAAAAGCACATATTGAGAAAGCAAGCTGCAGAGAGTGACTTGGGGAAAATGGAAAAGGTAGGCATGGTGGACGCAAAGATGTTTGCTTATTGCCATGGAGCAGACACTGCACGATCTTACACTTCTGCTCCCCAAATGTTTTGTACGTTGCACACGTCTCCATGTAAAGACAACCTGGTGTGATGTGCCAAGTTATGCCCCGCTCAGCACGCAAGAGGATGGGTTATTGGGTCTCTAGACCCTTCAGATTGTCAGGGGCTTGGAGGAGGCATCAGGGGTCGACACCATCCTCCAGGGACCTTCAAGCGGGTGATGTTTCCCGTTTCCCTTCCAGAGGCCTGTGGCACAGGCGGAAACCCAGAGAGTTACAACAAGGTCATTGGCATTTCAACAGTAACTTTTATTGCTTTGAGGGTTTTCCTAGAGCAGAAGGCATCCTATTGCACAGCTGTTTCATTTTGGCATTTGAAAAAAAGTTGCAGTTAAAAAATAATTTCTTCAAAGTAAAGACAAAGGAAATAGTGTGATTCAAGGTGAAGGCGCGCAGGCTTTCGAGGGTCAGGGTCCACTGCTTTTCCTCCCGTGTGAGCCATCTTTGGCACTTGCATTTGGATAGTACTTCTGGCCCCAGAGATCCTCGAGAAATAGGATGGACAGGGGGGAGGGGGCGCGGGGCTGGGGGGCCGGGGGGCGCAGGTAGCAGGAAAAGCGGAGCCCAACCCTTCCTTCAGGAGATTGCACAAGACTGACACCCACTGGCCTAATCAGGATAGTGCATAGAGCTGAAAGCCGACACAAAACTAGCTGGAGCGACCCTGTTTGTCTTAAAGCGAGGGGAATGCAGTTCCAACCACCAGAGAGGGGTGCACAGGCTCAGTAAACCCAGGAGACAGGCACCCACTGCGGGGAACTGCACGCCTGGTCAAAGGCTTCTTGCAGTTTCTTGAGGGTTTCATCGACGCCATTATTGACCAGCGAGAGGTCAAAGTAGTGAGCGTACTGGCTGCGGATGGCCTCTGAGTCCTTCTGCAGCTGCTGCAGGGCCTCCGTCTGCAAAGAAGAGAGAAAGAGCCCCTGATGAAGCAGGTCGCAGCATGCTGAGGCCGAGAGGCCAGTGACGGGTTTTATTTAAGCAGGTGTCCACTACTGTGACCCGTCCCTGGCTCTCAGTCGCCTACTTAAAGACTCAAACCCTGAAGACCTTGCTTGAGAATATTAACAGTAGGCCACGGAGAGGCAGTTGATGAAGAACAGTTCTCAGAGGACCCCAAACTAACCCTGACTATAAATAATCAGAGCTCTCTGGAAGACCAGTAGCTATGACGAGATGACATGGACTTCACCAGCATCTCCTAGTTCTTGCCTTTGGACGTGGGGAGCCACTTCAGCAACCGCCACAGCTGCGATCCCAAGACAAGGATTGCGTTGACTGCAAGCCCAGGCCTCTTTCTAGGACCTCAAACTAAGTGGCCATGAAAACACTGATCATTTAACTCCAGAAAAGTAAAAGTGCTTCCGCAGCAATAGACACCAAGAGACACGCTAAACTAGGGGGAAAAGATATTTGCAAGTGATATCTCAAAGGGCTAAACTCCCTCATACGGAGTACCTAGAAATCAATAAGAAAAAGGCCAATAACCTAACAGAACAATAAGCTAAAGACATGACCAAGTGTTAACACGAAAGGTAATACAAATGGCCCTTAAGTGTCTGACACTCAACTGCTTATAGTAAAAGATAAAGGTACAATGAGATTCCCTTTTCCTCTATCAGATCGGCCCCAAATGGAAGTTTGGATAGCATCATCCTGGCACCGGGGGGCAAGTGCTCTGCTGGGTCATTTGTTTGAATTCCCCATTACCAAAGGCCACATACCTGGACCCGGCCAACCTACCTGGAATTTTCCCTACAGATATATCTGCACACCTGGCAAATGCCCTATGTACAGGGCTGTCGGTAGCAGTATTATTTATATATATATAATAGTCCAAGTTTTAAAGCAAGCCAACTAGCCATACAGAGGAGAATAGTGATAGCAAATAATCATTCTACATCCACGCAATGGGAGAGCATGCAGCTAAGACGTAAAAAGCTCTCTACACAGTAACACAGAAGATCTCCATGGTGCTGGGCGAAAAAGCGGGGTGCAGCAAAGTGTGCGTAGGGTGGGTGTGGAGCGGGTAGTGGGAGCAGGGAGACCAGTATGTTCCAGGCCTCCTTTCTCCCTCTCCCATGGACACACCCCTCAGGGGACCCAGTGCTGGCCTCTTCACAGTCGTACTTGATTGGTCCCACATCGCACCAAAGTGTCCCCGAGCACTTCTGGAACAATGACCGTGTCACCATTACCTAGCATGGTCGCTGGCCTAGCCAGTGCTTTAACAAGTGTCTGCTGAGTGGATCAAATGTGTGTATGCCCTTTGGCTTCCTGGCCTCGTGGGCAGGACAGCGGTAGCCAGGAGACTCTTGGGAGACTCGGTCACAAGCTGAAGCTGAGCCCCAGACAGCACTCTGGCCAGCGATCTGGACTGATGACCCCGTCTGGGCAGGCCCAGGGCATGGACCCCCACCCACCCTGCACACCTGCTCCTTCCTACCTGAGTGCCCTGGTCCGTAGGAGCGATGAACACAATGAAAGGTGAAAGTTCTGCCGTCCGAACGATCTTCAGGGTCTAGAAAAGGAGGAAGGAGGAGGGAGGAAGGAAGGAAGAACAGATTTAAAAAAAGACTTTGTCATCATAGTGCAGTCCTCCTAAGAAGCATCTCTGGGCTTCACCAAGCCCAGTACTATTTCCAGCATTTCCGGTACCACTGTCCGTGTTCCAGATGACCCCACCAGAAGCTTATGAAGCAAATCTGGCTCCCCAGAGATTTCCACGAGCTTTTGCAATCCCAGTACCCCCTGCCCATCGCTTCTGCTTTTCCACGCCTGCGCACCTGGGGCTCGATGTCGAGGATGGCGATCTTGCCCTGCTGATGAATCCAGTGCACTGTTTCGAATTTGGTGCCAAACATGTTGCCCTGGTAGCTGCCGAACTCCAAGAACTCGTTGGCAGAGATGCCCCTGGTCATCTCCTCCGTGGAGATGAAATGATACTCCTTCCATCTTCCTCACTCTTCTTGGGTGGCCGTGTTGTGTCTGTGCAGGAGAACCAAGGCCCTGACAAACTCAGGGCCCTCGCAAGGGCCGACACCCTAGCTGCCTTTGGTGCAGAGAGTTTAATAATGGGGTTTCTCCCACGGGATCTTTAAAGGCTGATGACACTAGACGATGCGGCTCAGAACATGTTAAACCTTCAAGAAGCAAAGCCCAACATGCAAAATTCCTATCGTCATTTTCCCTAGCATGAGTTACATCTCTCAAACTGCCAACTGCAGAAACACTAAAGCTCAAAAAATGGAGAAGTAACAGCGAGAAGTATTTTTAAAACAGAATGTAGGGGCTGTATTCTTGGAAGTGTATTTAAAGTTTTCATGGCTTGGAAAGAAGACGGCTTTAGTTTTCATTGAAACTCGTATTGTTAAATGTTGGGATGTTCTTAAGTCACAACATTTACTGCTGCTTGTATAGACTGGCCTCTAAGGAAGCTAAGCTCCAATATTGTAGCCAGAGACACAAACCTCCCCGCCCCACGCCACTGGACCTCTCCTGCTTTCCATCTTCATCTTTATCATCCTCCTCAATCCCCAATTGCACATGTATCTCTTTTGTTCAGTCTTATAAAACAACTCTTCTTTATTCTGACATTATCTTCACCCACCACTCCTTTTTCTAACTCCCTTCTCATTCAAACGTACTGAATGACAAGCCTGTCCTGGTTATTTCTACTTTTAGGTTTCATTTATCCTTCAACCCAAGGTCATTTGCTTTCTGCCTTTCAAATGTGTCACAATGTTCCCAAAAGCAAAACGGAGAAGCAAGGAATACAAAACTCCTACTCTCAGGTTTAGAATCTGGTTTTCTACTTTGATTAGCAGAATATCTTCCTGGGACCATACACCACCATACTCTGCAGACTCTGAAACTGTGTGTGCCTCTCCCAAGTGCTGCTTTGATTTAGAAGACATTTCACAAAAATAGAGGTAGCCAAGATGTCAATAGTTGGATAGCTTGGGAAATTACAGTATGGCCACTCAGCAGATGAGAAGAGAGCTCTTGAAGCGATTAAGGCATGTGAGAAAATGCTTACAAAGTGAAAAAAAAGTAATAGAAGTTTTTAACAACATAGCACTCCCTTAATTTTTTAAAGCAGGATAGAGGTGTTTACTTCCGCTTCTGTTACGTATATGTACGGCACAGAAGAGAATAAGAAAACAACGCAGGTACGTTGTTAGTTGCCATGATTATGGGTATAAATTTGTATTTGTTCTAAACTGTGTTTTGTTTTTATAATCAAACATTTAAAGTAACCCTCCCCCCCCCGCAAAAAAAAAAAAAAAAAGACCACTACTGTATCTCGGGTGGAGTGGGGTACTCCAAGGCCCTCAGAGCTACTTACATGGGGAGGGTATGCAAACTTCTCTGGGTTCCGGCTGAGCAGGATGTTTTTAATGTGGCTGCGGCCCACCCCGCTGGCTCCTGCAGAGCGAGAGAAAAAAGGCTTAGGGAAAAGAGAATGCAGCTTGCTATGATTTTAATGAAGGCTTCCATTTCTTTCCTGAAAGACAAAGGAGGGGACAGGAGTAGGAACAGGTTTTCACATCTCAGAGCTTGACATTGCCAACAGGTGAGAGTCAGTTGGCACAGCTTCCGGGCTAGGGTCACGTGCAAGCAGTCCTTTAAGCACAGGACGACTTGGGGCTTCAGGCCCTTGTGTCCCTTGTCCCTCATGTTGGGGAAGAAGACTCTTTCCAAGGGCAAAGGGTCGGGACCCAGTACATAACAGTGACTTCTGCAGGAGCTGACTGTGGTGGTTTCTGTGGATTTTCTAAGGGCACTGGCTTCACGGATCTCTCTGAAATAAATAGGACTGAATTTAAGGCAGTGATTTTCCTGGCAAAGCTTACCGGAACCCTAAAACACACCTTCTGAGTAACTCATATTCGAACTCTAAAGACAGCCCAAGAGCAAAACCCAGTTTCGGACTGGCCAGATGGAGTATTGTTAAGAACTCAGAAAATTCTTTATATCTGTTCTCTATGGAGAGCCCAAGAGACCTTATTTCTTTTATTTTTTTGCCTCACTGTCTTTTCTCTTTTGGAAGGAGAAGGGTTATGTACCACAGGCAGGAAAATAAGGACAGAAATGTACTCTAATTCGCAAAGCATCATGGGGGCGATGGGACATACCAATCAGCACCAGGGTCTTCCTCTTGAAGGCAGGGAGCCGAACCACTTCCTCATAGGAAACAACATCCAACTGGTCAAAAACTAGAGACAAAGAACACCAAGCGATGTTCATTTCTCGAGCTGGGGTGAAATCGCACCAGGTAGGGTCAGGTTCTGTGATTTTCTCACGCTCCTCTCCTTTCTAGAGCGCTCCTGACAGTGTGGAGGCTTTTTACAAGTGCCAGATTCCCACTTGTTTGTTACCTAAAATCTGCTTGAAAACCAATCTGTAATTTTAGTATATTGTATTTCCAACCATGGTAGGCAAAAAAAAAAAAAAAAACAAAAGCCAGAATTAGTTCTCAGGAAAACATGCAGCTCTGGGGTGCTGAGACCTTCCAGCTGATAATGCTGATGGCAGTGATGCACTGAGAAAGGTCTGGAAGGCTGGTCGGTTGGTTACCTGAGGGGCGAAGATGATGAGCAGGTGCGGGCAGACCACTAGCCTTCCCTTATAATGTACTGGCCTTGTCTCACTGGTTGCAGTGAGCCTGGGAAGTTGAATGTAATAAAAGAAAACCAGAAGGAACGGTATGTTTTCTGCATCATGCACGTTCCACTGCGCACCATACTCGCTTCCCTTTGCCGCCAGGAGCCAGCGTACAGGACACCCAGGAAGCTTACTTGAGCTGTGCTTGGCCAGGTACTTGTCTTTGTACTTCTTCTTCTTCCCAAAGGGACTGCAGCTCGGGGCTTCGCTTGGAGCAGACTGAGCCACACTGGCCACTCGCCTGGTAGGAAAAGATGACCAAGGATGTCAATGGACCTTTGATGTAAAATGCTGTGACAGGGCTTGGCGACCTCCTTTCCCTTTTACACTACACTTCTACGCTGATGGGCCTTCTTCCCTTTGCACTTGCCAAAAACCTTCATGTTGTCCTTGACCCCCTCTCCTTCTCTCTCATGCCCTCTGCCAGCCACCCATACTCTGTGCGTCTCTAACATACCCCTTCACTGTCATCCTCTGCCCTCATCTCTCTCAGCCCCTCGCTTTCCCTGTGTGTGTCTCTCTGAGACGCCCCTTGGTCTCTCAGCTTGTCTCTTTCTTTTTTTTCTTGTCTGTATGTGTCTCTCTCCCTCCCGCTCACAACCTATCCTCGTTCATCTTCAATCCCTCATATCCCTGCTCTTTCTAAGAAGCCTCTCACTCTCGGGGTCTCTGTCGACAGCCCTTCGACTTCCCTGTCTCTTCCTCTCTCTCTCCCTCTACCCCTCCCCCTGTCTCAGACTCTCTTGCGTGTAGCTGGTTCTGGGTCTGTGATGAGCAGGGTTCAGACCAGCATGGAGGAAGTGAGGGAAGAATCACGTGAGCCAATGCGTACACTATATTCTCAGGACTGCACAAGGGCCCCGCAAAGAGGGGCTTGGAAAGAACCCGGCTAGGAGGGTCGGGCTGCATTGATTGGAGGATATGGACACATTTCCACTGCCAGGTATTTGAACACCCACATAAGGGCTCTCCAGAGAGGTGAGGGAGGTGGACGAGCCCTGAGAAGCCACCCCTGCGTGAGTCTGGATGGCAGTTGGCACCCACCTCTCTCAGCTCATTTCTGATACAGGTGATGCTGCAGCGCAGTGAGGCAAGCACACTCTTTGTAATAAATGGCGCTGGATCGATCAGATGAGCATGTGGGAAAAATGAATGTGGATTCCTACCTCACGTTCTATGTACTGGGAATTTGCATAAAGGACACGTATTTCAAAGGTGACTGTTTTCTGCAGGATTCAGAAGATATCTTCTCAGAAAGCCACTAGCCTGGGAGGCAGGAGACCAGGAAAGACTCCGCCCCCAGTGCTGCCACTCAAAGCAAGTAACCACTTGCATTTGAGGAAACAGGCCCACAGGCAAACAAGAGCTATTCTAGCTCCTTCTCCCATTAAAGGCCTGGCAGCCGAGCTTATCAGCTCGCCATTGCCCCTCCCACCCATTATGCCAGGGAAGCTGGGAGGTTGGCTTAGTGGAGCCATAGAAACCACATACAAGGTGACAGAGCTTTGAACCTAAACCACCATTTGAGGCCGGCATAGGTCTGTTCCATCCGCAAATTCCACCTATATAAAAGCGGCTCACCATTCCTGCAGCTCAGGAGAAGGGATCAATCCTGCTGACTCCTTGGCAGAGCCTTCCACCCGCCCCTGCCACCAGTTACTGTCATCCTTGTTGATGATCTGGATAATGTCCCCAGTAACAAACTTCAGTCCAGCCTCCTTGCAAGGAATCAGATTGTCCTTTTTGGGATCATAGTCAAACTGTGCTCTCATGAACATCTGTAAAAGAAGGCGAGGGGATCTGCAGTGGCAGCTTCAAGAGAAACACCAGCATCAGCACATTTAAGTAGGAAGTTCTGCTGTAAATAAGTAGGGTCGGGATTGAATGAATAACATGGAGGTGAGAACGGAAGGGGAGCGGAAGTGAGTGGAACTGGTTACTGCTGTGTCTGTGGAGGAGTCAGACCCGAGCTCTGCAACAAGAAGGTATGAAACGCCTTTCCACGTCAACATGTTTGTGGTTATTGGGTCTGAGCTGATACCCTTTGGCCCCACAGTGCACTTCTAGGCAAAAGTTGTCAGTTACAGTGTATGGATAAATATGTTCACCACAGCGTTACTGAACAGTGAACTATTGGAAATGACTTCCTTTTCCAAAAATGGGAAATTCACTTAAGTTATGGCCATCTACCGAATATATAAACCTATACCTATAAAAATGAGCTTGTAAAAGAATATTGTATGCCTCTGCAAAATTCTGCTGATAGATCACTAAGAATAGCATTAAGCAAAAACAATACCTAGTATAAATGAAATTTTAAAAAAATATTTATTTATACATAGGAAAATAAAAGACTGGAAGAAACCATATCAGAATTTCATACTAGTTACCTGAGATATGAAGATTACGGGTACAAATCCAATCCAAAGAAAGAAGAAAATAAATAATAAAGAGTAGAAACAAATGAAACTGAAAACAATTAAGTACAAATGAGTAGTTACAAAATAGTCACGGGGATGTGAAGTACAGCACAGGGAATATAGTTAGTAATATTGTAATAACTATGTACAGTGTCAGATGGGTACTAGATTTATTGGGAGGATTACTTCATAAATTATATAAATGTCCAACCACTATGCTATATACCTGAAACTAATATCAAATCATAAAGAAAAGAAAAAACAAAACAGAGAAGATACGATTTCCCAGTTGAGATCAGTAGAGATCCCAGAGATGTTTAAAAGGTTATAAGATTTTATGAACAATTTCACATCAATACATTTGAGAAATCCCTTGAAAAATACAATTTACCAAAAGCGGCACAGCAAGAAATTGAAAACATGAACACATACATATTTATTATAGACTCCGAACCTGTTATTATAGTCATTTGCAACAGAAACTGTAGTTCTTTCTTTATTTTTTTATTATTATTTATGCCTACAGCACCTGGTCTTCCTAGGTGGTCTCCCATCCAAGTACTAACCAGGCCCAACCCTGCTTAGCTTCTGAAATCAGACATCGATCAGGCTTGTTCAGGGTGGCATGGCCATAGACCATGGACTGTGGCTCCACTGGGATGTGAACCCAGGACCTTCTGCGTGTAAAGCAGACGTGCTCACCGCTACACTATGGAACCACATCTGAAACTTCAGTTCTTTAAAATAAACAAACAAACAGACAAACAAACAAACCCCCCTTGTTCTACATTCATCTGCCAAAGCGCTGTCCAGACTATGTCCCTCTTTGAGGACCAGTAAGACTGGATATTTTTTTCATATGTTCAAAGTCATTCGTATTTTTTATCCTGTGAATGACCTCTTCATTCTCTTTGCCCATTCTCCTCTTGCGTTGTAGGATCAGGAGATTGCCCTTTCCTTTCTCATTTATTACAAATAGGCAGCAAAGTACCAGATGTGCTGGTGGTCAGAAAGAAGGCCTGCCTGTTTGTAATGGATGCTGGTTTAGTTAGAGAGCATCTGGCAGCTCCATTTGTGAGACAGTTAGAACTTAAAAATTAGAGTTGCATCGCTTCAATCAGACCTAAACACTGGGCCTGAATATTCTGCCATCGTCACAACAGAGAAAATGGTGCTACCTACCTGTAGAGCAGGAAGACGATTTTGCTGGTTGGGAATTACTTTTAGTGAGATCATTCCTTTGGTTTCTTTCTAGTAAAAAAAAGTGGTGGGGAGGGATACATTTTAAGGAAAACTAACTTGGATGAGTTGGGGTTTCATAAACTCATTTTTCCCCTCTCAAAGTCCCATGTACCTTTTTCCCCAACAGCCATCTTTACTGTACACTTTGAAATATTGCAGGACAATTCCCCCTTTCAACACGAGTGTCATGGGCTCCATAAGCCAGCATAACAACATAGATTCATATATAGAATGATGAGGACGAAGCAAATCATTTCTCCTCCTCCCCACACTGGAGCACAAAAGGTCCCCAGAAGTACCTAAAATAAACCCACATATGTCCATGCCTTTCTCTACACCTGTAAAAACATTTGCAAATATTTACGTGCGAACACACACACACACACAATTTTGGCTATGGATGTAGCATGCTTTATTCAGCCATCCTCCCCATTACTGGGTACTGATTGGTGCCAGTTTATTTTTTCCACTATAATCCACTGCAGTAGATATCCTTGAACATATCTCATTGTATACATGCATTTCGATTTTTATAAAATAGAATCCCATGGTGGAAATCAAAGGGTAAGAACCTTTTAATAGCTATCCACAAATTACTTTTCCAAAAAATAGCTATTCTACTCTTTTATTCCTGATCTTCAAGGAAAAGTTACCAGCTTTTTGCCATTGAGTATTCTAACTGTGGGTCTGTCATATGTGGCCTTTATTTTGTCAAACATATGTTCCTTTTATACCTGTTGTGTTGAGAGTTTTTTATAATTAAGGAATTTTGTCAAATGTTTTTTCTGCATATATTGAGATGATCGTATTTTATTTTTGCCTTTATTTTGTCACTTATGCCCTTTCTTAAGGTTGAAGCTGAGGCCATTGATTGAGATCTTTCTTGTTTTCTAATATAAGCATTTTGTGCTCTAAACCTGTGCTCTGGTAGCGCCCTGCCACAAACTCTGATACACTGTGTTTTCATTTTTACTCACTTCAAGATATTTTCTAATTTCCCTTGTGATTTTTCTTGTGGCCTATGGGTTATTTAGAAGTGTGTTATTTAATGTACAATATTTAGGGATTTCCAGATCTCATTCTGTCTTTGATTTCTAATTTAATTTCATTGCAGACAGACAACACACTTTGCTGGGTTGAGTGTTCTGAAGATGTCTGTTAGGTCAAGTTGCTTTACAGTGTTCTTTCCATCTTCTATATCCTCACTTATTTTATGCCTACTTGTTCTTCAATTATTAAGAGAAAGATAGTGAAATCTCTGACTATAACCGTGGATTTGTATTTTTCTTCTTGCAGTTCTACCAGTTTTTGCTTCAAGTATTTTGAAGCTCTGGCATTAGGTGCATGGACATTTAAGGTGCATGGGTCATTTCAAGAGGCAGGGTAAATACAGTCCCTGTTCTTCATCTTGGTCAGAGGCAGAAGTCTAAGCAAAGAGTTTTGATTAAAGCAAATCCCAGGTGTATCCTTAAATAGCTATGTGACTGTGGGCAGGTTTCAAAACTAGGGTTCAGTTTCCTCAGCTATATCTCAAGTGAGACACCAGATTTTGGTTTAGATGACACTTTTTCCCAAGTTGCTAGTCTGTGGTTCATTCCCTGACATGTACCCTAGCATCTCACTGCTGAGCGTCTGCGCTATGGCACCTGCCGTTGGCGGCATATTACACCCAATACTCCAGGGGCTTGTTAATGCTTTGGTTACAAGAATGATCTCTGGTGTGTGTAGGGGTGGAGAAGGATGGTGAAGAATCTCAAGGGGCAAAACAGGACAGCTAGCACAAATGCTAAGCACAATGCCTGGCATATAGTAGGTGCTCAACAAATATCAATTGACTCCAAACAACACACTTCACTTTACATTATAATACCCCATTTGCTCTTCATAACAAATCTGTGATGTAAGAATAGGGATTACTATCTTAATTTTACAGATGACTTAGACAAGATAATTCACCTGCTCAAAATCACAGGGCTAGAATAAAGTAGAGCAGGGATTCAGAGATGCCATTATACATCAAGGCCTTCTGACATCCAGTTCAATATTCTTTCTAGGTAGATGTTCTGGGTTATTTGCCTTGTTTTAGAAGTTTACTTAGTGAAAGCAGAAAACTCATTTCTTGCACAGAATAAAAATTAGCGATGATAATACTATCCTCAATGAGGTACAAATACTTTGACAGAAAAGTGAGGTATGCTGACGCCAGTGCAGATCCACATTTCACAAAAAGAATGACATAGAAAATACTCACCATGGCCTTCTGCAGCTGATCTACTGAGTGATTAGTCACGTTCGTGCCATTGATTTCTAGGATCTCGTCCCCGACGTGAAGGGAGCCTACCATGATATGAAAAATCAGTCCGCAAAAGAGTAAATGTCCAAACAAGAGCTGCCAATGTAACTCAAGATACCGCAGAAAGGAACCATGATCTAGGGAATATTATACAATAGATTGTGTGTAAAATACTCAGGACTGAAACCATGCAACCATGAATGCCCTCTTGAGTCCCCTGAGGGACGCATCGAGGCTTCACATTTTGAGACTATCTCGTCCTCCCTGACCTTGGTACGCTGACATCAGGGTAAAAGCACCTCATCCTCAAAGTTCCCTGGAGCTAGGGTAGCTACAGATCCCAGGGGAGTGTGACACACCTGCACAAACTAAGAAGAATAACAAAGCAAGACAAGGGAGATCTGCGTTTCTTTTCTGTTGTGGTTTAGCTGAGACCCTACAATGCTCCCTAACGGTAAAGTTAATCAATGTTTCGAGTCTATGTGGAGAGTGCTAAGCAATATTTGTGCCACTCTAGACACAAAACTCAACATAAAAGGGAAGGAGCCAACAGGGTAGGACATGTTCAGTGTCTGTTTCCTCAATTTAACTGTTGGCCCCAGGAGGCGGAGGTGGTCTGTTTTCTTTGCTACTACGTATTTAAAGTCTAATGCAATGCGCCGCATATAGTAATTGCTCAAATGTGAACTGAGAAATGCTCAGAGGGGGAGATGGTGGCAGTAGGCAATACCTATGAAGATCTCGTCACACAGTTATCCCAACGAGACCGTTATTAAGCCACAATCAAATCTCTAGGCACACATGCACAAATGCTCCCCGTTTTGAAGATTATGAGCTTCACGTCCCTTCCCATTGAGGTGAATGAAACACAGCCTAGGACCCTCGACAGAGTACCTTGTCTGTGAATCATGCCACCGTGAAGAATTCTTGCCACCGTACAGGACTGCTTTTCATTCAGCTTCAGAGTGATTCCCTGCAATAAAGATAATTGAAGGTAAATTCTCAGGAAAAATGTTTCCTGTCTATACTTCGGGGTGGTCCTCAACTAGAATGAGCCTGCTCCATGGAGGGGCGGGATCTGGAGACAGAGACAACATGAAAGCTGGCTGCTTCGCTACTCCACGAGCAGCATTCTGACTCTGCTCTCATGGCCCGGTGACTCACGGGATCGAGAGAGAGCAAGCGATGGGTGAACACATGACAAGGGATTACCATGGGTTCTTCTGTGACCTTCTCGAACTGTATGAGTAGCACCTTTCGCACCTCCTGCCCCTTCCCCTGGGCAGGGCTACCTGTGGCAGCAGACCCATTGGTGTACATGTCCTCGGTCACGGCATTCAACTGGTGTGACACGGCCTGTCAGGTCAAAACAATAGAGTAATGTATGAAACAAATGGTCTGTAGCTGCAATTCAAAAACCTGAAAACCAGAGTTATTTCATCAGTTTGGCATCCGATCTCACTTGAATTGATGTGAAGCTGTTTGTAAGCTTTATTTATCCCACTTAATAGACATGTTTATACAGTGAGCCGCAGAAATATTAACATGTTTGATTTGCAGGGTGCTGCCCTGAATCCTGCTGGGGAAATTACATAAAACAAGATACGATTGGAAAAATTCCGACTTCTAATGCACACTGGGAACCAAGGGTTCCTGGGAAGGGGCCGTGTAGCTACATGGTGTGCACACACACACACACATGCACACACTCCACAGCAAAGACCCAGGGTGGGAGTAATTCCTAACAGGAGGAGGCGCGTGCCAGTAGGCGTGTGCCAGTAAAAGGGAGAACTGAGCACAGATGACAATGGCCTTTCCCATTCAAAAGGAGCACTGGTGGGCTTGAGAGCAGTAGCTCTCTTCCTTCTTCACTTCCTGATACTCTGTGTCACACAGCAGTAAAGGGGATTCAGGTCAGCGTCAGTATCTCACGAATTCTCTCTTAGGCTGCAAACAAGTTCTATCTGGACTGGAGAGTTCGGAACCTAGGACCAGCCCCTGGCCCGCGTTAACAATAGTACGACCTGAAACCAAGCAGCGACCTCTAGTGGAGCTCACCACAGGCCACCCACCGGCCCAAGATGACATCTCCACTGACCCCTTCCCCCAGTCTTGTCGACGGCAAAGCTGTACAACTTACGCTACTAGGTAGCAAGACCTCTTTATGAAAAAGACCAGTGTAACAGACTAGAAAGTGTAGAAACAGACCCACACACATACATGGTCAGCTGGTTTCTGATACAGGTGAGAGTAGAGCCTTTGTAATAAACGGTGCTAGATCAGTCAGATGTGCATATGGGAGAAATAAATATGGATTCCCAGCTTGTTTCATACACAAAACCCAATTCCAGGTGGATCACAGCTCCAAATACGAAAGGTAAATGAACCATGCTTCTAGAAGAATATGGCATATCTTCATGACATATGACATAAACGATCCTAACTATTAAATGAAAACTAAAAAGATAAATACTTTACAATTAAGAACATCTGTTCATTGAAAAATTTCACTGAGGCAGGCAAAGGTTTAGTAGACACAGAGAGCAATAATCACAAAAGCAAACAACTGACTTTAGCAAAACTAAAAACTCAGCAAAAGATAGTTAGGAAACCGGAAAGGCATGGCATGGTCTGAGAGTCAAAATCTGCAGTATTTCCATCTGACACAAGACTTGTGTCCAGAACTTAGAAAAAAAAAACCTCTTACAAACTCAATAAAAAAATGGGCAATAGATTTGAATAGACTCTTTACCAAAGATGACGTAGGAAAAGTCAGTAAACACAAGAAAAAGTGCTCAGTGAAATCAGGGAAATACAAATTAAAACCACAACAGGACACCACTACACACCCACTAGGAAGGCTACAATGAAAAAGACACGATAGCAAGCGTTGGACTCCTCACACACCACCAGCAGGAACACTAAATGCTGTAGCCGCCGAGGAAAACAGTTTGGCAATTTCTCATATAAAGTTAAACACACATTTACCTTATGTCCCAGCCATCTGACTCCTAGATTTTTCACCCAAGAGAAAAGAGAACATATGCCCGCCAAAGAAAAGGCTTGTACATGAATGTTCACGCCAGCTTTATTCATAATAACTGAAAAGTGGGAACAGTGCAGGTGATCATCCAAGGACAAGGCGTCAATCACTTGTAGCACATCTATATAATGGAATCCCACTCAGCAATGAAGGGCAGATCTGCTGCTTCATGGAGCAGCATGGCTGAACCTCAAAAGCGTACATTAGTGAAAGAAGCGTTACGCACAGTCATACATACTACATGGCACGGTTTATGAGGTTTCAGAACAAGCAAAACTACAGTGAAAAAAACTAAAACAGTAGTTGCTTGTGATGGAATGGGACAGGGTAGGCTGGGGAGGGGCATGAGAGAACTTTCTGGGATGCCGGTGATGAATATCGTGGTGGGGGTTTGGGCTACACAGGTGTTATGTGTTTGTTAAAACTCATCCAGCACATTTCAGTGTGTATAAACTCGACCTCAAAATTTAAAAAAAATGAAATATTGAACTGTAGCCAATGATGTGCATGCTGAAGCTTTTAGGGGTGAACTATTCTGATGTCTGCAACTTATTTTGAAATGAGAAAAAAAATGTAGCTAGATGGATGCCTTTTTTTGGACAGACATGTGATAAAGCAAACATAGCAATGTGTTAATTGTACAATCTAGGACGCGTGCCTAATAGGTGTTACTGTAAAATTCTTTCACCTTTTCAGTCAGTTTGAAAATTTCCAAACAAAATATTGGGGGAAATGGCATTAAGGGAGTGAAGAGGGAAACCATGGAGGGAACCGGAACTGTCATGCCCTACAGGTGGGGGCGTGAACCCCGCCATTCCCACTCAACAGAGACATGTAGCCACGTGCACCAAAAGTCATGGAGAGCAGTGTCAAATTTAAAATTTGAATCATCGGAGCATAACCCGAAGACACCATGTTCCTTAACCCATAAATGCTTCTGCGTGTTTTCTTACAACAAAAAACATTCTCGACAATAAAAATTTTTCATGGACACAATATTATCATCTTGTCCTCGGTTCATATTCAAATTTCATCGACTGTCTCAGCGATGTCATTTATAGGTGTACATTTTCCTTTCCCAGACCAGGGTCCAGTCCAGGATCATGCACTGATCATGCACATCACATTGTACATCTCTTTAGTCTCCCTTAATCTGGAAAAGTTCCTCGGCTTTTCATGACCTTGACATTTCTGAAGAGGACAGGGCTACTGTTTTGTAGACTCTCTCAATTTCGGTTCGTGCAGTGTTTTTTTTTGTGATTAGATGGAGGTTATGATTCTCAGAAATGATCGCTTTCTTCTTGAAATGCTCCTTCTCAGTCCCCGTTGCTAGTTCTTTGTCATCGTTCTAATCTATTAACGTTGAAGTAGCCCAGGTCTTAGGGTAAGCGCTATCGCAGTGGGAACACCAAGGAGAAACTTCTACAAGTGCCCTCCCCAACCCTAGATACAATATTAAATCAAAAACAATATGGAGGAGGAGGTATAGGCTGCGTTTGGTTTATGGGAGGGTCAATCTGGTATTTGCGTACAAGCTGAAAATGGGTGGCGGCTGTGATCCAGCCACACGCAGGGGTGTCCCTCAAAGACAGTGGAGCTATAAGTGGGGCTCCTTCTCATCCACTTTGTGGGGAAGGAGAAGTGGAAATCTATCTGTCTAGATTCATTCGCTCATTCATCCATCCATCCATTCATTCCTGAGAGGTGCCTAATGACCTACCCAAGAGCCTAGAGGGAAAAGAACTGGAAGATCACAGACGATGAGGGTAGAGGCTTGTGGATGTACATATGTCTCATAAATACTTTAATTTACTTCATCCTTTCTAAGAGGTCAGTAGAAACTCTGGTAAGCTGGTGATATTTGAAGTAGTGTTAGCTATTGGGTGGCCTCAAATGAGGGAAGTACTAAGAAAGAGAAACTGCCTCGCGAAGCAACTAGATTCACATGACACTGAGTCATATGGCATTGCTCTTAAAACAGAAATGTCTAGGAGAGGGTTATCTTTAGAAATCTGACTTATGATCCCTAGAAGCACAGAACTCCATAGAACTTCAAGCTTCTCTACAGTAGATGACCCAATAATGCAGTTAAAGCTGCATCTTACGGGGGCATCCTGGCATACAGACCCCGCGTAGCAATGGAAAGGATGTCCTGATGTTAATGTTGAAGATATACTGTTCAGAGGGGGGAGGGGGAAACCACAGTGGGGAAAGGTATGCTATCATCAGCATAAACAGTGCAAACTGAATACAGATTTGCTTGTAAATGCATAAGCTATCTCTGGAAGGAGACAAATGACAGTGCTTCCTTCCTGGAAGGAGAACTAGTGACTTTAGGATGGGGGGAGAGAGAACTGTATGCGCTGTGAGCCGCTTAAACTTTTCAAATTATTTACTATGTGCATGTGTTCCCCTAATAAAAAGCAGTAAGAGGGAAAAGACAGCACAGGTTACAAATCTCAGGCATACCTTTTAGAAGAAACATACACAAACTGTCTGCATTTGAGTCCTGACTCTTAACTAACAGCTGTGTAACTTCAGGCAAGTTTCTAGACCTCTTAGTGCTTCAATCACAAATGTAGGCTGTTGTCGTTAAGATGCTGTGGAAGCCTCTCTGTAGGGAAGTGCTAGGATAGATTCGGCATCCAGAAAGATGCCACTAAAGGAAATGTTCAGCTTTCAAATTTCCACGCATCCCTTCCGTTTTAGTTTATTTCTATACAGGCAAATGAAAATCTATTATTCCTAAAAGCTCGACAAAGGCAATGCTTTGTATTCTGGTGACACAGAATTTGCACAAGTGGTTGGGATTTGGGTTCAAGTCGATGGATTAGGCACCTGTGTGCACCCCAGGTCCTGCTTAAATCAGAGCATGGGGGAAAGAAAAAATAAACAAAAAAGAAAACACGGGGAAGTCATAAGGGGACAACTGTGTCACTTCACAGACACAACAGTTTGTGGGTCTGAAGTCTCTGTACAGAAAAAGCAAGGAATGAGGCTTGGGGTGAAAACTTCTCCCGAAAAGTTGTGAATCCAGCCTTCAGCTCCACTTTCAAGGCATGAAGAAGGAGAAAAAGCCCAGGACAGTGGCATCTGTCCCAGAACTTCTCCAGGGGACATCTGTTCATGTCTCATTGGCCAGAACTAAAGAACGTGGCCATCCTAGGTTGCAAAAGGGACTGAGAAAATAAGAATTGAGTTGGGGTCTTGCCATCGCAAACAAGATTGAGGCGAACTGGCATAAGCAACAAGCGGGATCAAGCTGTTGGATCAGGCTGAGGAAGGGCTGCCCCCTGCTGGTGGGCGCATGCTTTCCAGGTCATCCCCTCTGCTCCCTGGTACAGAAGCCACCTGTTGGTGGCTGATTTCCCTGCACCTGGGATGCTATTTTCCTTATACACAAGTGGTTTCTCTCGCCTGATACATGTAGGTTACACAGAAAGCACCTCTGAATGCCTTTAAAAAAATCAAGTACCTGATGTAAAGACACAGGCTGTTGAACAGTGAAACAATTTTGAAAGAGAACACAGCGGAAAGAACCAGTGCACACAGTTTCAAGACTTATAAACTTACAAGTAATGAAGACCGTGAGGCATAGACACATAGATCAATGGAACAAAATAGAGAACCCAGAAATAGACCCACGCAGATATGCCCATTGATTTTGACACAGGTGCAAAACCAATTCAATGGAGGAAGGATAGGCGTTTCAACGAGTAGTGCAGAAGTAATCAGATACTCGCAGGCAAAAAAGGAAATACGAACCTAAATGGCACACCTTATAACATGGATCATGGACTTAAATGTACTGTTAAAACTAGAACGCTTTTAAAAAAACACAGGATACAATCATCAGGATTTAGGGCTAGACAAAGAGTGCATGTGCCTGGCACCAAAAGCAGCATCCATAAAAAGAAAAATGGATAAATTGGACCTCTTAGAAACTATACACTTTTCCTCTGTGAAAGTCTGTGTGATGATGAAAAGTTAAGCTATGGACTGACAGAAAACATTTAGAAACCACACATTCAACAAAAGACTAGTGTCTGGAATATACAAAGAATGCTCAACACTCAATAAGAAAAACAATCTCATTAGAAAATGAGCAAATATTTACTGAACATATATTTCACGAAAGGGATATATAAAGAAAGATGACAAATGAGGATACGAAAAGATGTTCAATGTCACTACCCATCAGGGAGAAATGCAAATTAAAACCATTAATGAGATGCCACTATACACTTGTCAGAACAGCAAAGGTTAAAAAATAGTGACAATAGATCGCTCATCCATTTGGCGGGAATGTAAAATGGTACAGCCATTTAGGAAGACAGTCTGGCACTTTGTTGGGAAAAGTTCATGCAAAACCTGTACACGTAGGTTCATAACAGCTTTATTCACAAGACCAAAAACCTGGAAAGAACCAGAATGGCCTACCATAGGTGAGCAGTTCAACAGACTGTGGTCCATCCATATCATGAAACATTTCTCAGCAATAAAAAGGAACAAGCTATTAATACAAGCAGCAGCCTGGGACGAATCTAAAAGGCATTCTGAAGAGTGAAAAAAATCCAATCTCAAAAGGTCACATACTATATGATTCCATTTATGTAACATTCTTGGGATGACAAAATTATAGACATGGAGAACGAATTAATGGTTGTCAAGGGTCAGGGATGGTGGGAATGAGGCGAGATGTGACTATATAGGGGTAGCAGCAGGGAGGTCTTTGTGTTGATGGAACCGTTCAACCTACCCGATCTATCTTGATTACGGTGGTTGGTTACATATATCTGCACATGATAAAATGACATAGAACTACACTCACGCAGCATACGAACGTCAGTTCCATGGTTTTGATACTGTCATTATTGAGCTCCTAGTAGACAGAGTCGAACTTATTGCATAAAATAACTAGCAGAATGGCTGACAAGTAGCACTTGTTTGCAACCAAAGAACTACAAGAGAGCTTGGGATGCAAGAATGGGTACAGGCAATAGATCCTTGAGAAATATACAGTATTCGGGGTCAGTTTTCAGACTGAGATTCCCACTCATATTCTGGAATGGGAAAGTAACAGGGCACGATACACGGTGACCAAATAGCTCCTCAAAGCATTGTCCGTGGTGACCTAGGACCATGTGGTCAAAACTCTTCAAAGCTAGGTGGCTACTGCCACAGATCTATTTAAAGGGCATGAGATCAAATATCTCTCTAAGTAAATTCAAGAAAAACAGAGGAAAAGCAGAGTCCAGTAGGAAGGGAGAATTACTTTTCTTAAATGAACCATCTGCACTATTTGTATGTTTTTACCACGTGCAAGTATTACAGATTGAGTGTACAGAATGAGGAACTCGAGGACCACTGATTGAACAATTGCTGCAAATCTCACACTTCTACTGAAACACAGGACTTCCCTTGATCCTGCCTTACGAATCTCTTATCCCTGGTAATTGCGGGGCTCGGAAAGCTGAAAAACAAAGTCAGAAAGTAATTTTATGTATTTATCAGCAGCTACCATGTATGTGTGTTGATTAACTATATTAGTAGATGGGAGGTCATGAAGTCTGGATATATGGACCGAGTTATTGTATCATGTGCTGTAGTGTACATCAATACATCATTTGTTATGACTCGCCTGCGTTTCCAGACTTGGCGGAGCCCTATATCATGTTCTAAACAATGACAGATTAGAAAGTTTTAGTGCACAGAATACAAAATGACCTTTGAAAGGGGGAGAAGCCTACGTGATAGTGTACCTGAAAAAGCAGATGAACTGATTATTCAGCTTTATTACAAAGATTGATTTTAACCTGTCAGCCTTTAAATTAAAGACTCAGCAAATCATACTGGAGGCGGAACACATTCCAGGCAGACAAGTTCAAGAGTTGCCATCCCAAAGGTTGGTCTTTCAAATGTGCTTATCCATCAAGTCATTCCCTTTTGCGATGACTAAGAGTCACTATCTCACTCACCCCAGAAGTTACAAACAATGACTAAGGTCAACGGAAACCTCCAACGTGGTAACGCGAGAGCCAGCTCTCGATAGTAAGGCTTCCAAAAGCAGAGCACAACCTTCTGCACCATGAACTTGTCCCTGAGACACACTCTACCCAGCCTACTCAGTCCTCCCCTGCGCCTGTCTTCAGTGAAACTTCCCTAAGAAAGGAAGGACCAGCTTTTCCTCGACTCACCTTCCAACAAACTCCTTCAACTAGGCCCCCGTATCTCCTCACTACAGAAAGTTGCAGGATCTGCAGACACACACTCACACTTGATGTCTGTGCCTACATATGCACACACGTGCACAGAGTAAAGGCGATCGCTTAATTCGAACCATGAGTCAGAGGTGACATTAAGAGTAGGACAGCTTGACAGAGTTAAGCCACCATCTCTGCCCTTCAGCAGCCAACTATGATGGGGAGATATCCTTTGTTCATTCATTCATCCACCATAAATGATAAACAGGGAAGATATCTTCCATCTAGTTTAAGACTGTCTTAGATGTAAGTGTTCAAAGGACACAGACCAAAGTTGTCCACTTTCTTCATCACTAGGAAATGGAGCTTCATAGAGGTTTATGAATGGTGAGGAGGATGGGAATGAGGGGAAGAAGACAGGAAGTCCCAGGGACAGACCAAAGAGAAGTCTGCTCTTCAGCGGGAGGCAAAGCCAGAAGAAACGGGGTTCAGACACAAGTTCTGCCCGATGAAGCTGCTCCCCAGTCTGCCTGCTGCACTGCTGGCACACACTGAGCTCGTGAGAAAGGGGAAGGTGCTAGCTTTTGACTTGGGATGACCTACCAGGCTGACAAGTTCAACTACAGTCTGTCCCACCCATTCATCCATTCCCGGTGCCACGCGCCAGGCCCCTGTCCTGGCTCCCTGATCTCCTCTGCCCTCTTTGCACGGCTGGCAATGCATTCCAATGTGCTGTGTATGTCTGACTTGTTTATTCTGTTTATTCCAGAACGGAAGTCCCACACAGGCGGAGGTCTTCGTGTGCTGTCTTCCCTCATGGACCCCCGGCACCTATAACGGGGCCGGCTCTACCAGGAGCTTCCTTGACATTCACTGGTGACATGAACGACTACGATGGCATGTGCTGCTGTTTTTCTAGTCATTGCCACCACCATCACCACCACCACCATGTGACTGGGAAGTGACATAAGCAATGTTGAACAAACAGTAAAGTTTCCATTTTGCATTCTTCCCTTTACAACTTCAAAACCCCCACCCGCATCCCCGGTGGACATGAGAAGTCCCAGGGCTATGCTGGCCCCCACCCCCCGCCCCCACCCAATGACAAGGCAAGGCGGGAGTGGCTCTGGTTGAAGATGTCTGCTCAGATGTGGGAGAAACTTGGGAGTAAACACCCACCCACGGCTGCGCAACTCCACGTCTGGCCTCTGCTCTGCAGCCTCTTGGCCTTTAGCCCCACAAACTGCTGGAGTGGCAGGGCCCGCTGCTCTGAAAGCCCCCCCCAGAGGAAACATCTGCAATGGGGTTCAAAGGGCAGAGGTAGCTGCTCAAAGGAAGTTAGGATTAAAAAAGAGATGAAAAACAGACTTGGGCGGGGGTGGGACGTGAACAGAGCAGAGGCACTTAAGCTTGGTTTTCTCATCCAAACGGCCAGATGACAAACGAGTGACGGTGACCATAGGAAAGAAAGAGCACAGTTCAGCCTGCTGTGAGGCTCTGTGCCGACTCCACAGTTGGTAAAGAGACTCCGGAGAAGGTCCAGACCAAGAAAGTGACACCCTGGGCATGCCAATACCCCCACTCTCTGTCCCCCACCCTGAGATCTTATTCCACTTTAGGGTAAAAAAAAACACACAAGACAAACTGAGAAAACCACAAAAAACAAGAGCTGGGGAAAAAGAGGCGGGGGGAGAGGGAGGCCTAAGAGCCAGCACTTTCTAGCAAGTACTGTCTTAAAATTACACATTAACTAGGTGCATTGTTTCTCAGGCAGTAAATCCATTGGAGAACACACATTGACCCAAAGGCCAAGTGTCTTGAGATCTTTTGCCAATGCGCTTTATCTACCCAGTGTACTATGTACACAGGCAAAGGCTTCTCCCTCCACGGAAGGAAAACAGGAAACCCAAGTAGCCCCACACAGCAAGAAACACGGGACTGCTGAGCCAGATTCTGCTGTCGGATAGTGTCTGGACCGTGCACAGGCCACCACGTGTGAAATCCTCCTCCCCATCTAGGGCGAAACAGTTTAGAAACCTGTCTGAAGGTAAAGGGCTAGTGAGTCTCAATCTCTGGGATGTCAACTAAGAGCACAGACTTCAGAGTCTGTGAGGGTTCAAGGAGAGAACGCAGGCACCCCACGTCTCTCTGTGTTAGGGGCCCGAACCGCTACTGATGGAAGTTTGTTCCTTTCAGAACTGAAGGGCACGTTCTGCTCCCAAGTAATCTCCTCACCTGGGGCCCAAGCATCAGCGGGGCTTTTCTGCCACACGACTTGGGAGAGCTGCACCCCAGCGGGGCTGGAACCCACCTCCCAGAGGACAAGTACTCATCCCGGGAAGATGATGACATGTAACAACAGGAGTTGGCGAGGACGTGGAGAAAAGGGAACCCTCGTGCACTGCTTGGTGGGACTGCAAATGGGTGCAGCCACTATGGAAAACAGTCTGGAGGTTCCTCAAAACAAAAACAAAGAAAAAAAAAAGGAAAGAAAGAGTAGAACTACCATATGACCCAGCAATTCCACTTCTGGGTATTTATCTAAAGAAATCCAAAAGATTAATTCGAAAAGATTGTTCACTGCAGCACTACTGACAATAGCCAAGATGTGGAAGCGACGTAGGACCTCATCAATAGTGACTGGATAAGGAACACGTGGTACATATTACTTGGCCAAAGACAAGAATGAGATCTCACCATTTGCAAAATATGGATGTACCTAGAGCAGCGGTCCCCAACCTTTCTGGCACCAGGGACCAGTGCTCCTATGAGAATCTAATGCCTGATCATCTGAGGTGGAGCTCAGATGGTGATGGGGCTGAGGAGCGGCTGCAGATACAGATGGAGCTTCCCTCCCTGGCCTGCCACTCACCTCTGGCTGTGCGGCCCGGTTGGGGACCCCTAACCTAAAGGGCATTGTGCTGAGTGGAATAAGTCAGACAAAGACAAATGCCATATGATCTCACTTATATGTGGAATCTAAGGAAAAAAATAAATGAATAAACAAAAGAGAAACAGACTCAGATACAGAGAACAACTGATGGTTGCCAGAGGGGAGGGGAGCTAGGAGGCTGGGTGAAAAAGAGGAAGGGATTAAGAAGTATAAGTTAATAATTACAAAATGGTCACGGGGATGTAAAGTACAGTACAGGTAATATAGTCAATGATATTGTAATAACTACGTGTCGTGCCAGGTGGGTACCAGACTAATCAGGGGGATCAGTTTGTAAATTATATAAATACCTAACCAGTATCCTGTACACCTGAAACTAATCTAATATTGAATGCCAATTGTAATTGAAAAATTTTTAAAAAGGTGGGGGAAGGTGAAGGGAATGAGAGAGGATGATATCTACTATGGAGGAAAATAAGGCAGACGCGGGGATGGGGAGGGGCTGCAATTTCAAATAGGGTGTCCAAAAAAGGCCTTGCAGGAAAGGTGACTTTTGAGCAAAACACATATATGTATGTTGCTCATGTATATTTCTTTATAAGTGAAGAATCTGAAAATTCCACGTTGCGAAAGTTGTATTCTGGTTCCCTAATTCAGAGTTTTTCTTCCTGTCCCCACCCCTGGGGTCACTTCCCTTACCCCCAGCCACTTCTGGAAATTTGGGTTATTTAGTCTTGCCTCTCTACACTGCACACCCAGAGACCTCTAGTCCTCGTTTTTGTAGCCACACTGAAAGGTTTGAGCAATTCACTGCTTAGGGACAGTCCCTGCATCAATGCAATGGTGAACTGACTTGTTTCCTTTGTCCCAAGGTACATTTTGCAATGTCCCAAGACATTTTTGATTGCCACAACTGGGGAGTGGGGTGGGTATTACTACTTTCTCTAATGAAAAATAACCAGACTCTAAATGTCAATAGTGCCAAGGTCAGAAAAAAGTTATCTTCTCTAATTTAAAATATTGACTATAATTAAATGATAAAACTCTAATCCTCTTAACCTCCGAGTGGCCATCAAGATCCCTGATTTCTTATCTGCATGGTATACCAAGTCCTTTGGTTTTGATGGGCAGTCACAAAGTCCCTGGAAGGGAAAGGCAGGGAAGGAGTCATACTGGCTGGGACAGCACCCTACACCTACCTCTGTGTCCCCACTTCTTAGCCCCAGCACCAGGCCTGTGCATGGCAGGTCAGAATGAATAATGACCAGTATGGAGTAAGGCTGCATCTGTTGGCTTAGGAAGCAATCGATGGGACTTCTTAGTGGAGACTCACCTGGGGCCTGACATCTGTTAGGCCATCTTTGGGCGGGAGTGAATGTTCAGAGATACTTGACTACGGCTTCACGTCGTGGGCAAAGTGCTGCTTCAAATAAGACTAAACAGAAAAGCAGTATTTGGAATTTTACGACCAATTTTGCATGCACTAATGGATATTACCGTAAAGAATAAGGCCAGAGAGAGCCTATAAAATGAGTTTCTTCAAGAAAGGAACTAGACTTAAATGCAGAAGACAGGCTACATTTCAAACCTCTGGCAAAATCATCACTCGACAATACTTTTTCAACATTACATGCAGACTACGGTCAAAAGTGAAACTTTGGGTTTTGAGTCTAGAACTATCACAGAAAGCGATTCCCTTAGATGAAGCCTTTGGCGACAATTCCATTCAAGCGAACAACTTCCTCACAGGTTTTCCTGCTTCTTGCCAGAATAGGAAGATGTGTTGACTCCTACTGGGCATGGGGCTCTTAAGAAAGATGTTGGATGTCCCAGAGCGGGTCAATGTCCCATGAGGTTTGAAGTGCTTGACAAGCATGACCTCTGGTAAACATCGCCTCAACCCTCCAAGCAGAGAAGAGACACCCAAAGACAGAGAGCTTCAGCCCAAGGCCACATGCAAGTGAGAGGCGGAGCCTCGTGTTGACAGCAAAGACTGCTAAGAACCTCAAAGGGAAGGTGAAGCTCAAGAAATAAGTATCAGGTCCCTCTCACTCTGCCCCTGAGAGGTGACCACGCTCTGTGGAGCATTATCCCTTTTCTAATAAACTTTTCTTTTGACTCTAAAAATAATGAAAGAAGTATCAGCAGGTTAGTGGTGTCGAGCCAGCTGTCAGCACGTGGAGATTCTCCCTCCGATGGCCACACCTTGGCCGATCCGGGTACTCTTTTATTCAGGGATGTAGTAAGTTTTCTTACTTCAGCTACTTCAAACCTTTTAATAACACCCAAACAAATGGGCTAAACCACAGAGCGTAGCCAGGATTTTAGGATAAACTCACAGCTCCGCAAAAAAGTGCTGTTTACTCAGATGGTGCACCCACAACATAACTCTCATAGTGATGGTGATAGGGTGTCTTTTCTAAAAGGCACACAATCTCTCAACCTGCCCATATGGCTTACACAGGTCTGGTCATGGAGGCAGGTTATGCCGAGTGAAAGGAGATGGCTAGAAAAAGACTCCACGCAGATGGGTTCCATTTATAAGACAGTCTTGAAAAGGCAAAATGATAATATCCGAAAGGAGATCCATCTGCAGTGTGGTTTACAGATTTCCAGAGCTGGGGGAACTGGCTATAGAGGACCACGAGGGAACTTTCTGGAGTGATACGAATATTCTAGATCATGATTTTGGTGACAGTTACAGGACCACATGTATTTGTCAAGTCCCATCGAAATGCACAATTTAATTCATGAGTTATATGTATGTTAATTATACTTCAATAAAGCTGCCAAAAGTAAATTTAATAAAGATACTTTGAAAGAGTTAAGGCTCAGCCAAGTGAGCTGATTATAGGGCAGAAAAATAATCACGTGTCCAAACTCCCAGGGACCCAGGTGGTTTTAGGCCCAGTTCATAACTTCCGAATTTGTGTTGTCATCTGAATAACAAGTGTCTTCCCACCACAGATCATTGAAGCACAGACTATTGCAATCATGATTGGAAATGACAGACTGGTGTGAAACCGCATTGAGGACAGTATGATGGGAGGGCAATGTGGCGAAGCAGAGAGCACACTGAGCTTGGATTCTGCAGAAACAAAAATCCAGCCTCAGTTCTCAGGTTTATCAGTGTTTACCTTGAACTAATAACACCCAGCCCAAAGACTGCAGCTCTACTGTTTGCTTTGCCTCATGGACCTTAAGTTTCTTTATCTGTGAAAGCAGGAGGTTGCACTAAATCACTAATGTCCACCTCTTCAGTCATTTATTAATTCAGCAAACCTTTCTGACGATCCACTTACAAGGCATTTAGATACAGTGAGTGCGAAAATGGGCGTGCCCAGAGGACCCTGATGTCAAAGAAACACTGACGATGCGGCTTCTGAGGCTAGGTCATCAAAGACACCAAAGCGTCAGTCTGGCGTGCTCTCTCTGCCCCTCTGTGTCCCCCCAACTCTCTGTAGACATTCACTGGTACCTGGCTACCATGCTGTGAAGAAGGCCAGCCCCCATGGAGGGGCCAGTGGCCTGTCTCGTGCCTGACAGATCCGGCTGAGAGCCAGCCTCGGGCTTCAGATGAGTGAGGGAAGGGAGGGGGCATTGGGGCGCCCCAGCCTGAGATACTCTGGATGACAACCTTACCTTGCTGGGTGCAACCCACACCCAGATCTAGGTGACATAATAAGAAAATGATCAACCTCCCTGTGAGCATCTTTAAGGACAGAGGTTACCAGGTATTCACGGGGCATCACAGAGAATGTGTAGTGCAGAATGACCCCTGAAATCTTTGCATTCCTTGTCCACTCACACAAATACACGGGCTACCACATATGCACACTAGGGCAAGGGGTCCTGCCTAAATGCAGAGGGACAGTGAGTGGGCACTTTAGAGCCTGAGTTGCCATTCACAACGCTTTCTACTGACCAAACGCAAGCATGAGAACAGCAACGAAGCAGACCTATTCTTGGATATGTCCCTTGAAGTCTTTCCTTCACCCTGACTTCCGTCCACGGAGAAGTTTCCCTGACCTTAATAAGGGCTCTGTCCAGGCCTCGGCCCCTCGTGATTGCCACCTAGAAGGGCTGGCTGCTAGGGGCAACCACCCGGCGCACCCGAAACTCCAGCACACCCTGCTGTCCGCTGCGGCCTTCATCCCAGGGACAAGACCCCCGAGGACAGGCCCTCTGGGGCCAGAGCCGTAGACGGGGGAGGTCCCGCGGCAGGCAGCACACCCGATGCAGAGTCCTGGCCCCGCACCCCGCGACCGGGGGACCCACGGGGCCCGCTCACCTCGGGCCGGCTGCGCTTCTGCAGCAAGTGCTCTAGGTAGAGGTCGGAGAGCGCTGTACGCATGCTGCCCCGCCCTCGCCCTCGCTCGCCTTGAGCGTCATCATGCGGGAGCCGGGACGTGGAGACGCGGGGACGCAGACACTAGGGGTCGGCCAGAGACTGGAGTGTGAGGGCTCGGGCCTGCGGGGCGGCGGAGGAGGCGGAGGTGGTGCGGCTGGGCCCGTCTCCACCCCGCGGGCGCCCGCCCCCTGCCGCCCTCGCCACGCCTCCGCCTCCTTCGCCCCGCCCCTGGACCCGCCCACGCCCGACCCCCGTGGCGCCCTACTCCTGGGCCACCAGGAGGCGCTTCTTTTGTCAGGGTCCCTGCGGCTGAGCGTCATAAGGGCTCGGAGGAGTAACGAAAACCGCGCCCAAACAGCGGAGCGGCCCCCAGCCTCGGGGCGGTTGAGCGCACGGCCCACATCCTGGCCGAATTCGTTGGGGATGGCGGGCAAGCGTCCAGGCGCAGCGACAGCCGCTCTTTCAGCCCCAGGCTCTACCCATAAATGGATGCGGGCACAGGACATTGCGAAAATGCCTTCGAGGCTCCTGTGCTGCGGGTACCCTGTCATTTTACATCATTGTTCAGTGATGAAAGAGCAGATTGCCTCCAACAGCAAACTGTTTTTTACTTGTCTTAGGCCACGCCTGCTGCTGTTAATGCCACAAAAAATTTGAGGGATCAGTGGAAGCAAAGGGAGCCAATATTCCTTAGGAATCCTAGAGCAGGATCCCTTAGCATCCTAACGCCTTGGTGGCGTTAAAACAGCAGTCTAAATGATGCAAGTCTTTCTGAATAAAACTTTTACTGGACTTACATGTCCACCATCTGTAGACACCTTTACCTGATAAAAACCTGGCCCTTTTAAAGCCAAGCAGGAGAGAGAGAATGTGTGTGTATACGTGTATGTATGTATGTGTATATATATAATATACATATTCTATGTGTGTGTGTGTGTGTGTGTGTGTGTGTGTGTGTGTATATATATATATATATATATATATATATATATTCTCCAAGAGAAATTCTTGGATATGTACAACATGTCGAATAAAGGTCATAAAAATACTTTTGTTAATAAAAAAAAACCTATGAACAACTCGAAGCCCATCAACTGTGGCATATTAACACAATGAGATATTGAAACAGGAAGAAAACAAATCAGGGATACATAAATATACAAAATGGAGAAAACCCCTTTCTTCATTCCTTCCCAGTCCTCAGAGAGAACAACTTTCCCCAGTCTGGCCTGTAACCTTCCAAGCCTTCCTCCACACACACACACAAAATATTCAGACCCAAAGCTAGCCTTGTTTGCCCAGGAAGAGAAATCATAGTAAGCACAGCCTTGCTCCTTCTCCTGAGCCCAGCCATTTTTCATTTCTCCCACCTCTCCATGAAGTCTGCCTCCTCTGAGCACAGACAAGAAAACTGGTTTCTGGGTCCGCTGGAAAACAGAGCCTGAAAGAAAAACATATGTGTTAAAGCTTTACTGGAGGATGCAATCCCATGGGTGTAAGAGAGAGGGAAAGTGAGGCACAGAAGGATGAAAAGAAAATATAAATTGGTGTGCTCCTGAGCTTGCCACTGCTAGTCATGAAAATACAGCTTGTTTCTCAGTCTCCCTGGACGCCTTCAGACATAGTATATAGAACCGCGACACCCTTTTAAAAAGACTTTTTTTAAAATTAAAATATAGCTAACATACAATATTGTATTAGTTTCGCATATACAGAATCACAGCGTTGTGAAACCATCAAGGAAGGGAAAGGAACTGATCTGCCAGCAAGTTTTGGCCTCATCTCTTTAACTGGTCAAAATTCACCCAGTTGGGTGTTAATTTTCCCATACCTCTGAGTTCTGTTTCCTGGGTCCTGGCAGGGAGTCAGACCTCACACGCCACAGTTTCATGCTGGGTCCAGAAGTTGTAGGAGTCAGAGCCTCCAGGGATCTGGTCAGACTGAGTTTGAGGGGTATAAATTGGGTCCAATTTTCCCATTTTTATATGTTAAGTAACTATAGTGATTGATATCAACACTTAAGAAATACTTTGTGTCTTACTCTCTTTCCCCAAACTCACCCATTTAAAGTGAACAATTCAAATGGTATTTAGTATAACCGTAGAGTTGTACGACCATCACCATTATCTAATTCCAGGACATTTTCATCATTCCCAAAGGAAACCGAGTACCCATCATCAATCACTCCCCAATCTCTCTGCTCTTACCTCCTGGCAACCACTAACCTATTTTTCTGCAGGACTACCAATTGAATCTACCACAAGAGGATAAATAAAAACTCTTCCTAGAGATTTTATAAGTACAGATTGGCTTTGCACTGTTGGTAGCCCGAAGTCACACTACCAGGGTGGCCTGAAAAACCTTAAGTGGATAATTTAAGTGATTTCTTGACTGACAGGGCCCCAAGATGACTGGCAAAAACACAAGTCCTTTCTGGAGAAGTCTTCATTAATACTTTCATTTCCGCATAAACCTTCATTTCCACACACACATTTGCCAAGAAAATGTGCAGCTAACAGCAAAAACAAAACAAAACAAAAAATGCAAAAACACTACAAACAAACAAGGAAACAAGGCCCTATGGATGAGATCCAGCAGAAACTACAGATAACCAAACTGAATCAAAAACTTGAGATATTGGAATTCGAGATTAGCTGAACATTAGAAAATTTATTAATCCAATTTACCATGTTGAGATATTAATGGGAAAAATTCTATTATCTCAGTAGGTAAAAAATAATGTAATTTAACATCTATTCATGGTAGTAAAAAGATCTTTTAACAAACTAGGCATAGAAGGAAGCATCCTTAATCTGGTTTTAAAAAGTTATTTTTAAAAAACCTACAACAAATATATTTAGTGGCAAAAAGCCAAATGCATTTCCTTGAAAATTTTGAATAAACTAGGGTGCCCTTTTTTTTCACATTGTATTGTAAGTCCTATCCAGCACAGTAAGTTAAAATAAAAGTACAAAGGTGTTAAGTTTGAGAAAGAAGAATCAAAATTATTATCTGCAGATACTTACTATCTTTGTATAAAAAACCCTACAGATGAATTATTAAAATTATAATAGTAAGGTTGCTGGATATAGTCTTTATACAGAAATCAATTCATTTCTATACACCAACAACACACACAAAAAATATACATTTAAAGATATCATTCATTATGAAATCTAAAATAATCAAAAATCTGGGAATAAATTTCTCTGTATAGACTATATGGAGAGATTATAAAACTCTAGTGGAAACTATTATAAAACTCCATTAAAGAAGGACTAAAAATGAAGAGATAAGTCATGTTCGTGTTTTGGAAGATTCAGTTTTATGAAGATGTCCGTTCTTTCCAAATTGGCTTATAGATTCAATACAATTCCAATAAAATTATCAACGAACATGTTTTTTGAAACTTGACAATCTAATTTTAAAATATGTGTGGAGTTGCAAAGAATAAGAATAGCCAGAACATACTAGAAGGAAAAGATGGAAGGACCTGCCTTCTGGATAGTAAGACCTGTTATAAAGCCATGGTAACTAAAAGAGTGTGGTATAGGTACAGAAATAGACAGATAGATCAATGGGACAGAAGAGAAGCCAGAAGCAGATTTATGCATACTTAGACCCTGGTAACATGACAGGTGGCATTGCAGAAGAGTTGGGAAAAGACAGATTTTTGTTAAGTGGTACTGGGCATATTGGGGATGCATATTATCAAACTGTAAATGAAGACTGTCTAGAAGTGAAGGTAAATACTACCCAAATGACTGCAATTGGAAGAAGCTCACAGAGAGTGACTCCTTGAGCAAAATTTAAAGTTTTTACTGAGGCAAAGCTCAGGGTGGAAAAGTACTGGGAAAGCAAGTTGTTCGACTCAGAAGGTGGATGGTCATATGGCTTATCTTTTGTTCAACATTCCCATGCTTGTTTTTGCTCGGCTAGTTTCAGTTCAGAGTGCTTGTTGCTCAGAATCTGATTTTCCTCCTTGGAATTTATTGCTTCTTGGAATTTATTGCAACTATCTGCTTTTCTTAGTTCTTAGAACAGCCTTTAGGCACAGCAATTCAGTTCAAAGTTCATGAGTGGAAAAGTATGGCTTCTCACAATATTTTAAAAAATGAAATTGAACTCTACCTCATATCATACCAAAATTAATTCTGAGTAGCTTAAGGACTTAAACATGAAACTCAAATCTACAAAATGTTGAGAAGACAATATAGGAGACTTCCTTTATGACTTAGGGGTAGAAAAGGATTTCTTAAACAGACACCAGAAACACTAACATAGATGAAAATGATTGCCAAGTTAGAGTACATTAAAACAAGTACCTCCATTCATCAAAATACATATCGAGAGTGAAAATACTGTCCTCAAACTGAGAGAAGATATTTTCCACATTTATAGCTTACAAAACATTAGTGTTCAGAATATTTAAAGAATTCCTACTGGTCAATAAGGAATAAATGAAATGAATCAGAAAGATGGGCAAAATTCACTAACAAGAATTTCATTAAAGAGAAAGACAAATGGTCTAAAAATATATGAGAGAAGTCTTTAATCTCATCAGTTATCAGGGAAATGCAAAGTAAGAAAACAATAAGATACAATTTCTCATTCACCAAATTTAATTTTGGCAACAAGTGAAAAGACTAATGATAGTGCATGTTCTCAAGGACGTGAGATAATGTGAACATTACACTCCTACTTCTGGTAGGAGTATAAATTGGTGTAATGGCTTTGGGAAGTTGGCATTGTATAATGAAGTGGAGTGTGCACTTACCCTTTGACCCACGTAGTCAATCACAGGGTGTCTTCTTTAGAGAAACTCTTGTACATGTGCACTACGAGAACTGCAATAATATTTATAGAAGCTTCACTTAGGATAGAAAAAAAACCCAGAAACAATACAAATGTCTTTCTACAGATAGTCTAAATGAGTAGAGCTCTTTTCATAGAATAGGATGTTCCATATAATGGATGAAAATGGGCTAAAGATACCTAAAAGCACCAACATGAGTGAATCTCAAAACATAAAAGGAGTAAACAGAGAAAAGTAAATTAAGAATTCATAAAACTATTACTTACATTATATTTATAATAGTGAAAAAGTAGAACCACCCTGAATACAGTCACGCGTTGCTTAACGAGAAGGATATGTTCTGAGAAATGTGTCATTAGGTGATCTTGTTGTTATGCAAACATCATAAAGTGCACTTACGTAAACCTAGATGGGATGGCCTTCTACACACCTAGGCTCTGTGGTATGACCTATTGCTGCTAGGATACAAGCCTGTACAGCACATCATGTAAAAACAACATGAGATTAAATCAAGTACAAGAGAAAATGATGTCATCAAGAGAGGTGAACACAAGATGTATGAGGCGGCTGCTGGTAGAACACAGCATACTGTTTTTCAGCAAACTTTTTTTTTATAAGTAGAAAGAGTACAGTCAAAAATGGTAGGCTCTCTGCTCCTTTTGTTTGACAGATGACCATGCCTTCCTGCGCAGCGTTGGATGTGACCCTAAGACATGATGGTGAAGATCAGAGTGAATAGATTTGGCTGTATTGAGCGCCTAGTCACCAGAGCTGCTTTTAACTCTGGCAAACTGGATATTGTCGCCATCGATGACTCCCTTCATTGACCTCAACTACATGGTCTACATGTTCCAGTATGATTCCACCAATGGCAAGTTCAAAGGCACAGTCAAAGCTGAGAATGGGAAGCTTATCATCAATGGAAAGCCCATTACCATCTTCCAGGAGTGAGATTCCACCATCATCAAATGGGGCAATTCTGGTGCTGAATATGTTGTGGTGTCCACTGGTGTCTTCCCTACTTTGGAGAAGGCTGGCGCTCACTTGAAGGGTGGAGCCAAGAGGGTCATCATTTCTGCCCCAGGTTTGTGATGGGTATGAACCATGAGAAGTATGACAACTCCCTCAAGATTGTCAGTAATGTCTCCTGCACCACCAACTGCTTGCCCCCACCCCTGGCCAAGGTCATCCATGACAACTTTGGCATCGTAGAAGGACTCATGACCAATACACACCATCACTGCCATCCCAAAGCTGTGGCGTGATGCCAAGTGGCTCCACAAAACATCATCCCTGCTTCTACCGGCGCTGCTAAGGCTGTGGGCAAGGTCACACCTGAGCTGAATGGGAAGCTTACCGGCATGGCCTTCCGCATCCCTACCCCTAACATGTCAGCTGTGGATCGACCTGCCGCCTAGAGAAAGCTGTCAAATGCTATGACATCAGGAAAGTGGTGAGTCTACGGCCATGCCACTCTGAACACGACTGATTGCTTCTGATCTCGGAAGCTAAGCAGGGTTGGGCTTGGTTAGTACTTGGATGGGAGGCCACTTAGGAAGACCAGGTGCTGTAGGCTTAAAAAAAGAAAGAAAGAAAAAAGAAAGTGGGGAAGCAGGTGTCGGAGGGTCCCTCAAGGGCATCCTGGGCTATACTGAAGACCAGGTTGTTTCCTGTGACTTTAACAGTGACACACACCCTTCCACTTTTGATGCTGGGGCTGGCATTGCCCTCAAGGACCACTTCGTCAAGCTCACTTCCTGATATTACAATTAGTTTGCTTACAGCAACAGAGTGGTGGACCTCATGGTTCATAAGGCTTGTAAGGAGATAAAGCCCCCTGGACCACCAGCCCTAGTGAGAGGAAAAGGCTCTCAGCTACTGGGGTGTCCTTGCCCCAAATAGATCCCCCAATACACTGAGAATCTCCTGACCTCCAGTTTCCATCCTAGACTCCCTGAAGAAGGGGAGGGGCTTAGGGAACCCTACCTTGTCAGGCACCATCATAAAGTTCACTGTTCCCCCCCAAAATAATAATGATAAAATTACAGTATAGTAAATACATAAACCACTAGTATGGTCCTTTATTATCATTATCAAATATTATGTACTGTACATGAACGTATCTGCTATACTTTTATGTGACTGGTAGCACAGTAAGTTTGTTTATACCCACATCGCTGCATACACATGAGTAATGTGTTGTGCTAGGATATTAGGACAGCTGTCATGTCACTAGGTGATAGGAATTTTTTGGCTCCATTATAATCTATGGCACCATTGTCGCATATGCAGTCTGTCATTGACCGAAAAGTCATTTTGCAGCACGCGACTATAATTATTATATGGAGAGTGGTTAAATGACTTATGTCATATCTACTTCAAATAATGCTATGCAACACTTAAAGTTATGTAAACATGGAAAAATATCCATATGTCATATAGTGAAGAAAAAGGTAAACTATAATATAGCGTTCATAGCGTGATATTTGGTAAAATAAAAAGTATCTAGGTGAATGACCTTCCGTTGACTGTGTGTGCATCGGTCTTTCTCAATCCTATGTTCACATGTGTTTGGGAAATGCTGAACATTATACCCTCTCTTGTGGAGACTCACGTTAGCCCTTAAAACTTCCTAGAGGTCCTAGAACAAAGAAATGTGTTTAAGTTGGTTTAATCCAGCATCTCTCAAAACTTAATTGACCACAGAGCCCCCATTGTCTCATAACATTCATTAAAACAAAACTATTGTTTCACAGAACAGATTTTGGGAAACTGGTAATATAAGCATAGGAACAAGTTTGAAAGGAGATACAAGATGTTAATAACGTTTGTTTATGGGTGTTAGAATTATGAGTACTCTTTCTTCTTTCTGTATTTTATGAATTTTTCTTGCAACAAGTATGTATTACTTTCATAATCAAATCAGTAATAAGGCTATTCTCATTTTCAATTGCACATTTTAACAAAGAAAATAAAGGCAAACATTGTTTAAGATGAAGACAGTTTAATTTTAACTGATAGATACTTTCTCATTGAAAGCAAGTAGCATGTTCTCCATTCTCTTGGAATCCAGCAAGATAAATATCACGCTTGCCCAACTGAACCTTCTAGTACTTCATTTGGCTGGCTCACCTACAAGAATACTGGGAAGGAAGAGAAAATAGTGAATACTGAACAAAGTTAAATTTTCTATACAGTCTCCTGGTCTGCACAGTTAATTTGCACTTATCTCACCTTTTCCAAGATAGAATTTTAGAGAGCTTCTTCTCTTAATATGAACCAAACGATTTCATACGGACAAAATGTTTTCATGACTTGAGAAAATGAACAAGAATGTGTTTCCAGTTCAGTTGAGATTGGAGGTAGAAGTATGGTCAGATAGTTTGTCTTCTTTTGTTTTTAAAGTATTATTTAAAAAGACCTTATAATCAAACAATATAGTTTGTTGGAAAGATTAGAAAGTGCAGAGAGACAACAATAAACATTAAAGTAAATAACAACAATAGTAATAATAATGAAAATCACCTATTCACTACCACAAGGGGATAACCAATGTCTAGTATTTTCATTAGGTACTTCAAGGCTTCCCCTCCATATGTATAGTTTTTAATAACAAATTGGATTAAGTTGTATATCATCTGTTATAATATGCTTTTTTTCATTCAACAATGTTTCATGAATATGATTCCACGAAATTGTCTCTCTACAACAATATTTTTATTATTATAGTATTCATCGTATGAATGTTCAATGCTTTATTTAACCAATCAATGGACATTTATTTGTTTCTCTTTTTTCACCACTGTGAACTGTGCTTAAAGTTCCTTATACACGTATCTTGCTGGTGCCAGTCAAGCCCCTCGATTGTTCCTGGATAACAAGAGATAACCAGGCTTCCATGTTGATTTCCTAGGTAAGGAGTAGCCAGCTTAAGTCTTCCTTAATGCCACAGCCAGCGGTGTATTAGTGAATAAAGAGGATAAATAAAGAGGCACAGAGAAACTTTGCAATCTTTGCTATGAAATGTATTAATAAAAAAACAATGAGTATAATTGAGAGTCTACTATGTCCCCAGTACCAAGTGCCAATTTTTCCTGTGACTTGATGTGCCCGTTTATGACTATAGACTCAGGTCTTCCTTTATTTCTGCAACATTAAAAAAATTATACCTCGAAGTGGTTTTTTTGGTTGTTATATTATTTTGATTTTCTTCTACAAAAAAGACTTGTGTTTCCTGCATCTATCATTTTTCTCTAATCTTACTTTCACTAAAATCTTTACTTCTATTTAATAGTCCTGGCTTTTTTGACCCTGTGTTCCATATCTCCTTTTGCAGTTTTTTACTTAATCAACGTCTTTTTTTGTCTTGCTATATCTGGCCTCCCCTCATACCTTCACTGTCCTGATGTTTCTTTCACTAGCAAGCTTGCTTGTTCCCAGCAAGGGTTTATTGGGGTTTCTCCTTAGGTTGAGCCACTGGATTCAAAGATGAAACTATTTCTTTGGCATGTTGCCTGCTTTATCTTCACAGAAGTCCCCCTGAATGTGCATATTTAACCGATATCAGATGCTTCTGATGCAAGTGGCCTGCTGGCCACAGTTTGAGTAATAGCGACTTAAAACATATAGAATCAGATATACCTTGACTTGAGTCCTGGATTCTTTAGTTGGGAAATGAAATCTTCTGTGTTTGGGAAGAAGCAACAAGGTTGGTGAACATATAGCTAGTCTCTGTTCAGAGAAATAAGACCGTGCAGACCAGGAGAACTTTTTAAATCCCATCATATACTTTCATAGGTTCCCCCACTTGGACTGTCTCCCACCGTAGCACTGACCCACCAGTTTGTAATTATTCATTGTCTTATTCCTCTGTCTTATTGACTACCTGATATCTGTTCCACTCTTCCTTCCATATGTGGAACACAGCCACTCTGTAGCACACATGGAAAAATGTCACCCAGACTTCCCCTTAGAAATGACCTTGTTTCTCTAGTTGCTGAGATTGCTGTCAACACACAGCCTCTACCTGTTAGCAATTTCAGGGTGGTCTCAGCCGTCAAGATCTGCTTATATTTCCCACATCCATTAATGGATCGATGTGTGGTTATAAATGTCTAGCTCTTTCAAGGTAAGGTGGGACAGCTCTGATGGGGTTAACTGAGACTTTGTTGAGGTTGTAAGGCAGTGTAATTTCCCCCCTCCTCTCCCGACCCTCTTCAGGCCTTGATCCCTGATAATGCCCTGCATACCAAACTCCTATCTCACTCTCTGCTTCCAGAACACCTGACTTGGTGGCACAACTTTTTCCCAAGACTCAAATCCCAAATGTCACTGTGTCCAGCTCAGAGCCCAAAATATCTGGGTGATGTTTGTGGTTCTCTCAAGTCTGGGTGTAGCCCCTTCTTGGTTAAGTGACCTATGAACTGAAATAAGTTGTCTGCACCTCACATATAACACAACGATGGAGAAGAAAGAGGAGAACTACCATAAACATTGTCATTTGAGAAGAGGAAGAAGTGGAACACACGGCAGTCACTGCTTTGCAGTAATACTGGAATCCTGCTGGGCAGACATTGATTAGGCCATGGTCTTGCTTTATAGGAGTAGCTCCCTGGCCCATCTCCCACCCTTTGGGAGGCCCTTCCTATCCATTATTCTCTATGGCTGCATCTGAAGCCAGTCTTGGGGAGCATGCCCTCCTAGGAGCCTTCAAAGCCTATGTCCAAATACTATTTTAAGGCTCAAACAATGGATAGCTCATTTTGTTCTTGTTCATGGTTTCTTTGGCAATAAGCTTCTCTCAAAAACTTAGCTGACTTCTCTTAGGCTGTAATCAGTTCTATGTGCCAGTAACCATATATCTACAGTTGTTTCCTAAATACAGTTTTCGACCCTGTGATCATTTTGAGGTTCTTGGGAGTTATAATTGGAGATACCATACACTCAATTCAATCTTTGTCCTTGAGCGCTTCATTAGATTGTGAAGTTTGAACAGTCTTTTGCTACACAAAGCCTTTTTAACCCCATCATATACTTACATAGGTTCCCCTACTTGGACTGTCTCCCACTATAGCACTGACCCACCAGTTTGTAATTAATCATTGTCTTATTTCTCTGTCTCTCTAGCGACCAAGACAGAGTCAGATAGTTATCTCTTAGTAAGTTGATTTAATTAATAAAATTTCTAGCTATGCTTAACTATATTGTTAACTATTTCAGGAATGTCATTGGCTTCATATCATTTATGTAGATAAATATTTTCATAAAATTTCAGGTAATTGAAAAGAATTAAGTATATAATGTCTACCCATGTATAGTTCCTAAACCAAAGGGAAAGATGATTAGGAGCTAATGAAGTCAGTAAAAAAAGATCAGTTGCAAACTGGTTGTTAAATGTCACCTCTAAGTCGTTGATGATGGACAGAGCAGGTTGGAGAAAAAAAGAGAAAGTAGAGGACGCTTTTTAAAAGGACGTGTGTGGCCTTTCGGAGTTTTGTTACCAGAATCACCTTTCTTAAAATTTTCCCTTAATTACTGATGTGCAGGATGGTGGGGAACCTGATTGTTTCAGCTTCTTCCTTAGATTCCCTCTCCTCCCCTTCTCCTCATCCCACAACAGCTTACGTGAGGCAGCAGAGAATCCCCAATACTATAGTGCTGATAAGAAAAGCAAAAATGGCTGCAGGAGGTAGGACACTCTTCACAAGAGCCCACATGTCATCCTTGAAGTTGCTCAGCCAGGACCTTTGGTTTCCTGCAGAAAGAGCATAGAGTTTCATTGAGGAGAGGTCTAATAAACGATGAGGCTGGGATTTGAACCCTGGTTCAAGTTCAAATAGTTGTCCCAGATATAATGCTCTTATAGTTGTCCAGAACCCCTATCCTTATCTACTTTGCTATGCTGCCTCTAAGACGTTCAAGGGCTACACATTAAAAATAAAAAAGGGATCATCAGATGGGTATCATCTTTGCCCCTTTATAAGTCAAATGGGAACAATAATCTCTGCCATAGATAGCTTAAGGGCTATTTTGAGGTCTTGGCCAGTAAATGGGGGTACTTTGTAAAAGAGGAACATGAATGAATAACTAATGTGTGTTGCCTAGAGTATGTTTAGGAGTTCTGCAGGAGGCTGAGGGCAATGGGTGTCCCAGGAAGAGAAAGGAGAAGGCCACCAGCCACAGGACCATCCAGAGGGGGAAGGGGTCAGGATAACTGGCAGAAGCAACTTTAGAGGGAGTCTGCTGATCAAGGTAAGGCTCGAGATATTGAACTATTGGCTTTTCTCTTTAGGAAGTTGGGGACGAAGGAGAAAGTATTGTGATTTAACCCCAAGGAAAGAGGTAGGGAAAGCAAAAGTGTTTGAGTGTCTGTGATGTGGAATTAAGAGGGTTGACACTCAACAGCAGACAGTTTCCAGAGCTGAGCTTGTGGAAAGTATCTAAGCAGCAAGTGTGTGCATGTTGGAAGCTGTACTTTGGGAGCACTTAAGCCACAGATCACCTGGGTCATCAGCTTTAGCTTAAATTTCACTTTCTTTGCCAAGTGTTCTCTGAGCCCTCCACTAAAATGACTCTAATTATCTTTTTGTCCTCAGGGAACATTTGTCGTATTCCATGGGAGGTTGGCAACTATGGTTTTGGTGGTTCACCTGTGAACTCATAATCCATTCAGCAGGGGTTTGGTGCACAATAGGTTAGTTAGTGCTTGTTGAACTAAACTGAAGCAAACCAAAATAGTTGCTTTTCCTGCGAACGTTCTTTTTAAATACAAAATCAGTTTTTCCTGACCTGAGACGTGAATCTTATGTCTTAAAAGGAAAAGGACATTCATCTCAACAGCAAACGTACCCCTCAAGCGTGGTTTTAATTCTGCCTCGTCTTGTATTCCAAAGGCAGATAAAGGTGACATAGAGGCACTTGCAGCCTCCAACAAGAGCCAGGTCAGAGAGCACAGCAGACATCCAATGCTCAACAGCTTCTGGGGTTCCATGGACTCTCCTGAAGACCACTCGGCTGCGCTCACTCAGCCAAGAGGAGATGGCTTTTTCCTTGGCTCCTTCCCAGGCAGTTCTGTCTGAAAAGTTAGAAAACGCTCAGTAAGTTTTTTCTTGCAAAAAATTTTCTCACCTGTTGTGAACACAAAAATAATTAACCAACTGATCCTGTGAATCCTGTACTTGGTCAAGATTCAGCAAAATGCACCCCGCCCCACCCCCTTCTGATAAATGAAACAACATAGAACAAAAATTTTATATGCTCTGTCAGGTCAGATACCTGACATTCTTTTCTAAACTAGATCCCCCTTCAGACTTCCCCAACTCAGTAGTGGATATTCTTTCAGTTGTCCGAGCCAAAACCTGTGATGTCATCTTTGACTCATTTTTTTTCACTCCCACATCTTATTTATCAGAAAAGCCTGTATCGCTTTATCTACAAAGTGTACTCATAATCCTGCCACTTCTGATTACCTCCACTACTGTCCACAGTCCTCGGTCTTCTCGCAGCCATCCTCATTTCTTTCAAGCCTCTTCTGCTGAGCAGCCAGAGATTTCACTTTCTCGTAAGTCAAATTTTGTCCTATTTACTTCTCCGAACTTGCATCCTATTATTTCCTCCTCATCACTCCAGCTGAGCCTCAGTTACCCTTGAATAAGCTAGATGTGTTCCTACATTGTGATTTTTTCTTATTTTGCTATTCTCTCTGCAAGAAATGTTTTCCCCCAGATAGTTTCATGACTTATTCTCTCACCTCCTTCAGGTGTTCAGGTATCACTTTCTCAACGAAGACTTTCCTGAGAACTCTTTATTCAAATTGTACCATTCTCCTACAAGCTTCCGAATTGTCTTTTCTGCTTGCTCTTTCTCCATAAACTTCATCAGAATAGAGTATAGCATACATTTCGCTTTTTTTTGTTTTATGATATGTCTTTACTGACTAGACAGTCACAAACTTGAGGACAGAGATTTTTGTCTGTTTTGTTCACCACCGAACAGTATCTAGCACATAGGGTGTTCAGGTGCTCAGTAAATATATATTTTTTTGAACGAATGCATAAGTGAACTAAGGGTGAATTTTGGTGGATATTTTTCATTCCCTGAGCCAAAGGTCATTTCTACCCTTTTCCACTTACTACATATAACTAGAGAAGCTAGTAAAGCTGAATCTTCCTTTTCTCAGACATTCTTGCAGCCAAAAATGGCTGTTAATGTAGTTCTAGACAATAAAGCATGACAGAAATCTGATGGGCACCTTCTGGGAAGACTTTTTGCTATATTGATCAAAGAGATGGTGCTACCATTTACCCTTTGCACTGCTTCAAACTTTCTTTAAGTATTACCTGAAATTGAATCGGCCATCTTGTGACCATGAGGCAATGTACGTGAAGAAAAGGCCAAGGAAATGACACTTATTCTGGCTCTGACAATTTCAAGCCACTAAACCAACACCTCTATCTGCTTACTTCTGAACTACTTGGTATGAGAAAAATAAAACCCTATTTGAGCCATTATAATTCGGGCTTTCTATTACTTAAGACATTTATAACTGATACATTCATCCACCAGTTAATAGGGCTTAAAGAGAGCTGTGTCGGGTGGGGAGCCACTTACTTGAAAATTCACTTAGCACCAAGGGATCTAAAGAAGCCAGTGAATTAGGCCTCGATCTTCACAGTGTGGTGGAAGAAGCTAGCCAGAACTTTCTCCTAAAGTCTTTGAAGTTCCAAATAGAATTCTAGCGCTCCTTATGATATCATGTACTGCATTTGGCCCTCTTCCACTCTCTGTCTCTGACAACTAAGCATACAAACATCTTTTCCTGTCTCTGCATAAACATGTGTTGATACTAAAACTCATACTTACAGTAGCTGTATCCTCTTAGGCTTGAAGAATTCTAAGATATTTTATATGCCATGTGGTATCTACTAGAGTTTATAATAGTGTATATACAGAACTTTCATAGATGATAAAGGTGGCATTTTAAATCATTGGGGCAAAGACAGATGGTTTAATATGATGACTGGTTATTCATTTAGATGTACTAAAGTGAGAGCCGTAAACACAAAAATGAATTCTAGATAGAATAAGGACTAAACAAAAATAAAACCATATACGTATTGGAATAAACTATGGGTGGATATTTTTATAATCTTAATGTGGAAAAAGCTACTCTAAGCATGTTTTAAAACTCAAAAACCATAAGTGATAATACTGATGAATTTATTGCATAAAAATATAAAGCTTTCATACAGTAAAATACTTGTAAAGAAGGATAAAAAATTAGTGACAAATTAAGTAATGTATTTCATAACATATATGAAAAAAATAGTTTAAGGTTCTTAGGATACAAAGAACTCTTACAAATTAATTTTTTTAAAAAGATGATCACCTCCGTTGAAGAACTGGCATAAATGGTAAATCTGTCATGATTCTATTAGAAAAGCAATGATAAATAAATTGTAGTATATATTATATAATGGAATTATATACAGCAATTCAAATGACCCACTAAGAAATATGTGCAATAAAGGTGTTGTGATGTCAGATTATTTTCCAAAAAAATATACCATGAACAGCGTAACAGAGCTCCACCCGGCACACACTCATTTGTCGATTTTATATACTGCAAATATTTTCTTTCACTCTGGATGAACAGAAGATCTGAACCTAAATGTAGTCAAATTTATCAATCTTTCTTTCTTAGCCAGTGGTTTTGGGGTCCTGTTTAGGAAGCCTGTGTATGACCTAAGGCTGTCATCTCCTAGAAGTTTTATTGTTTGCTGTTCATAGAGCTTTCATTCATGTGGAATTGATTTTTTTTTTGGTATGGTATGAGAAAAGGGGTCAACTTTTACTTTTTCATATGGATTTCTGATTGACCCAGTACCACTGCTCTGGAGAGCTATTTTGTTAGAAATCAAGTGTCTGTATATGTGTGAATTTACTTCTGGACTCTAAAGTGGTCTGTCGGTCTATCCTTGTGCCAATACCACATTGTCTTAATTACAGCAGCTTTAAAATACATTTTGCTACCTGGTATCAGAAATATTTTGACTAATCTTGGCCTTTTATATTTCTGCATGTTTGAATTCCATAAGGTAAAAAATGTTCAAATTCGGACTGAGATTGTTTTGAATCTATAGGTCAGTTTGAGGAGAATTGGCATCTTTATAACATTAATCTTCCAATCCTTGACTATATTATATCCCTCCAGTTATATAGGTTTTTAAAAGATACTTCTCAATAAAATTTTATAGTTTTCTAATTAGAGTTCTTTGATATCATTCATATGATTTATTTCATGTGATTTATTAGCAGCCACACCATTGTACATTTTTTTGAGGTTATCGTAAATGTCGCCTTTTAAACTTTTTATTTTTTTTAACTTTGTTGCTGGTACGTAGACATGATTTTCATACTGCACTTTTGTCTAGAAAGTTCGCTGAACTGATGTATTAAGGTGAATGACTTGTCCGTGAATTATTTAGACTTTTCTACATTCACAATTATTTTTAATCTGAAAATAATGATTTTATTTCTTTGTTTAAAATTCTTTTTTATGTTGAATTGGAAGACAATATTGTTAAGAAGGCAATATTCCCTAAAGTAATCTATAAATCCAATGCAATCCCTAACAAAAGCCCAACAACCCCCATTTTTTTGCAGAAATGGAATACCTGACCTTAAAATTCATCTGCCATTGCAAGGGATCCCAAATAGCCAAAGCGATCTTGAAAAAGAAAAACAAAGTCAGAGAACTCATACTTCCCAATTTCAAAACTTACTAAAAAGCTACAGTAATCAAAGCAGTGTGTACTGGCATAAAGATAAACATAATAGATTGATAGAATAGGATTGAGAGTCCACCACTACACCTAAATATTTATGGTCAATAGATGTCAGAGCAGATTTTCAACAAGAGTGGGGTGCTAAGGCCATTCAACAGGGGAAAAAACAATCTCATCAATAAATTATGTTGGATAACCGGATATCCACATGCAAAAAATGAGGTTGGAACCTTAATTCACACCATATGCAAAAATTAATTCAAAATTGATCAAGGACATAAATATAAGAGCTAAAAGTATAAAACTCTTAGCAAAAAATATAGAGGTAAATCCTCATGATAGTGGATTTGGCAATAGTTTCTTAAATGTAATACCAAAAACACAAGCAACAAAAGGAAAATAGGTAAATTGGACTTCATCAAAATTAAAATTTTGGGGGGCATCAAAGGACACTTTAAGGACATGAAAAAGACAATCCATGGAATGGGAGGAAATATTTGCAAATCATATATCGAGAATACACAAAGAATTGATACAACTCATCAACAAAAAGACAGTGCAATTAAAAAACAGGCAAAAGATTTGCATAGACAGTCCTCCAAAGATGTACAAATGGCCAACAAGCTCATGGAAAGATATTCAATGTCATCAGCAATTAGGGTGATGCAAATCAGAACCACAGTGAGATATCACTTCATAATCACTAGGATGCCCATTTTAAAAGTGGAAAATAATGATTGTTAATGAGAATGTGGAAAACCTGGAATCCTCATACATTGCTTGTGAGAATGTATGGAAAATAGTACGGTGGTTCCTCAATAAGTTAATCATAAAATTACCATAAGACGCAGCAACCCAAAAGAACTGAAAACAGGTATTCAAACAAACACTTGTACACAGATATTTATAGCAGCACTAGTCACAACAGCCAAAAGGTGGAGACAATTCAAAAGTCCTCCAACAGATGAATTAACAAACAAAATGTGGTTTACCTACAACAGAATATTGACATATTACAAAATGGATAAACCTTGAAAACATTATGCTGCGTGAAAGAAGCCAGACACAAAAGGCCACACAGTGTATGAATCTATTTATATGAAATGTCCAGAATAGGGAAATCCATAGAGATAGAAAGCAGATTCCTGGCTGTCAAGGGCTGGGAAGGATGAAAATGTTCTGGAACTAGATATGGGTGACGGTTGAACAGCTCTGAATGAACAAAAAGCCACTGAATTTCACACTTTAAAATAGTTAAAATGGTGGGAGAAAGTCTGAAGTAATTCAATACCTTTACTTCTCTTCTGAACCATAAAGACCGTAACACTTCAATTCTGATAATCTCCTCCTGATTTATGTACTTTCGTATATTTTGGAGATTACTTTTTATCACTACAAGACATTCTTGTTGTTTTATGCAGCCAATATTTATTTAACTTTATCCACATTTTAATCTCTCACTTTGTTCATTAATTCTTGGATGTGAGACATTCTATATGAGATCGGCTTCCTTACGATTGAAGTAAATTAAAATTTTCCCTTTGTGAAGGTCCTTTGGTGGCAAAGTCTTCCATTTTTTGTTTGTCAGAAAATGTCTTATTTTGCGCCCCCCCCGCCCCCTCCGTTGAAAGATATAGTTGCTGAGTATATACTTTTAGGTCAACATTGCAGATGAAATGTAGCTTCAGCTTGACCTTGTAGGGTGCACTGGAGTATAATTTGCACCTCAGAGCCTGTCTTGCCTTTAGGATGCAAGATTTCTACCCTTGCTCCATCAGTCTTTGGCCAGAGTCTGTTAGGGGTGGTGGGAACAGGCTTAATAACCATCAGGTACCTGAGTCAGGCAGTGCCCTGGAGGACATTGCAAGTGGAAGTCTCTAAAGCCTCTAGTCAAAGTAGTTGGGGACCAGTTCAAACACTGAACTGGTGAAGGGGATCCCAGAAGATCTGAGCAGTACAACTTCAGCATCTGCGTGGTCTACCTCTTACACCACCCAAATCCACTTATTTCTCACATTAGATTCATTACATTCTGCCACAGCGTCTCCAGGATTCTAGTTGATCACAACCTCTAGAAAACTTATAAAAAGGGGGCTAATGGGAGGAGCCACAGTCCCCACTACATTTAGTCCTAAGAGATACCCTACTGGATCACTTGAGTGCCAAGCATATTACTTTCTGCTCCTACTGCCAACCCCAAGTCCTGATGAATATCAGGGGCAATTACTCCTGCTATTATGGTAACTCCTATTTATGAGGTCAAAAAAGAGGGTGCTAATGGCTCACGAAATTGAGTAATCATTTCTCGCTTGACCCTTCTGTTTTCATTAGGACAGATTCTACCCAGTTCTTAGACCCTCTCTCCTACCTTCTTGAGAGAATAAACTTCCAAGTTTCTGCTAGTGTTGCTGTGTGGAACTGAATAGAGGATCGTAGATCATAGGATTAAACTACTTTTCAAATTGTCTAATTTGACAGTTTCTTAAGTAATCTTCCTTAGTTGGTGTCAAATAATGAGTGGAGATTTAGGAGAGAGGACAATTAATATGATATGTGGGACGTTTGAGGGAAGGTTACGGTAGGCACTTGTATATTTAGATGTTGCACGTAGGAGAAAGGTTTGCATAAAAAATAGAGATATGTGAATATACATATTTTGGCTGGAACAATTCTTGGATTGCGTGGAGGAAATGTTCACATCTCTAAATGTTTACTTACTGTCTTGTTGAATTGAAGATTGCAATAGAGAATTATGAAATTTAAAAAGTACTCTTTGGATTGCAAGTGACAGAAACTCAACTTTTTGCTTAGGATCAAAAAGGAATCTTGGTTCACAAAACATGGACCAAGTAGGAATATGAGAGGGGCAGTTTCCCAAAGGAAGGGAAGCTAAATAGACAAATAACAGGTGACCACCATCGATATCACTCTAATTCCTTCTTCTTTGTAAATAGTCTATCTTGACAAGATGTTTTGAACATTTTATTCTTACTTATAAAATAGAAAAACATGAGACTGAAATTCCTGGTCTTGGTGAGCAATATGGATGAAATCATACCCACAAGTTCTGGGAGTGCAATGTCAGTGATCACCCTTGGATTGGATAGCCAAAGAAGGAGGCTAGGAATAGTTAGAATTAGTTAATAAACATGAAAGTCTATATTTAATGTGTATCTCGTCATCATAAATCTGGGTTTCTACACACTCTATTTACTACAATGGACACAGAGCTTTTCTATAACATTGAGAGATAGACTTGTTTCAATATGTATCTTCAAAAGATTGTTGACTTGTAATCTTGAGGTTATGTTTGATAATATGTTTGTGACAGAAAATTATATGGGTTCACTTAAAGTTACAAACTGTAGTTGTTATAAGGGATTGAATTTGCTCACAAATCTTCTTATAATTAACTTACTATGATCCCAGTGATCTTGTAAATAACTCAACCAGCATTATAAAACGATGTGGATTTTTTGGCGTTAACAAGTGTCTGTTTTCCTACTTGACTAGGTTTAGGCCAGTAAACAATGCACAATCTCATTCTTCTACATAATCTCTAGAATTTGTTATTATTAGTTTCAAGTATACAGTGCATTGGTTAGACATTTATATAGTTTACAAAATGATCCCCCTAATTGCTCTTTCTCTCCTCTGGCCCTCCACACAGCCATTACATTACTGCTGACTGCATCCCCTATGCCGTGCTCCCCATCCCTGTGACCATCTATCAACTCCTAATATGTACTTTTTTAACCCTTTAACCTTTTCTCCCAGTCCCCCAACTCCCCTCCCCTCTCCCTGGAATTTAACATTGGTCCCAGGACATATTCTATTTGGGTCTTTAATTCTGTCTTGCACTAGGAGACTCTCTTTGATCTGAAGACTCAAATTTGTATCATCATCATCATTTTATTATTATTATTTCATCTCAAAGACGTTTTCTCCTATTGTTTGATCTCCCCACATCCATTCTAATTTTTCCTTCTGAATTTTCAATTTCTAATGTGGTTAAGAACACTTAACATGAGATCTACCTTCTTAACAAATTTTGAAATGCACAACACATTATTGTTAACTATAGAAAACATATTGCCCAGCAGATCTCTGGAACTTACTTATTTAGAAAAACTGAAACTACGCCTGTTGAATAGCAACTCCCCCTTGCTCTCTCGGTCTCTCTCTCCATAAACTCTTCTCCTGGATCAAGGCTTCATTTCTAATTTTTAAAATTTCATTTCACCGCTCATGAATTATATCACTTTTACTCTGAGTTCAATTTAATCTGGTCTTCTAACTCAGTAATTTGTTTTTCTAAAGTGTCCATTCTGCTATTCGGTGCCTCTATTCTTTTAAAAAATATCATTGTTCACATTTTTATTTCCAGTGTAAAAACAACAACTCTCAAAGGCATCTGTTTGTATATGTCAATGTTTTATTTAACTGGTTATTGAGGAAACTAGCAGGAAGACAAAAGAGCTGGATCCAAAAACATTTAGAGATGTATATATATAGTCCATGGCAAAAGAATGCAAAAACAAGATTATTAAATTAGATATAAGAATGTTTAACTTTTTACAGAAAATAAAACCATGTCACCTTTGGGGTTAACTTTTCTATCAGGCTATAAAGCAAAACAACTTGTTGATTTATGTAAATTAACCTCTAACTGTAACAGAACCTTAGAGGGCTATAAACCATTCGCACCTTCGTCAGTTGTGGATTCGGATTATACTGTGACGATCAGGGTCAAGCAAGATTATTAGAAAATGCTCTAGCATGGGGGATAAAAAGCAACTGTTCTCTTGCTTTTTCTGAGATTGCAACAAAATTTTCTCTTATGCTAGGAACTCCTGTTTTCAAATTGCCCTGGATTGCACACTTTGGATGTTTCCTCCACCTGACCCAGGGGCTTATCCTGGCCTCTAGCCCCCTTTACCACTCAGGAGATGTTTGTGTACAGAGTGAAGGGGGCAGGTATATGTGAGAAGCAGTAAACCCCTCAACACCTTCTCTCTTGGCCATGGTGCAAGATGGGGTTCTTCTCATGCGGTGGATGTGGCAGGCTGAAGTGTTTTCTCTCTGCTTTCACCAGCTCAATTTTCTTCTGACTTTTTGATTTTTCAACTATGTAATTGGGACTCTAGTTTTCGGTCCTGGTATAAAATTTCCCTGTTACATTTTTGTTGTGTTGTTTCAGCAGGAAATTAGCTGAGAGAGGGAGTAAAATGAATGTATTATTAGAATTATAATGCATTACCTATTGCAGAGGGCCATGGACTTTCCTTATTTTTCTGTGGAAATATTAAGCATATGTCCTTTTTTAAGCCTATTATGATAATTACCTTTCTTGGTCACCACCATTTCAAGGGGACATTGCCATTTTATTTCAAGGTTCTCAATATTTCTGTGATCCTATTATTATTTTTGGTTGTTGATTAGAATTAAGACCAAATGGCTTTATTTCTACATCCTTCTGAGATTTTGAAAGTCATTCAGCCCTTAAAAATATTATTAAACCTTTGGACACTTCTGCCAGATAAATGCACATATGCATTCATAATGCTGTGTCTCATTCAGTGGATTTGTGGGCTCTTGAATCCCATCTATGAGCCTCAGCTTAAGACCACTAGTTTTGCGATAAGAATGTACCACTAACAATGCCCAAAGATGACAAAATATGATAATTACATCTATCTTTAAGGAGGCAAAAATAGACTTTAATGTCGTGGTTCTTATATTATCTCTATTTTGCAGATTGTCAAAAATGACTTGTGTTTTACTTTAAGGCCGTGTTTTGTTCCATGCTCGACCAGGGTAATAAAAAAAAAGCGAGTTTTATTTTAAGTGTATAAACCCTAATCTGAAATGCTTACATCATGAATATCTTCTGCCAACTTTAAACATTGTTTTTCCACAGAGGAGGAAGTGGTGGCTGTGTGAGAGAACTAATTTGTCAGGAAGAGAATGCTTTCCAGATGGGTTTCCTCGTTTCTCCCTGCCCAAATCACACTGGAAGAGACGAGCAATCGGGGAGCAGCCGCAGCAAATGCTCAAGAGTTAAACAGGCTGTAACACTCCTGGAGAATGCAGGATTAATGACAATTAATTTGGGAGGCTTCAGAGCAGCGTCTGCTTGGACCATATAAACGGATGATGGTACCATGTGCAGGGCAGGGCAGGAAGTAACCCAGAGGCCAGGCTCAGAGGTAGAAGGCAAATCTGCAAGGGATGCTGGACTAGAGCGAGGGGATGGCCTGGGCCCAGGAGGCAGGGGCAAGGGGACTGGCAAGGTCTTTGCTAAAACTGGGACAGTCCAGGCCAAACTGGGATGGTTGGTTATCCTACTGGTACCATGTTTACAGGGCTGGGAGGGCACTTAAGACAATCCTATAAGATCATATACCATATAAACAATTGTATTTTACTACCTTTTATGGAGGAAATTCTATGTTATAGTGGTTTTATTGGGTTAGGAGAATTTATGAAGGTCTCAAAACCATTCCCTTGAAAATGCCAAAGGTCTCATACTTTATTTCCTGTCACGTCAATACAACTGCTGTGCCTCGCAGCCCAGAACCTCCAGCCTCAGGGCGATCTGGTTCCCCCAGCTCCGCGGGTGAATTCTAAGGTAGCGAGTCAGTAGTGGTGGGTCTAGAGAGTTCACCACAGGTGTGGAGGAGTCTTGATTTCCCTGAAAAACCTGAAAGAGGAAAGAGATCGCTTATGAGTTGTCCGACAGGAAAAAAAATTACGTTTCCCCAACATGGCCAGGGAAAGTGGGTGCAACATGGAGAGTTAAGAGCGTTCTTTGTCTTCGGTTCCTGGACATGACTATTCCATTTTATCACGAGAGCCTTTGTACGTGTGGCTCTCTCTGTTTGGAATGCTCTTACTGCTTCTGTTACCCCTTTTTTTCCTTTGGGGTCTCAGTTTAAATGTCATCCTTTTAGAGAGATCGACACCATCTAAAATAGGACATTTATTGACTCTAAATCTCAACTTGTTCTTTTTCGTCATAGCGTTCAATATCCTCTCGTTTATCTGCTTACAGGGTTATTGCTGCCTCTGCTTTCCTCACCAAATGTCAGCTCCACGAGAGCAGACACCTTGGTCACTGATCTGTCTTCCGCGCACAGAATATACAGCACAATGTATATACATGACACATATACTATAAACGTTTGTTAAAGTTTAGAAAAATGTTGGAGAAACATTAAAGTCACTGTTCTGTGATTCTTTGACAAACGTTGATGGTTTATTTGGAGGCTTGCACATCTGTGAGACTTATTCCGTTATTTCCCCTCAAGTTTTTATTTTGAACTATTATCAAACTCAAGAAACTGAAAGAACAATACAATAAACACTTAAGTCATTCAACTAGATTCATTAATTGTTCACATATTGAGATATTTACTTTCTACACACATGTGTGCGCTCTCTCACGCTCTCTCTCTCTCTCTCTCTCCTGGAAAGGAAGTTGTAAACATCATGTCATTTACTCCCAAATACTTCAGTGTGCCAAATCTAAAAATAGGGTCATTCTTCTACATAACCAACCACAGAAAAACATTATTATACCCAACAAATATAATGTTGATATCATGATGATACCCTTTATACAGTTTTTCCAATCCAGAATTTAATAAAAGATCACACGCTGTATTTATTATATCTCTTTGAGTCTCCTTTACTCTAGAACAGACTCCAACTCTCTGGTCATTTGTTGCCTTTCACGACATTGACGTTTTTAAAAGTCCAGGACCATTGCACTGTCGCATGTCCCACATTCTAAATTTGTGTGACTGTTCTCTCATTATTAGATTTTGGTTAAATGTTTTTAGTAGGTGATGTGTCCTTCCTATCATATCATATCATATCATGGGACACGTGATGCCAGTTTGTCCCATTACTGATGACACAAAGTTTGATCACTCGGTTAAAGTAGTGTTCACCAGATTTCTCTGCATAAAGGTCGCCACTTCCCTTTCCTAACAAACAATCGTGGAGTGACAATTTAAGACCATGTCAATATACTGTCTGCCATCAAGCTTTCACCCAATGGTTTAAGCATCCATTGAAATTCCTTACAATTAAATAGTATATCAAGAGTTGCAAGTTGATTTCCTAATTTTTTCATTTCTTCTACATTTTTCTATTATGGCTGAAGGCAGAGGCAAAGAGACTGAGTCAAACACACAATTGTGTTTAACCTTCTGTTTGGAAGAGGTGAATGCCATGTCTACTTAAATTCCATCGGCCCAAATGAGTGCTGTTGCTAGGCCCAAAGCCAATGGTGTTTTCAACGAAGAAGGGAGTGAAAAATCAAGAACAATAATACTTTTTATCTCATCTGCCACTTTATGTTCATTTAGAAATTCCTTCTATTTTCTTGTTCTAGCAATAAGAGGTGAGTCTAGGTAGGAAGAAGTAAGAGGTCTGGGTGGCTAATTAGGTTTCTTAGTCCAGGAGCACCCTCTACTGTTGATAAAGTGAAGCACGATTTCTTTAATAGATGGGACAGGAAAAGGTTTTTTTTTTTTTTTTGGGTTTTAACACTTTTTATTTGCATATTTCAAAATTGTGCGTAATTTTATGAACAATAAATTTGTGCATACTTTTATGCATAATAAAGTGCATCATTAAAATGACAGTCTGATTAAATCGTATTTTCAAGCCTGCAGGGCACCTTGGACCAGCTCGCTTTTTACTCTATATTTCACTGTCGTCCCACCTTCTGCATTCGGCAACATGCAAGTTCTTTTCCTTCTCTGCCAGCCAGCCAGGCAGGTGGAAGAGGCAGGTATGGCCTTCGTTGTCAGTAGTTCTTTGATGTAAAAGGGCAGTATAGTCATTTAAACTTGATGCAACCTCTTTGCATCTTACAAGATTAAATAGCTAAAAGAAGGAAAATAAGAAGGTACGGCTTGTGGAATGTACAGTGCCTATTGGCGGTGCGTACCTCCTTATGATCCACCTGCTTGCTTCTCCCGTTTGTTTCTTTTGAAGGCAGTGGATTTTTTGCTGGTGTTTCTTTCTTCTTCAATTTCGACTTATAGAATTTTTCAATCTCAGTCATATTGGGCTTGTCAGACCTGGTTCCAGAGGAGATGGAGCGAGGCACACGAACGAGTGAGTCGAATCTGCTCAATGGTGGTGGCAGGGTGCTGGAAGAGGTTTGTTTCTTGTGATTTTGTGATTTGTTTTTGCTTTTACTTAATTTCCACCATGTGACTTTTTTTTGGTTTATCACCAAGCCTCCAATATGTGTGTCCCCCTTCACCAAGAGCAGTGCCTTTCCAAATCTGACACCTGTAGGCCCACAGACTTTCAAGCCATCTAGAGTAGATCTATCCATCTGTCCCCACTGATGACACCTAGATCTCAGACAAACCAGTCTGTGATCACCCTAAATTTTCAATCCACAAAACTGTGACCAAGTTCTGGGTAGTTTGTTACACAGCAATACCTAATTGGTACAGTGGGCATCCTTTTCTTATTTTCAATCCCAAAGGGAAGCCTTCTGTGTTTCACCTAAAATAACTTTGCTATAAGATTTTTATAAATACTCTCTATCAAATTAAGTAATTTCCCTTCTAGTTTTACTTTGCCAGTTTTTCATTAATAGATGTTGAATTTTAGGAAATGCTTTTTCAGTATTTATTGGTCACATAATCCTTCAGTTCATTAATGTGATGGATTATATCACTTTTCTAATGTTAAGCCAATGCTGCATTCCTAGGATAAATTTGACTGATATTTTGTTTCAGATCTATGTTTATGAATAAAATTGGCCCATTATTTTCCTTTCTAATAAAACTGTCTTTGTTGGGTTTTGTTGTCACTGTAAAAAGAGCTGGATAATGTACAACCTTTTTCCATTTTCTGGAAGAATCTTTGTAATGTTGGTATTATTTCTCCCTTGAAAATTTGGTGCAATATTTAGTATAGCCATCTGGATCTGGAATCTTCTTTGTAGGAAGACTTTTCAACACCAATTCAATTTCTCAAAGGTTAAGGTTCAAGATTTCCTATTCCTTCTTAAGTTATATTTACTAGAAATTACTCCATTTACCTAATTTTTCAAATTCACTGATATAAGTGTTAATAAATAGCCTCTTATTTTTAATTTTTTGCTGAAAACCACTTTCGCATTGGAAAGTTTTTAGTTATTGCTTTAATGCATGAAAGAAATTGTCATTGCATTTTCTTTTTGTGGGAAGTTTTCAGATTTTTCCGTTTTGTATCATATAGGTATCATCGACTAGCTTCTGATTTTCATTCTTGTTTAGCAATCAGCTGTCAGTTCATCACTCTTATTATGGTAATATATGAGTCTTCCGGCTTCTTTATATTTTGGTAAAACGTGTATATGAGAAAATTTGCCCTCTTAACCATTCTAAAGTGTAAAATTTGGTGGCATTTAGTATACTCACCACTATCTAGTTCCAGAATATTTCTATGACTCCCAATAAAAATCCAGCACCCTTTAAGAAGCCACTCCTTATTCACCCTTCCCACCAATCTCTGGTGATCACTAATATGTTTTCTGTCTCTATGGATTTGCCTATTCTGGATATTTCATATCAATGGAATCATGGAATCATACAACACGTGGCCTTTTATGTCAGGCTTCTTTTACTTAGCATGCTTTAAAGTTTTATTCATGTTGTAGCATGTATCAGTGCTTTCATCTTTGTATGGCTGAATAACACTCCATTGTGTGGACAGACCAAATTTTGCTAACCCATCAGTTGATGGACATTTGGGTCATTTTCACCTGTTGGCTATTATGAACAATGCTGCTATAAGCATTCATGTACAATTTTTTGTTAATTGCTTATTTTCACTTCTTTTGGGTACCTACCCAGTAGTGGTATTGCTGGATCATTTGGTGATTCCATGTTTACTTTATTGAGGAATCACCAAGATGTTTCTTATAGTGCCCCATTTCACCTTCCTATCAGGAATGTGGGTTCCAATTTTTCTATATCTTTGCTAAGGCTTTTTATTTTCTGTATTAAAAAAAAATTATAGCCATCCTAGTGGGTATGAAGTGATATCTCATTGTGGTTTTGATTTGCAGTCTCCTAATGACTAGTGATGCTGATGTTCATGTGTTTGTTGGCCATTTGTACATCTTCTTTGGAGAAATACCTATTGAAGTCCTTTGCCTATTTTTAAATTTGGTCGTTGTTTTTTTGTTGAATTTTGAGTTCTCATATCCTAGATACCAGACCCTTTATCAAACATAAGGCTGGCAAATATTTTCTCTCATACAGCGGGTTGTCTTTTCAATTTCTTGATAGTGTCCTTTGATATACAAAAAGTTTTCTGAAGTCTACTATATCTATTTTTCTTTTATTGATTGTGATTATGATGTCACATCTAAGAAAGCATTGTCAAATCCAAGGTAATCAATATATACCCCTATATTTTCTGCTAAGAGTTTTATAGTTTTAGCCCTTATATTTAGGTACTTGATCCATTTTGAATTTTTGTGTGTGAGTATGCTGTGTGGTAACTTAATTCTTTTGGATGTAGATACCTAGTTTTCTAGCACTCTTGGTTGAAGAGACTATTCTTTTCCCATGTGGTGAGTTTTGAAATCGGGATGTGTCAGTTCTCCAACTTTGTTCTTTTTCAAGGTTGTTTTGGCTATTATGGGTCCCTTGTAATTCTACACAAATTTACAAATTTTAAGATCAGCCCGTCCATTTCTGCAAAAATGTCCCTTGGGATTTTGATAGAGATTGCACTGAATTTGTAGATAGCTTTGTATAGTATTGCCATCTCAACAACATTAAGTCTTCCAATCTGTGAACCCAAAATATATTTTTATTTAGGCCACCTTTAAGTTTTTCAGCTATGTTTTGTATTTTTCAGTGTATAAGCCTCGCACCTCCTTGATTAAATTTAGTCCCAGATAAATATATATATTTTTTGTTTATTGTAAATGAAATTTTTTAAATTTCCTTTTCATGGTTTTCATTATTAGTATACAGAAATACCACTATTTTTTTGTGTGTGGATCATGTATCCTGCAACTTTGCTGAATTCATTTATTAGCTCTAATAGTTTTCCTGTGAATTCATTAGGATTTTCTACATATAAAATTATATCATTGGCAGAGAGAGATGGTTTTATGTCTTTATTCCAAATTTGGATGCCTTTTATTTTTTTCCAGCCTAATTTCTCTTGAAGAATGAGCTAGGTGAAAGGGTCGGTGGGAAGTACCAAGCAGAACTGTTCTAGGTAGAAGAAACAGTATATATAAAAGCCTGTTGTGAGAAAGAAGATGCTGTTTTTAGGGATCTGAGAGTTTCTTAGTGTGGGTGGAACTTAGAGAGTGAAGGAACAAGTGACAAGGGACTATCCTGGCAAGGGTCACATCATTTTTGGTGAAAAAGAAAATAAACGAGACCATAGAGATGAAGTATTCATTCTCTCATAACTCATGAGGTAGCAAGACTTTCTGTCATATCCTCTAATTAGCATAATCTGTTGAGTTATCTAGCAAACCAACATCAAGAAGGAAGACTGTATGGGTTGCTAAAGTCAAAGGTCAGTGAAGCCTGGGAATCTAAGTTGTTGATGAGGGTTCAGACACCATTAAGCATTTGGCAAACAACTCATTCTTCTTTACCCCTCTGATTCTTATCATAATCCTTGAGGACACCAACATTCATGAGGACAATCAACTTTTGGCTCTACTCTGCCCTTTCCTGGTGATTATACATACGTCCCTGCTTAGAGTCACTGTGTCCTCCCAAAATGCCTTTCATAATGACCTATTACTATAGATTCTTAGTAAAGTTTACCCTGAATGTTTGGTTGTATATCGACCTTGTTATATTCCTAAATGTCAAGCTCTAGGAGAGGTCTTCTGCCTTTCCTATGAGACCAGCATACCTTTACTTTGCCATTCTGAAGAAACAGAGTCCAGTTATGGCCATCTTGACTACTGGAGATGAGGAACTCCTTCACATACATGCTGGTAAGAAGAGATTTCACCCCCTGGGTGGCTATTCCTGTAACTTTCATTGTCTTCCGGAAGTCCACTTGCAGCCACTCTTCTGGATTATTCACCTGAGGAAGTTAGTATCCTGTTGATCACTATTTGCTGCAAGAAATTCCCAAATCCCTTCTTTTTAACCATATCACAACACTTACACTCTGAATTTGAATTGTCTGCTTGTCAGTACCCCTTTTTAGACTCTAGGCAACTTGAGGGTTGACATTTTTCAGGGTCAGCTATTTAATGGGTGCCAAGTAAATGTTCACTGAATTAATACATGAGCCATATATAGATTGACTAGAGTATCAAAAGTTTGATAATATGTTATACTACCTGTTTCATTCAAATGAAGACCCTGGAGGAGCACAGATTATTTTAACTCCATTCATCCCCAAACTGTTCAGTACATGACTGTGACCCTTTCCTTTGAGGCACTGAGAAACCTGCAAGAGGGCTAATTGTTGACATTTCTCGCTGTAAGACTGGACTTCAGCTACTAAAATTCTTTGACAGATATTAGCTCAGTACTGAATATCGAGATTGTTCCAGGAGGTTCAATTAGGGATTATTTCCCTAATGAATGCTGTATGAAATCACATGGCACTACTAAATATCTGTGGGTTTTTGTACCTATGGTCAACTTTCCTTGAAACTCTTTGGGAACAACCAAGTGACAGAAATGCCTCTGAAGAAACAGTCAAGGGCTTCCCTTATTCTTCCCCAAACACCACTCCCCACTCTACATCAGTTAAATGGCAAATTCGTTGCCTCTTACCTGGGGTCTCCAGGCATTTGTCCTGCCTTGGAGGTGAAGTCGGGCTTGTGAAGGAGACCAGGCGGCAAACATATTGTTTAAGTAGGATGAGGCAGTAATCTGTGCATCTGATATTTCTTTATTCTCCATTCCCAGTGGGATGCTGCAACCTCAAAGAAATGAAAAAAAATGTAATCACTGATACTCTAGGGCTACTGTCATCATGACGTCACTTCCCGGACATTAACTTTAGCAGAATCTGTTATTGTTAGGAGGTGCCTGCCCATGGGGAATCCCATGGTTAGAATAACAAAGTCCTGGGTTTGTCCAGCACTGTACTGATTTTAGCATTAATAGTTCTGTGTCTTGAGAAATACCTCCAGTCTTGGGAGAACTAGGATGGTTAATTATTTTACTCATGGTTGGGAGGAGGAAGGTTATGGGATGACTTGGCACTTACTGTTTAAATCACAGCCCATCAACTCCATGCGAAGAGTACTGCGGATGCTGTAGTGTGTTGGGTGCAAACGGATGTACCGAGCAATAATTGGAGGGTTAAAAACATTGTGTTTTACCCCAGATGAATCCACGTTGCCAAAGAAGACCTATAGGGAGGGATTAACACAGATACGTGGAAAGCGAAGACAGAGCAAAAAGAGATTCTTTTTAATCATAACCTTCTTCTAATTTTGCTTTGTGCATTTCTCAAAAGCATCCAACACTCAAAACCATTCTAGCTAGATGAATGTTAGGATAGAGTACATGAAAGAGAAAAACACCAGGAAGAAGAACGGAATAAGAGAGATCAGGCCTGGGCAGGTGAAGTAGTCTATTTTGAGGTCCTGTAAAAGGTTCATCAACACTGAACAAGCCATTTAGGGCTTTGCTAACCCATTGTGGGCCACAGAGCAGCAGCACCACCTGGGAGCAATTAGAACTGTAGTATCTTGGGCCCTATTCCAGATATATCAAATCAGAACATGGAGTTTGAGAAGCACTATTTTAGGGCAGGGTTAGCTGTGAAAAGGACTGGGGGTTGGCAGCTTGGTGTGATCTTACAAGAATGGGGGCTGTGTGTGTGTGTGTGAACCATGGGACATTAATTAGTGATTGCCTGTGTTGAATTCATGAGAAACATGTTAATATCCAAAAACAAATGTGTGTTTTAGAACCTTGACATGTCTAGATCCTAGAGAAAAGTACGTCATTTAAAGGAAAAGGGATGCAGTATGAGAAATGTGGTAGTATTGCCAATTCAATTCCTATAAGTAAAACATGGCATAGAGTATAAAAAAAGTTGAAAACCATCTCTCATAAAATACCTGGTATTGTGAATTTGCTTTAATACTCTAAAATAGGAATCAGTGTTAAGTCTGTTACATAATCACAGTTATAGTATTATGGGAATTACAAAAAATTCTTTTGCCATGTAACAATTTTTTCTTCCTATGGGATAAAAATATTAGTAAATTTATAGCATTTTCCCAGAAGTCACAGCATTAGTTTTGATAAATATATCTGCTCCACTTTTTTACTCAATTCTTGTGTCTTAATTAGAAACCTTCTTAGGGAGACAATGTATTAATTCAACAAATAGCTAAGGACTACACAAATTCTAGATTCCCTGTATTTTGTGCCAGGAACAGTGCAAGGTGGCTTCACTGATAAATTCTACTAAATATTAAAAGAAAGATTAATGCCAATCCTTCTTGAACTCTTTCAAAAGCTAGAAAAGGAGGAAAAACTTCCTAATTCACACTACAAGACCAATATTACCTTGATACCAAATTAAGACATATATACCACAAGAAAAAAAAATTGCAGACCAATATCCTTTAACAATATGGATGCAAATATCCTCCTAAGAATTTTAGCAAACTGAATCCAGCAGTATACTATAAATTTACATTCCATGTCCAGGCAGGAATTATTCCAGAAATTCAAGGATGGTTCAACATAAGAAAGTTCATTAATCAACAGCACATTAATGACATGAAGGAGAAAAAACCCACATGATCATCTCAGCTGATGCAGAAAAAGCATTCAACAATATACAACAACCTTTCCTAATAAAAAACCACCCAGAAAAGTAGGACTAGAAGGGAAATTCCTCAATGTAAAAAAGAGCATTTAGGAAATTCCTATAGCTAATATCACACTCAATGGGGGAAGAATGAAAACCTTTCCCCTAACATCAGGAACAAAACAAGAACACTTGCTTTAACTGCTTCTGTTCAAGATTGTAATGGAAGTCCTAGCCAGAACAAGAAGGCAAGAAAAATAAACAAAAGATATCCAAGTTGGAAAGGAAGTAAAACTATCTCTAGTCTCAGATGATACATTATATATTAGAAATCCCCAAAGAATCCACAAAACACTATTAGAGTTAATCAATGATTTAAACAAAGTTGCAGGGGACAAGACCTACACACAAAAATCAGTTGTATTCTTAAATACTAGCAACAAAAAATCCAAAATGAATTTAACAATTCTGTGTAAAGTAGCATCAAAGGAAAAATACACATAGGAATAAATTTAGCTAAGGAGATGCAAGACTTGTGCACTGAAAACTGTGAAGCATTGCTAAAAGAAACTAAAGATGACCTAAAAAATGGACAGCTATCAGCATTCATGGGTTGGAAGTCTTAAGATTGCTAAGGTGGCAATACTACCCTAAATCACTTACAGATTCAATGTAATCCCTATAAAAATCCCAATAATTTATTTTGTAGAAATCTAAAAGCCAATCCTAAATTCATATGGAATTCAGGGGACTTTGAATAGGCAAAATAATCTTGAAAAAGGAAAAAAGTTGGAGGACTCACATTTCCCTACTTTAAAACTTAGTATAAAACTGCAGTTTTCAAAACTATGTGATGCTAGCATAAAGATAGACACAAAGATCAATGAATAAAATTAAGAGTCCAGAAGAAAACCTATAAATCTATTCAAGAGTATACACTCCAAAGAACTAAAAACAGGTGTTCAGACAGAACCCTGTAGAGAAATGCTCACCGCAGGTTACCCACAACCTCCAAAAATGGAAATCACTCAAACATCCATCAACTGATGAGCAGATAGATACACAACACGTGGTCTAGTCATACTATAGAATATTATTTAGCCAGGAAAAGGAATGAAGTGCTGATTCATGCTAATGTTTGAAGGAACCATAGTGAGAACATCATGCCAAGTGAAAGCACGCAGACACAAAAGGCCACCTATCTATTGCATGATTCTATATATAGGACGTCTCCGCAACAGGCAAACCTCTGTGAATGTGAAGTAGGTTATTGGCTGCCTGGGGTCTAGGGATGGGGGAAGAAAGGGAATGCTGGAGGGAGAGGCTTCTTTTTGGGGTGGTGCCAGCATTTTGGAACTAGATAGCTGTGGTGGCCTTGCAACATGTGTTTTTTTCCATACGTACCCATCTAGTGCAAAGTGAGCGTACCTTCAAAGAGAGTGGCCAGTGAGCAGGGTGAGCAGGCTGCTGCTGGAGCCATTTCTTTGCAGGTCCAGGCTTCCAGGCCGGGGGTGGGGGTGGGTGGGGGATGGAACGAAGCGGTGGAAAGTAGTGACATAACCACGCATTACCCGCCACGCATCACGTGCCACGCATCACGGGCCACGCAACACACAGTGTGCGCCTCAACCAATGAGGGGGCAGTCCATGGTCGCTAGGATACAGATTTCAGTTTGTGTACCGTTACTTTCAGACGTTGGTACCCTGCTGGCGCACCGCAAATCACAGCACCGCACTGCACTGCAGAGCTAAGCTGATCGGAGAAACCGCACCCAATATCCAGAATGTCGGGCCGAGGAAGCCGTGGAGCGTCATCCAGTCGCCGGAGCCGGACCCGATCCCGTACTGCCAGAGCCGAGCTGCTGTTCTCTGTGAGCCACATTGAACGTCTCCTGCGTGAAGGCCACTACGCCCAGCGCCTGAGCTCATCCGCACCGGTCTACCTGGCAGCCCATCATCACCCAGTACGACCGCTAAAGTCCTGGAGCTGGCGGGCGACGAGGCCCAGAAGACCGGCCGCAGGTGCATCACTCCGGAGCTCGTTGACATGGCGGTCCACAACAACGCACTGCTGAGCGGCTTCTTCGGGACAACCACCATTTCCCAGGTGGCCCCCCCTGGGAGTAGTTCTCCAACATGCCCTGTGCCCCTGGGCCTTGGCCCTAGGGCACCAAGCCCGTTCATAGTCCGGGCAGCCTAGGCCTGTCTGATGCCTTTGACAGAGTCATTAAAAATTGATAAATTGTTTAAAGAAAGTCATGTGTGTGCTTCAGTGACTGCCTGGGAGGGAGGCGGTTGTGGGATGTAACTCGCCGGAGGGATGGGGGTGGCGGGGCTGTGTGCCGGAGACGGGGGTTTGGAGTTGGGGATGATAGGAACGGTTTCTCATGGTGACAATGCAAGGGTGGCCCTGGGTGGGAGAGGCTGGCTGCGGCGGGGGTGAGGCCTGGTTACGGAAGACGCCCACATTGCCTCTGAGCAGCTCAGGGCCTGGCAAAGTCCCCAGAAGTATGGTGCTCATTGGGTGGAGGGCAAGTCCTTGACTGCGCCGTCGAGATAGGGTGAACATGCAGCGACAACCAGGGCCCTGCGGGTGGAGGGGTGGACAGAGTGGCTGGCATGAACTCCAATGGGGCCCCAGTTTGACGGGAAGATTGAGTGATGGTGGGTGAACACAATCAAGAAAAACGCCAAGTTAAATTATTTTTTATATTTAGTGTTACAAACCTATATACTGGGGTAGGTAGTTATTAAACTACCTTTCTGTTAGATACCGTTTTTACTACATATCCGATACTATATATAAACAACCTAACGAGTGCATTTTATTGGCCAGGAATTTTCCTTGCTTATAATTTTTGCAAGTTTTGTAAAAATAAAAAGCCTTTCAATAAAAAAAAAAAAAGATGCAAAATAGTAATTAAGATCACGCGAGATCACGAGTTTTGTTATGGCCGTTTTTTGTTACAGCCGTTTTCCGTTATGGCCGTTTTCCGTTAGTGATGCTAGAGGTGCCCCTAACAACCTGAAAAACAAGTCCAGCAACAGCGGGCGTTACGCTGGGCCAGGCCCCGCCCAGGAGCCAGCTATTTTGCATATCACCAAGGAAACGACGGGGCAGGGCTCCCCAACGTGCGCGGTCACGCGGCCAGCCCGAGCGGGACGCAGGGCACGTCTGCCGGGGTGCGTAGGCGCGCCCGGAAGCATTCGGGCTGGAAACATGGCGACGTCCGCGGGCGGCCTGGGCGGCGGCGCGGGCCCAGGACCCGAGACCGGGGACTTCCTGGCCAGGTACCGCCAGGTGTCGAACAAACTGAAGAAGCGGTTCCTGCGGAAGCCGAACGTGGCGGAGGCCGGCGAGCAGTTCGGACAGCTGGGTCGCGAGCTGCGCGCTCAGGAGTGCCTGCCGTACGCGGCCTGGTGCCAGCTGGCGGTGGCGCGCTGCCAGCAGGCGCTGTTCCACGGGCCCGGGGAGGCGCTGGCGCTCACGGAGGCCGCCCGCCTCTTCCTGCGACAGGAGCGCGACGCGCGCCAGCAGCGCCTCGTCTGCCCCGCCGCCTACGGGGAGCCGCTGCAGGCCGCTGCCAGCGCCTTGGGCGCCGCCGTGCGTCTGCACCTCGAGTTGGGCCAGCCGGCCGCCGCCGCCGCCCTGTGCCTCGAGCTGGCCGCCGCCCTGCGCGACCTGGGCCAGCCGGCCGCCGCCGCGGGCCACTTCCAGCGCGCCGCTCAGCTGCAGCTGCCCCAGATGCCCCTGGCCGCGCTGCAGGCGCTGGGCGATGCCGCCTCCTGCCAGCTGCTGGCGCGCGACTACAATGGCGCCTTGGCGGTCTTCACACGCATGCAGCGCCTGGCGGGAGAGCACGGCAGCCACCCGGTGCAGCCGCCGCCGCCGCCGCCGCCGCTGCCGCCAGGGCCCCAGCACGGGCCCGGCGCGGGCCCCACCCTGCCCGCCGCGCCGCTCCCTGCGAACGCCGGCTCTGCGGCCGCGCCCGCTCGCGCCGCGCTGGGCGCCTTCTCGGACGTGCTGGTCCGCTGCGAGGTGTCCCGGGTGCTGCTGCTGCTGCTGCTCCTGCAGCCGCCGCCCGCCAAGCTCCTGCCGGAGCACGCCCACACCCTGGAGAAGTACTCCTGGGAGGCCTTCGACAGCCACGGGCAGGAGAGCAGCGCCCAGCTTCCCGAGGATCTCTTCCTGCTGCTCCAGTCCCTGGTCATGGCCACGCACGAGAAGGACACGGAAGCCGTCAAGTCGCTGCAGGTGGAGATGTGGCCACTGTTGAGTGCCGAGCAGAACCACCTCCTTCACCTCGTTCTGCAGGAGACCATCTCCCCCTCGGGGGAGGGGATCTGACGAACCCCATTGACCCAGTGACTTTTTGCCCGTCCCCGGACCTCGACGCCTCAGCCTCACCTTTGCTTTCGGAAGGACATGAAAGACTTCGATCTCAGCGCTTCTACCCTTGTTTGCTTATTTATCTTGCCACCTCTGGAATTTAGTTGCCTGACAGTCACTCGTATCCCAAAGACTTCTTTCCATAATAGTAGGGGAAAAACAACACTGGACGTGACTCTTCCCCCAAATGGCAACATAAGAATGAGAATCACTTTATCCCTTTCCTTCCACCCAACACACCCCCTGCCGTGCCCCCCATCTTTGTTTCATAGGGTTTTATTTTGCACGGCTCTGTCTAAATACTTAGGCTATGTTTGTTTGCTTTTTTAAAAAATTGTGGCCAATTTCGTGGCATCACCCAGTTTCTCCTTTGTGAGATTCCGGTGGGAATCATTTGATTCATCATTATTGTCAGAGCCTCAAGTCCGTGATAAAGCCCTAACCATCCTAACGTGTGCGTTAGATTTACTTCGTCTGTAAAATGGGAATAACTCATCTACTTTTCAGGAGGCAGAAAGCAGAAACAGATTGTTCTCTTTCAGTTCCAAGCTGTGTTCATTCATTTGAAGTTGACAGTGTGCTAGTTCGCGGCCCACCAGACAGTGATCATCTGGGATGCGTTCCTTATTCAAATAGCAGCATTGTAAACATGTCTGGTGCAAGGTCGGGTCGGGGAGGGCCACGGGGTGACCAATGCAAGTGAGTCGGGTGTACATTGGAATTCACATTTCCCATTCTATTCTGAGAGACACCCATAATCCACATGACCACTTTTATTTGTAGTAGGGGTCTTTCTGCACCTCTCACTATCTGTAAAATCAGCATGGTTTTTTGGTGGTGTGACTTATATATGCAGACAGTGTAGCTCCCCAAAACACGGTGGCGTTCCATTTTAAAACACTAAATTTCCAGTGTTTTGGGTCCAAGTGTTACATGCAAACTGACTTAGTTGTTCTTAAAATTCAATTTTTTTTTACAGTTTTGAGTGCGATAACGAAACTCTTCGTGTAGAATCTCATTCTAAATCATTCAGCTTTGGAAAAATGCATCCTTTGGCGAAGTTGTATACTGTCGTAATAATTAGGGGTGAGATTTCTGTTTTGCACTTTTTGGGGAGTATGTGGATGGTTTTCACTATGAGTTTAGTGCCTCAAAATGGGTGGGACTTTTAAAGTATTCTTTTCCACTTGTATTTCAACAGTGTGGAAGCCATAGATAAGGAACTGCAGGATACGCCCATCTGAGACAGATTGAGCCACTGTTCCTGTGCTCTCACTTGGCTGCCAGAAGGGTCCTAAAAGCTAGTTCGATTTATTGCGTAAGTGGTAAGTGCGCATGCTCTTTGTGTCTTTGCTTTTTCTGATACACTCCTTTCAAACTGAGCTGCAGGCCTGGCTGGCTGCCTGCCTAACTGTGTCATGACATGAAGGCTTGGGAGTTATGTGACTGGTGATAGTATTTGGATTTGGGCTTTAAAAATCCTCTTTAGGCCTCTGGTCTAAACTCATTACATTGATGAGGTGGGGGCAGGTATTACCAGAGAGCCAGGTATAATTTCTGGAAATGTTAAAGGTTGTTTTCCATTTGCCATGGGTTCATATGTGAACATCCCTCAGAAAGTTCATAGCATGGACAGCTGGGCCAGGGCCAGATTTCAGTGATTTTGACAGTTCTCTTGCTCCATATCAACTTAATATTAAAATCAACACTGTTTTCTAACATGGCCAACGATACATATTAAAGGCCATGATCAGTGTTCTTTTTAACTTGCAAAATCAGGAGAGAGATCAGCCTTGAAATGTTCACTGACAATTCAAAAGTAACATTCATAACATTATAAACTTGAAAATGCTGGCTGCAAAGGACCTGATCCTTCAAGGGCGTCGGGGTTCCCCTTATCCCCTTTATGATGAGAAATATTGCTTATGAAAAATAATTTGTATGCGAATGATACAAAGATAGGACAACATTTGAGAAGCACTACAGTGGAGGAAGATTACTAAGATTGAAATTCATAAATTAGGCAGGCTCTGGGGCGGCAGGGTTCTGGTGAATATCGTCTGTTCTTCGAGTAGACTGGACCACCAGTCCACAGACTCGTGCTGTCAAAGGCCCGGATGGAAATATTTTTGTCTTTTCAGTCCAGAAATGGTATATGTTGCATAGTTTCCTTTGTTTTTGCAACTTTAAACATGTCAAAGCCTTTCTTAACCCAGGTCATATGAAAGCAGGTTATCGTACAAATCCATGAGCTCTCTCATTCGCCCCCACCCCTTGCTAGAACCTAGAACATATGGTACAGGTGACCTTAAACTGCCATTCTACTTATACTCAGAGTTTTTCAGTTGACCTCTGCAGTTCAAAGCCACATTGTTCAAGGGTCAGCTGCTGATTGGGAATCCACATATGCAGAGGGCCTTCTTAAATTATGAGTGGATTTTCAACTGCTTGGGCCATGGGTACCCCAGCCCCGAGTTGTTCCAGGGGCAACTGTACTTATGCAGTAACTTACAGGAATGACCTTTATGAGATTACTTAATAACTCTTTTATCGTTATCATTGAACAAGAAAGATTGAAAATCAATGAACTAGTCTTTCAATAACCGCAGATTCTAGGGAACAAAATAAACCAGAAATGAAATTGAAAGAACCTTTAAAGTTTTGAACAGAAATTAGTGAACTATAAAACAACGCCTTTAAATCTACGTTGGATTTTAAGACAAAGAGTTGATTCTTTGAATATCCAATAGAATAGACAAGCACTCGCTAACTCTGATAGAGGGGTAAAAAGAGATTGTGTGTGTCGATACAGATATATAGATGATAAGGGAGCTAGAACTCAGACATACACATTTACAGCAGTTAACTACAGGTAACAAAATCGCACGTACACCACATCGAGGCCTTTCCCTGCTAACCTCCCCCATTGTTTCCCAGAGCTAGTTCTTAAACTTGCCAGCACACCATTGAATGTAAGGATAGTTTGACAGTAGGAAAGAAGAAATGAGATCCTATCGAAGATACTCAAAAAAAAAACATTTGATGAAATTCTGCAGCCATTCCATGTAAAGTAAGAATAGAAGGAAACTTTTAAAATGTGATGAAAAGTGTTTGTTTGAAAACTGACAGTGGACATTAAACAGTGACATGTGAGCTCCATCCGCATTAAAGTCAGGAACAAGATAGGCCGATTTGTCTCGTGTATATGCATATGTGTCTGTATGTGTACCTGTGTCTCCGCGCATGTGTATTAATAATCTTAAAAATATTTAGGGTGATTGCTATTTCCTGTTTACCAGGTCCTGCCAGCGTAGCGTCATCAATGTGATGGACCAGTATGATGTTGCGTGGGGTAGCAAGATGTTTGGAGTCCCTTGGGTCTACAGTTACATTATGACAGAGAACAAGGAAGCTGGCATCACCCCGAAGTCTGAACAGTAAAGTTAATATTACTATTCTTGTTCCTACTTCATAAATGCAAATATATTCTGATGTTGCTCATCAATGGGAATGAAGGAAAAAGCATTTTCCCGGTCTACGTCAGGTGCCTGGGTCTGTGTTAATCTGTTCCAGAGCAGTTACCACATTTGGAATTGCAGTTTTTGTCATCACAGCCTGATTAAATTTGTGATGATCTGTCATCTTTCCCTGATTTGTCTGGTTTTTGTAGCAGCCAAGCAGGGGCCCTAGTCACCTTCCAGGTGTGGTCACTGAAGGACTTTTACGCAGAGAAGGGATGACTGCTTCAGAACTGGGGACAGTTGCTTTCTTCGGCAGAGGAGCTCAGGGGACTTTGGAGGTTTGCAGTCCCCAGCCTCATCTGTGTCTGCTTAAATGTACCCAGCCCAGGTCTCAGAGCTTCATTCCTTTCCAGCGGTGACCTTTCCCTAGCACAGTAGACCTGGTGGGGTTATTTGGGACAACCTGGGTGGAGCTAGAGGGTATTGTACTAAGTGAAGTGTCAGATGAGGAAAACAAACACCATATAATGTCACATGTGGATTCTAAATAACAAAATAAGTGAAAAAACAAAACAGAAACAGACTCATAGACACAGAGAAAAGACTGATGGTTGGCCAGATGGGGGAGGGGAGTTAGGGGGGCTGGATGAAAAAGGGGAAGGGATTAAGAAGATCCAGGAGAATACATGCCTGATCTTACTTTCCTCCCTTCCTCTAATTTCTTGCCAGGGATCCCTGTTGGTGAAACCCAACCAAGAGCCGGAAATAAGGTGGCCTGTAAGGTCAGGCTCACAGGACAAAGGTAGGGCAGGGACGCAGGAGAATGGATCTGAACGGGCTAACAGAAGTTTTCTTGCACAGTGCCACCTGAGGACTTCGAACTTTATTCTGAAGGCCAAAGGGAGACATTGAAAGGTTTTTGGTAGGGAAATGATGAGATGATTATTCTGAAAAAGATGTGTAGCTTTTATTAGAGAAGAGACTGGAGGAGACTAGTTAGGAATGTGACATACAAGGTCAGGTGTGAGGCGATGGAGCCTTGGGCTATAGTGACAGCAGCAGAAATGAAGCAGGAGACGTGAGATGTGGTACAAAGAAAGAACTGGCAGGATCTGTGGATCAAATCATCAGGGGGAGTAAAAATGAGGGGAGCGCAGATGATGACGCTAAGGTTTTAAGCCTGTTTAATTAAGGGCCTCTGAGCTCACCCCCAGAGAACTCATCATTCCCCAAGGTGTGGAAGATGCATATCTTCATCTCCATTCACAGTTTTGTCCAAAATTCAGTCCTTTCATCAACTGCCTGCTGGGCATTCAACCTGAATGCCCGGCTGTCAACTCGAAGTTAGAATACCCGTAAGCAAATTCACAATCTTATAAATACACCCAGCCCCGAATCCCATGTTTCTGTCAGTAAAGCATCTCTTCATTTCTATTATCTATGAGATCCTGACGCTACCACTTTTCTGTCTGTATAGCCGTAATCACTTCTATTACCCGTAAGTGGAAAACTGGTTTTTGGAGTTAAGTTTGTAGATGCTAGGAGTGTTTGTCCCACATCTGTACCCTGTCAGAAGCTCTTTAAAAGATTCATGCATTCTCTTGAAAGGGCTAAGTACATACCATTAAGGTCCCAGTGGAATTCCCTCGATAACTCCGCCAGTTCTTTCCATCAAGACTATACATGATGATAAACTGGGAGATGTAGAGGCTGGAGAACTTCTGACGGGCACCCTGGGTCAGGATGCTGTGTATCATCATTGGTGCCAACAGGTCCACCTGCCAATGGAAACAATATTTTAAATGCATGTATCTCCTTCTGAAATTAATTATAGGCCCGAGGAGAACCTGGGTTGGCACAGATATGCCCCCCATTACCCTGGACGGGCAGGTGAAGTGGAAACCAGTGTTGAAATGTGGGCGCGCGTGAAGCTGTGCGGTATGTGATGGAAGCGAGTAGGTAAGGTGCCTATTGAATTCCCGGCCTACGTCCTGGAAAACCAGAACACTTCGAAATCACTGAGTCCCCATTTTCTCTACACACATCCTTTGTGCTACACGCATGGACCCGCATAACCTAGTGCTTTGCCCACACCTCGGCCTCGCCAAAGCCAGTTTCATCCCTTCCCCCCAGACCACCCCCTATCCTAACACCGCTGTCTGTGATACGCTGCTGCCCCTCCTTCAAATGTTAGTTCAGGGCCGATTTCCCCTGGTCAGCCTTTCCTCACTCTCCCAGATTTACTTCTGCCGCTTCTGCGCTTCTTCATATTGTATAACTTCACTGTAACAAGCCAGTGCACTTTATCATGAAAGTTTCTGTGTGTATCTGCCTTCCCTCATTAGAGTGAGATCCTTAAGGCAGTGAATCTGAGTCACCTGACCTCTGTTTCAACCTCTTTATCTGTAAAGCGGAGATAATGGTATTTATCTCAAAGGGCTACAGAAAGATTAAAGGGATAATAGGTGCAGTGTGCTGAGTTCAGTGCCCCTCACATACTAAACACTTAATAAATGTTAGTTTTGGTATTCTCACCAGTCCCAGCATCTAACAGTGCATCTGGTATAATGCTGATGTTTGGCAGATGTTTGGGAATGAATGAGTGAATAATGGCAGAGTGGCAGGAAGCATGCAAGCATGACAAAGGAGTGTCTACTATGGAATTGCAGCCTCAGCCACCACCCTAACAAGCACGTCAAGCCACTTCTCACAGATGCCTGGCACACTCGGATGGGGCTGATCACGACTCTTGCTTGAGGGCCGTCTCTTTCGTGACAAGTTCCATCCATCCACACACTCGTTTATTCAAAGAATAGAATTTCTGCACCTGTGCTGTGGCAAGCACTGTTCTAGGTACTGGGAATACAGTAGTGAACAAGAAAAAATGCCCCGTCTTCGTGGAACTTTAATTTGAGTTGGAGAAACAGATTGTATATCACATATGTGTTTTTATTTGTTTACAGCACCAAGTAGTGGTAAGTGCAGGAGAAACAAGAAGCAGAGTAACAGGACAGAGAGTGGCAAGGTCTTCGGAAGCTACAGTGCTGTCTTTTCCCAAATTAGATGTTATTTCCAGTGGAAGACACTTCATTTTTCTCCTTGGTATCATGGCATGAGCAACTGAAAGTTCGAGGTACAAAAATTATGACTTTTGTTGAATTGATTTATACTGTTTCTTCCCATAGCATATATTAAGGGAAGAAACAGTATAAATCAATACATTTGCTTTTGAAACAAAACCATGTCCTGTAAGGAAACTAAAATTCATAAGGTAAACAATTTGCCTGTGATTTCAAAACTAGTAAAAAAAAAAAGACAGCACTGGACCACTGACTGTTTGTACCTCCTAGTAGTTTTAATAAAGTTTGACCATGACTTTGCTAAAATAAAAGTTTACTGATCAAGTCAGTAAATTATGTGAAACCGGGGAGACTAGGAAATGCTTTGGAAGACAGAATCTTGGCAAGCTGGGACGATAGGTCAAATTTAATAAGTGGACACTTAACCGAGGGTGTGTCACTCAGAGTTCTTTGGCAAGGAAGTGACACTCTATTTACTGGTGTCATCATAATGTATCCAGTGAGGAAGATATAATTCCCGAAATGGAAACGAGGGTGAAGTTACAAAAAAATAAATACAGAGAACAGATGCGGGGCAGCCAGATCGATTACAGTGTCCACTGCACAGATACATGTAAGGTTGACTGAAAGTGATAACCACAGAAATACAAGATGGGAACATGTGGTCGGGCAGCCTCGCAAGCAAACAAACAAACAAACCACTTAGGGATTAGTGAACAGGCCTCTCAAATCGAGAGGCAGCACCTACAAAATGAACAAAACGAGGGTGCTGTGACGTGGCTGTCGGCAAGCCGATGTGGCATTGACAGATGTGTCACTTACCAGTGAGCCAGTGTATTTTTCCTGATTCCTATTCGTTATTTTAACCTCAGGAAAAGTAGAAGAACAGATGCAACCTCACAGAGGGGAAAGTATGTAGAGGAATGTCCTCGGCCAGCTCCGAAGGGGAGGAGAAAGCTGACGTGCTCCGAGAGCTGGATGGAGCTCGGGGAGGAAGGTGGAGAGGCGCATGCGCATCGGGCCCTTTCCAGGCTGTGAGTACCAGACATGGGGGGCACGTCAAGGAGGTTAAGCGCAAAGCTGGAAGCAGAGAAGTTCCCTCCCTTTTCCTGTTTGGACTCTAGAGGGAACCTACCCTCGTGGTTAGGCAGAGGGGCTGAGGTGGCACTTCTGAGCAGCCCTCAGCCCTCACGTGGCATGGAAGGGGCCAGCAGGGCTCATAGGTATGCCATCAAAGGGGTCACAGTCCTGACTGATCACATGTTAACATGATCATACTTTTGGATATGGGGTTAGATAGAATGTATTGTTAAAATGAATTTCACATGTTTCATTCACAACGTGGCTACCAGGAATGTAAAATTGCATGTGGTTTGCATTTGTGGTTTGTGTTATATTTCTGTTGGACGGTGCCTCTTTAGAGAAAATTGGAAAGTGAGAAAATCTGAAAGACTGTGTCATTTAAAAACAAACTGAGTTGACCCAAAGACGCTTTGAGTTCTTGGCTCCAAGTTAGTTTGCAAGATGGGAATAACTTCAGTAGGTGTTTCCTGCCACGCAGCAGCGTAGAATTAGTGAAGAAGACGGATTCAAATTTATAAAATAAAGAAGCCACATTTTCTTGGCTCGTGTGGTGGGAGATTGAGCCATTTGTTTTTGTGTTACAGGGACTGAAGGACTCAAGGACACCTGTGCGGTCGGAGGCATCTAATTACGGAATACACAACCTTGGGAGGTGGTGAGTTCAGTGTTGTAGGAAGTACTCAAATGACTTAATCCCAGTAGAAAGAGCAAAAACACATCAACAGAACACATCAGAGTGTGCAGTTCTACTCGCGAGGTCTTTCCTTGTCTGTTACCTGGAGTTTGATGGAAATAACTTCAGTCAGTGTAAGAGGGATGCACAGAGCTGTGAGCTTGCAACAGGAATACGTGATGCAGTGGAATGTGTTGCGTTTTCTAACCTTGATCCAGGAAAAGGGATCCTTGGTGCTCCAGGCATTGACTGATCCGGAATAATGAAGTCTGGCCAGCTTTGGGGCCCACTCTCCTTTGCCCAAGAAAAGGGAGAAAGAGTAGATTCAGCCAGGTTGGGTCTAGACACTTGGGAATAAAATTACTCTCTTGAGAAAAGTTAATACTAGCTGTGAAGAAGCATAAACCCCAGGAGTATCAGTGACTGTTTTCCTTGTCCATTTTATTTCCTAAAATTTAATAATTTTGTTGACCATTAGCACCTCTAATTCGCTGGAATGTGTTACCAGCACTACCAAATAATATAATTATTTCTTTATTACACAAAGGATGTTCATTGTGGAAACATCAGCAAATGAAAACTAAAACATAAGTAAAAATAAAAAGTAAAGAAAAAAACGTCATCTTTCCATCCAGAGAAAAATAGTACTATTTTGATATATAACTCTCAAGCCTCTTTTTAAAGGGAATTTATTCCCTTCTAAAACAGGGAGGGGTTGGCCAACTTTTTTTTCTGTAAAGAGTCAAATAGTAAATAAATTTAGCTTTGCAGTTCATCTGGGCTCTATTGTAACTACTTAGCTGCTGTTGGCAGAGTGATTATAAATGAATGATTGAGGCTCTGTGCCAACATAAGATTGTATTTACAGATACCGAAATTTGAACCTCATATATTTTTCACATGTCATGAGGTATTATTCTTCTGTTTCTTCCCAATCATTTAAAAATGGAAAAAATCATTCTTAGCTCGAAGGCCATATGAAACAGGTGGCAGTGGTGGGCTGGTTTGGCCATAGAATGTAGTTTGCAGGCAGGCCCTCCTCGAAAACAGTATTGGAGAAACTGAATAGCCTAGTCAGGCTTAAGTGTCACTGCTCAGAGAAAACTAGCTTCTTGTTGCAGTGAAAAGAAGGGACTCAAGGGGAATAGTACTGAAGACAGACAGGACATTTAAGGGGGAAGTGGCCTCACCCAGGTTGAGAAGTGACAGTGGCCTGAATTAAGATAGGCAGAGTGGGAAATGAAGAATAAATAGATTCATGAAGCAGCTATGGAGTAGAATAGAAGCGTGCAGAGGGATTGGTTATGTGAATCTCCCCAAATAGAGGTAAACAAGGTATAAGTCCAGTTCTCGGAGAGAAAGTAATAGTATTTACCATATTGTCCTGAAGCTGTGATCTGAAAATCTCTGATGTGTCCAGAAGCCATTCCCAGTGGAGTCTGACACTCTGAAATCAAACGAGGGGGACACGGTAGCTAGAAGTGCAGGAGATTCAGCTTCACAAACGCAAGTCAGTGAAACCGGGGGCAGACCAACAAATGCTCATATTTTTTTAGTGTTTACTATGTGCCGACAACTGTGCTAAACCTTTGATTGTTCATCCCATTTAATTCACCCCAACAGGTAAATGCTGGAACTATGCACGTTTTTGCAGCTGAGGAAAGTCGGGCCCAGGTGTGGGTGGACTAGTGGTTCTCATACTTGTTTCAGGGTAAATCTCAAACTCTTTTCAAGCGATACTTGTAAATTATCTAAGTTATCTTTGGCAATTGGACTGAAATTGGCTTTCACAATTTGCTCTTGGAGCGACACAAAATTGTGAAAATGGAGAGGTATCTTTTATTTTAGCCCCGGTTTGTTAAATATTTACAGCTTCGGGTTCAAAGTGTTTAAAGCTTGACGTTTATCTGCCTTCCTCTGAGGTCTCCGATGACTTCTACTGGCAGTGTTCCTTTCAGATTCGATAATGACTCCGAGTTCGTATTTACTTCTTGACAAAGTCAATCATTCTAGGAAGGGGACAGACTGGACAGAGGTGGGCTGGGCACGCGGGGGCCCTGCGCCCACATTGGCACTCACTCTTGCTGTACACCAGAAAAAGCGTGCTCATCCCAGCCTGCAGGTGTTCCCCAATGAGGCACTCTACTCGCCAGACTCCAGCTTTGGATGGTAGCATTTCCACGGTCTCAAAAACACCTTATCAAAAACAAGAGGAAGAAAAATGATTTAATTTAAAAAAATGAGCATGCGATACATTGGCTTATGTAGAATATCAAAGGAGATCAGCCTAAGACAGTCCCGCCACTCTGGACCCCTGAAACCTAGAGTGCTTGCTATGTGACCCCTATAGTTGGAGGCACTAGACATTGAGCTATGACAGCCCCTGACCCTTGGGAAATGGGAGAGATGATGAGGGAATGCTTGGGTGGCAGAGACAGGAGGAAGCCGATGCGTTAAGATCAGCCTGTACTCTGAGGGTTTTTCGGAGTCAAAGGTGTATCTCTCATTGACCACGTGGGCTCTTTGGGAGAGGGAAGCCAGGGCATTGCGAATTCCTCATACCTCTAATCCGCTAGGGCCGCCTTCAGGGCCGAAGTAACCCCAGCGGTAAAAAAGCTGAGAAATGAGTGACCAGCTACCCAGAGTAAAGCCAGAACCAAGCAGGTCAGGGGGATTTCATCAGAGAGGGTCACAAAAGGGAGGCTGTGAAGAATCCCCAGAAGTTCCCTAGAAGAGTCAGCTTTAACTGTGTGCCAGGCACACGCAGGGTGAAGCTGCCTTACGATCGTGGCACCAGTTGCAAGCAGGTCCCCTTCCCGTGCTGGGGCTCAGAGCAGCAGCCAGCGAGGAGGCGTGGCAGCACGATGTGCACGGGGCGGAGCACCTCCTTGGCCTAGTGCAGCTTCCAGCCTGGCACACGCCCCGGTGGGCGGAGGAGAGGTTGCAGTTAAATCCAGTCCAGGGTTTTTGTTAATATCTTAGGTGGACATTATAATTTCTGACAAACTATAGGCGTAATGTGCAGTGACCACGGGACTGTTTACAGGACTCTTAAGAGTGAGCAGAAAAGTCACCGGCCTTACTCGAATTTTTATGCACAAACGGGACAAGTTTATTCTGTTAAACCTGTTTTAAAGGGACAGTGGAGACCTAAAACGAAGTCGTGTTTTGATCAACACTGTGAGTAGAGCTTAGTGGACATACCAGTCACAGACATCATCAAATCCCTCCTTGGGGACCTACTGGCGCCATGTGGGATCTGAGATGAAAAAAAGATCATCCCCCCGCCCAAGAAAGTGATACATCATGAATTTATCATTCATTCTGTTCGATGTCCTTTATAGCACATTATCTATGTCAGAAACGATCGTGTTCTTCTGCTAATTTATTCGTTATCTCTCTGTCGGGTAAAGTCCCTTGACGGAGTAAGCTACCCGAGAATGGGGAGTTTGCTTTGTTCAGCAATCACGTCCCAGTGCCCAGACCATTTCAAGGAAGAGCCCAACCAGCGCAGTAGGTAGAAGGAAGAACGTAGAGGGGCGCGGACCTGGGTAGAGGTTGTAGACTGCCATTTTATACTCTTCTTTTTTCCGTACAGTGAACACGTGTCCGCTGAAATGAACAGAATGGATGTTTTCATTGCTGCCCATGCTGAGCAGGTACCAGCGGGTCCTTTCATTCTGAGCCATTACCAAGCCGGGTAGAGTGTCCATCACATAGCCATTGATTCCTGGAGAAGGAGAACGCAGAGGAGGCTGTCAGAATCTATTCTGGGAGTTTCCCTTCCTCCACTCCAGCCAAAATGACCGGTTCCTATGAGGATTCACCTCGCATACGTACACTGCCAACGCATACAGTGTCCGAGCCTCATTTGGCATAGTGCATGCTGCATGTCACAGTGAGTAATGTTTGGGGCGGGATGTATTACCGTGGAAGCGATACTTTTCTTTAAAGGTGGGGTCCTCCATCTGGATGTTGCAGGGAGCCTTGCAATTCCTTTCCATGTTTTCAGTGAAGTACCAGCTCTTGGTCTCGTCGAAAATAGTGAAAAACAGAGCAAATTCCTGAACCGTCACTTGTCTCCCATGGGCAGGGTTCAGTGTGTTAGCGCGACAGATCAGAAGCGGCCCCATCAAGCCTGAGTGCACGTCTCTCTCCTGGGAGGGAAGACGCCCCCGTGGTGAGTGCCCGCGCCCTCGCCTACGAACCACAGCGGGTGACGCTGCAACCCACTCCCCACTTCCCCAGAGCAATCCATCCTCAGTGGGCCCCAGAGTGATATTTCTCAAACACAAATTTGATGCCACCTCCCCTACTTAAAGCCTCCCATTGCGCGTGGGGTAAATACCAACATTCTAAGAAGACGTGGCAGGGAATATTTCTTTTAAACCAGAGAGTGGCCAGCACAGGGTCAACCGCTTTACCAGATCAACATCAGAAAAGTAAGCCCAGGCTTTGCAGTCGAACTCGTCTTCAGTGGGTGCCATGTGATGTTGCACTTTCCAAAAGTAAGTTTTGGTTTCGTTAGGCTTGACAAACTTCTTTCTAGGTTTCACTCCTTCCCTCTGATCTTCCTCATAAGAAATAAGGCTGGAATAGAAGGAGTAGGGACGAGAGGCCTGGTTTTTGAAAGTTATCTGCAGAGCAAAAAAAAAAGCAAGTATCTTAGGGTGTGTAGTCCTAATACTGATGCCTCTTCGATGGGTTTTATCCAAGTTTTAATACCCAGAGGAAGTTGTGCAAAAGATGGATGTTGTTAGACTCCAGAGCTAAAGATCTGTAGGGGAAACTCTCGGGAATTTTCGAATTAAAAACAAATTTAAGGCATGTGCTCAGAGCTGCAAAGGAGAAAATTCCTAAATACCCAAAAGCAATTTCAAAGTAAAGTGACACTGTCACCACAGGGCTTTTAAGAGACCGTAATCCCGGGAGTGTACACTTCAGGTTCTTCATGACAAATGCCAGGATGAAAGCATATCACCTTTAAAAAAGACTTGGTTTTCAGATTTGAAAAAAAAATTATATATGTTTCATGGGACATACGGAAGGTAAAATCAAAATCAAGGCAGAAAAAAGTCACTCGCAATCCTGTAATTTTAGATCCTTCTATATCCTTCATGTAAACCATCAATCAGGACACTGAGTGACTACTTTTGGGAGAAAATAAAACTCCTTTGATCTTTGGCTCACACAGTGTACTGACATGACTTCTAGCTTATAGAAATTACTGATGGTTTGAAAAGTTAAATGTTAAGAAATTAAACTATAAAAGAAAGTTGAAGAAAGTACAGGTGACCGTAAGGAAAAAAACAAAAACCTCTGTATAAGGAAGGATTTTTACAAACACAAAAGCTATGAGAGTATCATAAAGGAAAGATCTGTGGATTACCTCCTAAAATATCAAACTCGTTTTTGTTTAAAAGCCACTATATGTAAATTTAAGAGACAATAAACTTGGAAACAATACTATTCACTAAAATGACCAATGATCATTAATAAATCAATGATTTATAATATATGAGGTAATATAAATTAATAGAAACACTGCCTCCAAAAATGTCAAATGTGCAAAGGACATTAATAGACAATTCACTGCAGACAGTCTTAAATGTTCACGTACGTTGCACTTTTAGAATTTTAGGGAAAGAGTTGTGATTGCAGCATTATTTAAATAGTGTAAAAAAACATCTAAAAGATCATTCAACAGAAATGGTAAAGTAAACCATAAGTTCATGTAATAGACTATTATACCATCACTTAAAAAAAGATACTTAGGAAGTGTTGTTAATAACAGAAGACATGTTCATGACATGATATTTAGTAGAAAAGTAGAATTGTGTAATTTGTATAATTTTAAATACATAAAGAGAAGACTACATAGGAAAAAGATAACATTCACCAAAACAATAATTATGAGATTATTTTTCATCTTCTTTATTTTCTTTAAAATTTTTCAAAAGCGAGAATATATTATTTTTTAGACTCAGAAACAAAAAATGTAGAGGATTAATTGTCTTGTAATTCTATCATCCTCAACTCACCATGATATTGTCTTCGACTTCCGCTCTTATATATGGCCCCAAGAGTCCCAAGTGTTCATTGAGTTCTCCACGGTACAGGGGCTGAGTGAAGGAGCCATCAGTGAAGTCCTGGAAAACCACCTTCTTGAACTGAGGGAACCCTCCACTCTGAGCCTAAAAAAAAGCAGAGGAAAAGCAAGTTCCTCACGGACCAGGTATGTAGAAACATCTCATATTCTTGCCTTCCCTGTATATGAGATAGATTTAACAGAATCGATTATTGACCAGAAGTGTGAGGGGACAGGGTGGGGGAGCAAGAGGGATTAGAGACAACTTTTAGGTTTCTGATTTGGGCAAATGGTGATGCAGTTCACTGGGACAGGGAACCCCAGGGGAGGAGCAGGTGGGGTGTGAGTTTTGGACACACAGGACATCTGTGTGAGTTAAACTGGCAAACGCACGGAGGCTGGGAGTTCATGAAAGAGGTCTAGATGAAGATCATCCATATTCAGATGCTATCCAAATCACGTGGGTGGCTCATCAAAGCCAGTTGTCAATTTCGTTATGTCTTTGACATCTAAGCCACATTTGCATAGTTCGCCACTGCTTCCTCCTTGAAATACTAGCTTCAGGCTTCACTAGTGTGTCAGTTCCGGGAAGGCAGGGGGCTTTCTCTGCTTTGTCCGCTGCTGTATTCCAGCAGCTGGAACAGGGGCCTGGCACATGACAGGTGCTCAAAAACTATTTCTTGAGTGTTAGATGGATGTAGGGTTTATAAACATTCTAAATATAAGAGAGCCCCACGGTTAGTTCTGGGATCACTTCTCTTTTGAAAAACCTGTAAAAATCGTCAATTAAAATGATACAATAAATACATAGAACATAAATGCTTTCTGTAGAAGAATGCAGCCAGCATCCAGAAGACCCACTGTATGTACCGTTCCGGTCACAGCCTCTCTGTCTCCACTAAAGGCAGCCGCCTTTCTGATGTTTAGGGTAATTATTTCTTTGCTTTTCTTCACAATTGTACTACTTATGTATACATCGCTAAAGAGCGTAGTTTAGTTTTGTCCATTTTCGAAGTACGTAAATGGAACCTTATGGTTTGCGTTCTTTTTTGGCTGGCTTCACTCAGCATCACGGTTGTGAGACTCACCTACGTTATTGTGTGCAGGTAGCTATAGTTTGTTCAATCCCATTGCTCTGTGGTATTCCACGGCGTGGATGCACCTCAGTCATGGACATTCATTCCGGTCATTCCTAATTTTTGTTGCTCACCAAAGTCCCGCCATGAGCCTTCTTGTACACATCTTTGGGTGAACATGCATATGCATTTTTGTTGGGCACATACCGAGGTGCGGAATTGCCGAGTATGCACATGTTCAGCTTTGGGCGATACTGCCACACTGTTTGCAAAGCTTCTGCACCAGTCTCCCATTTCCATCAGCAATGTATGCAATCCATTTGATCCAGGTCTTCATAAACACTTGCATTGACAGTGTTTTACATTTTCAGCCGTCCTAGTGGTTACATAGCTATGTGTCTGTGGTTTTATTTTGCATTTCCCTGATCGATAATGAACTCGAGCATCTTCCCTCATGACTAGTAATAGCCATTATTCCTTTGTGGAATGCCTATCCAAGCTTGGTTTGTCTGTTTTTCCAATTTTTCTACTGGATAACCTACTTTTTTATTGATTCAAAGGAGTATAGTCTTGATATGAGTCCTTTGTTGGCTTTTTGTGCTGCAAACATCTCCTATCCTGTGACTAATCTTTTAAGTCTTTTTTCTTAGTTCATAATCTCAACACTGTGAAATTTATCAAGAATCCTTCATGGAAAAAAAAAAAAACCCTTCACGGTTACTGCTTTTTGTATCTTTGATGTCAATTCTCTTTTTCACCCCCAACCCTGAAGTTATTAAGATATTCGCTTACGTTTTTCCTTCTAAAAGATTTATGGTTTTATGTTCATGTTTAGACCTGTAACCCAACATGAGTGGATTTTCATGTATGGTGTGAGTTAGGGATCTGTTTCTCCATACGGGTGTCAAAATTTCCCAGCACCTTTTATTGAAAACTGCTCTTCCACAACACCTTTGTCATAAATCAAGTATCTTGTATGTGTGAGTCTAGTTTTGGTTGTTCTTTTTAATTGACATCTTTGTATACCCCAATGCCAGTTACCACGCTGTTGTAGTTACTATAGCTTTAAAATAAGTTTCAATACGTCATACAATTTCTTCTACCTCATTTTTCATCTTTAAGAGGGTCTTGGCTGTCCTTGGCCTCTTTGCATTTTAAAATGAGCTTGTTGGGTTCTATGAGAGAAAAGACTTATTGAGATTTTCAGTTGAAAATGTACTGAATCTGTAGATCAGTTTGGGGATAATTTACATTTTCACATGTCGTGCTTCCCAGTCCATGTACATGGCACATATTTGCATTTATTTAGATCTCTTTAAACTTTCCCATTTAATTTCCAGTTTTTCCATAGAGGTCTTAAAGATTTTTTGTCATACTTATTTCTAGGCACCTCCGACTGTTTCGTTCCATTGTAAATGGCATGTGCATTTAACTTCATTGTCTACCTGACTGCTGCTCTTATATAGATATATAATTATCTTTGGTATGTTGATTTTGAATTCTACAAATGTGGTAACATTCTTAGTTAATTCTAATCATTTATTTTTAGATATTTAACATTTTTTTCTTTGTGCCCAGTTCATATCACCTGTAATCAAGGACCCTTTTGTTTCTCCCTTTCCCTCCTTTGGACCTTTTGTATCTCTTTATTGCTTAGATGTGTTGGTTAGCACCTCCAGTACAGTCTTGAATAGAAGTGGTGATAATGAGTGGTGATAGCTTGTTCTATATCTGCAAAGGAAAGCCTTCAGTGGGTCAGCATCAAATATGATGCTTGGTGGAGACTTTTTAAAATTAAAAAAAAATATTTATTTAAATTGGTTTCAAGTATACAGTACACTGATTAGACATCTATAGAATTCATAAAACGATCCCCCGATTGCTCTCTCCCTCCCCTGACCCTCCACCTCGCCATCATATTAATGCTGACTGCATTCCCCATGCTGTGCTCCCCATCCCCATGACCAGCCATCAACTACTAATTTGTACTTGACGGGAATTCTTGTAGATACTTTCTTGGAATAAGGGAATTCCTTTCCATCGTAATTTTGCTAAAGTTTTAAAATCATGCATGGATGCTAAATTTTAAGTAAACACTCTTTATGTTTGTTCTACTGTGTCTTGCTAATGTGACAGATTACAATTGTTCAAGAAAAAGTTAAAGCAACCTTGTAGTCCAGGGATTACCTTGAGGTATTTGTCTATCCTTGTATCAGGGTCTTTTTAATAACACCTGGTATCTTCAGTGTCATTCTTTCCTCTTTAAGATTTCTCTCTATATAGCACTGCTTTAGGTACATATCACAAGTTTCAGTACACCATATTTCCATTCACATTTGGTTAAAGATATTTCTAATTTCCATTATAATTCTTCTTTGACAGATTATTTAGAGGTGTGTTGCTTAATGTCCAGTTAACCTTCTAATTGAGTGAGTGTTTTATTAGAGAACATGTTATATGTTTTTGTTTGTGTTTTCGGTCCATTAAAATTCCTTGTTTTGTGGCACAGCATATGGTCTACTTTATTACACGTTCCACGTGAACTTGAAAAAATGTTAAACCTACAGTTGTTGGGTTTGTTCCATTAATTATGTTCAAAGCTGTATCTTTATTGATGTTTCAGTCTGTTCTTTAAATCAGTTATCTCTAAATATGATCATGGATTTATCTATTTCTCCATTTAATTCTGTCCAGTTCTGCTTTATATATTTTGAAGCTATATTATTAGTTTAATACAAATTTTATAATTTATTTTTTTTAGGTGAGGCAACTTTTGGTTGAACTCGCAGATTGCAAGAACCTTGTCAGTTTACAATCTCTTAGCTTTTAAATTTTAAAAAATTTTTTATGCCTACCTGGTCTTTCTAGGTGGTCTCCCATCTAAGTACTAACCAGGCCCGACACTGCTTAGCTTCTGAGATCAGATGGGATTGGGCTTGTTCAGGGTGGCATGACCATAGATTAATACAAATTTTAGAATGTTATGTCTGCCTATTGAATTGATCATTTTATTATAACATTTCTCCTTTATCTCTAGAAACCTCTTGATTTAAAAACTAATTGAGTATATTTTAAGCCTGTCTATTGTAAACAATATGTCATTCTGGTTTGTTACCATGAGGTTCATTTCCATCCATCTTTAACTATAGCCACCTATTTTAGGCTGATAGTCATTGAAGTTCTAACGCACTCGAAAGCTCTACATTTTTTCTTCTCCTTCCTTGCTTAGTTTTTGACATCACATTTTACATCTTTTTGTTTTGTGCATCCCCTATTTATTGTAGTGATAGGTGACTTTGCTACTTTTGTCTTTTAACCTTCATATTAGCTTTTTAAGTGGCCGGTTATCCGTGTTTATTATATATTTGCCTTTATCAGTGAGATTTTTTTCCCCCTTGGATTTTCTTATTTCCGGTTATGGCCCTTTTTTCCTGCACAAAGAAGACCTTTAACATTTCTCGTACAGCTGGTTTAGCGGTGTGCACTCCTTTAGTTTTTGCTACTCTAGGAAACTCTCTCATTCAATTCTGAATGCTAACCTTGCTGGGTCGTAGGTTCTTTCCTTCAGTGTTTTACGTTTTTTCCTGCCGCTCCCTTCTGGCCTCCAGAGTCGCTGCGGAGGAACCAGCAGACAGCCTGATGGGATTCCCTTGTCTGTGACTTGTTTTCATTCTTGCTGCCTTTTGAGACTGTCTGTTATCGTCAACATTTGCCATTTTAATTACAGTATGCTTTGGTGTAGGCCTCACCTTGTTTTGGAACTCTGTGCTTCTTGGACACGGATGTCTCTTTCCTTCCCCAGATTAGGAAACATTCAGCCTTTATTTCTTCAAATACACATTCTTCCCCTTACCTCTCTCTCCTTCTGAAATTCCTACATTGTGAATATTGGAGTGCTTAATATTGCCTCAGAGGCGCCATATGCTGTACTCATTAAAATAATTTTTCATTTCGCTGTTCTGATTGGTGATTTCCACCATTCTTTTTTCCCGGTCACTAATCCATTTTTCTTTATTAACTATTCTGCTTTCGATTCCTTCTCATATAGTTTTTCATTTTCATTTATTAGATTCTTCATCTCTGATTAGTTCTTTCTTTTTAGCATTTTATTTCTTATTATTAGTTTCCAGCATACAATACATTGGTTAGACATTTATATGGTTTATGAAACAATCCCCCATCACTCTGTCTTCCCTCTGGCTCTACACACAGCCGTTACCTTCACTGGTTATTATATTTTCTAACAGTTTGTTGAAGTTCTCTTCGAATTCGTCCATTCTACTTTCAAGTTAGTTCAGCATCCTTATGACCGTTTCTTTGAATTCTTTATCAGGCAAACTACTTTTGTCCATTTCACTAGAGTTTTTCTGTTTTTATTTCCTTGTTCCTTCATTTGGAGCACATTTTCCTGTCTCCCCATTTTTGTTTGACTTTTGGTGTTTGCTCCTGTGAGTTAGATGAAATAGCCATCTCTCCCAGTCTTGAAAAAGTGGCCTCCGTGTAGACTATGTGCCGGATGGTTTCGGCAGGGCTGGTTGTAGTTGGGGTGGTGTGTGGGCGGAGCCTGGTGGGCCATCCGGCCAATAGGAGTGGGTTCTGGGCGGGGCAGCCCGGTGTATGTGTGTGCACAGTAGCTCTGAGTTTTGGCTCTCCATGGCCAGAACAGAGTTGAGACAGGGTAGTCTGATGTGAGTGTGCTTCCTTGCCCTTCCCATTGAGGCGGGGCTGCCCAGCGCGTGTGCGTGGCGTGCCCTGTTGCTTTGTCTGTTGCCCAAGCCAGGTCTGGAGGGACTGCCCCGAGTGCACTTGTGTCAGTGTCCTACTAGCTCCACACTTTTTCCAGGTGGAGCAGTCCCACATGCACGCACAGCCCAGTAGGTGTGCACAGCGGTGCCTTACCATACCCGCTGGATCAGTTGCTGAGTTGAGGGTCCCTGTGTGCACATGCTGTGCTGCCTTCCTGTTCCTGGATCCAGCTCCAGGAGGGATGTCTGGGGCTCACTTACAGCAGCCCTGCGGGTTGGCCAGAGCACCTGGATAGATCCCCTACCTGCCATCCAGTGTGGGGAAAAAATGTCAACAGTGGCGCTCACTGGTGCTTTGCTGTCGTCCAGCTCCCTGAGCACCTGGAGAGCCTCCCGAGGCCCCCAGCCCTTCTCTTTGTGGGCCCCCTCTCCTGTCCGTCCTCTCGCCTCTCGTATCTTCCATTCAGTATCACTTTTCTATGTCTCAGTTATTATCACTAGGATATTTTTATTTTTATTTAATTATATTTTAGGATATTTTTAGTGAATTATTGCTAGTGGTGAAATCTCTCTGTTACTGTTTGTCTGGAAATGTCCTTTTGTACCTTGATGATCGTATCATGTTTTGATGAGTAAGTATAGAATTCTACGTGGCAGTTTACTATGTTTTGATGCCTTCTAGGTATCATTTCCCTGTCTCTTCTACTTTAATTAGTACTATTGAAAAGTCATGTCCCGTGTATCTCATTTAATTGAATATGCTTTTTCCTTTGGCGACTTTTAAGAATTTTCTCTTGGGTTTTCTGCAGTTTCATTCTGATAGGACGTGCCTGGACATTTATCCGGTTCAGGATTTGTTGAGCTCCTTGAATTGTGTATTGATATGACTTTTTTTAACTTTGGAATATATTCAGCTATCAGTTCTTCAAATATACTTCTCTTCTCAAGACTTCCTTTCCTTCTAAAAATAGGTTAGTTTCTTCACACTCCATCCTCTGTGTCTCTATTCTGGTTACCCGTTGCTATATCACAAACTTCCTCAAAACTTTAGTGGCTTAAAACAGCCATTTTATTATACATGACAATTTCTGTTAAGTGAATTCAGCAGGGCTTGGCTAGGTTATAGTTTCGCTCCTCGTGACATCCAGTGTGGCCACTCAGTGGTATCAGCTGGCAGCTGGGCCAGTCTAGAGGGTCCAGAATGAGTTCATTCACATGTCTGGTGCCTCGGTGGAAACTGTTGAACAGCTGAATTCAGCTCTGAGACTTTTGGTTAGGGGGCCTACGCGTGACCTTTCCAGCATGGCCGCACCAAGGCAGTAGGATTCCTTATGTGGTGGCTGGCTCTTCCAGGGAGGGCATCCCAAGGGAACTGGATGAGAGCTGCCCGGGATTTTCTACCCTAGCCTCAGTAATCCCACAGCATCCCTTCCATCACATCCACAGGTCACATTTCTGTTATGTTTTGGTGCTCACAAGTGAGTCACACTGCTGGCTCCGATCAAGGGGAGGGAAATCAGACTCCACCTCATGAGAGGGAGCACGACAAGGTCTCAGAGTACAAGAGCATGTAGGACTGGATATGTTGGCACATCCATCCTTGGACAATACATTTGGCCGTGGTCTTTTATTATTTTTAGTATTTTCCATTTTAAAAAAGTCTCCGCATGCTGCAGTCCATGTATTTTTTTTTTACTTACCTACCTGTTCACCAATTCTTTCTATTCAATGCATAGGTCTTTTAATAACAATATCTGATGGTTTCTTGATCTTAAGTTTGTGAGTTTGTTTTGACTCTCTATTGTTTCTGTGGCTTCTTGCTTATTTTTTTCTTGTTTGTGTTTCTGGGCATTGTATCTGAAATATTTGTGAAAATAAGTTGAGGCCTAGGATGTTGGTTTCTTGCACTAGAGAATTTTGTTTTCATCTGCAGTATGTCTGCAGGTACTGCCAACCCAAGACTGGCTTAAATTATGAAGAACAGAGATTCCATGGACAACCCAGATAACAGAAAACTGGAATATAAGTCAGTGAAGCGCAGGTGACCTGGTTTACCTTGAGGGTATAGCCCTTTGGGGGCCCAGCATAGAGTGGGCATGGTTTACATCTTCTTGACTCCCTTGATGATCCCATCAAGCCTTATTTGAATGCTATCAATAATGCTTATGAATCCCAAAATTATATCTTTGGCACAGCCCTCTCCCTTGGACTCCATATACCCAAGTGTCTACTTATCATCCCAATTTGGATGTCTATGGGCACCTCAAACTAAATATGTACAGAACAGACCCTTGAGTGTTTCCTTAAATAAATGTTATGTCTCAAGCCTTCCACATCTCATTAAACATCACCATCATCCACCTAGTTGTTGAGGACAAAAACTAAAAAATCTTCTTTGAGTCCTCTCTCCCCAACCCCCCATATTCAGTCTAATAGCAAGCCCTGTCTGCTTATCTTCCGAGTGTACTCAACAGCTTTCTATTTCTTCTGACTTTCACCACCACTGCTGTGGTCTGAAGAGCTGTCTTCTTTTATCTGGATGACTGCAGTAGCCTCTTAACTGGTCTCGCTGCCTCCATTCCTGCCTATGGTTGCTCTGTTACTCAATTCCATTTAATTGGTATTCCGTGGAGTTTGGACATACATCAAATATCTGCTCTTGCCTTCTTACATCCATCTACTCCATTGAACAGATATTTATTTCAGTGTCTATTCACATCAGGTGCTGTTCAAGGTTCTGGGGATATGCCATCAAATAACACCTTCAATAACATCTGCTCACAATGAGCTGCCCTTCTAGTTGGGGAAGATAGACAATACACATAGAATGTATAGCATTAGGTGCCGGTAAGTGCATTGAAGAACAGTGGTGGGAGACATGCGCATGTATATAGTGTTCAGGGAAAGCCTTGCTGAGAAAGTGAAATTTGAGCATCAACCTGAACGAAGTGAGAGAACTAACAGCAGGTATCAGGGGAAGAGAATTCCAAGCAGAAGAGAGAGGGCAAAGACCTAGAGAGAGGCGCATACTTGGCCATTTGAGGAAGAGCAACAAGGTCAGAGCGGTTGGAGCAGAGTGAGAGGGAAGCAATAGGAAGAATGAGGGCAGAGAGATTTCAGAAGGCCGCATCCCACAGACCTCCGAAGGCCATGGTGAGGGCTTTAGAGTTTACGCGGGAGAGATGGAAACGCACTGGGTGATTTGGAGCAGAGCAACCATCACAATCACGATTTGAAACTTTAGCTGCTGCGTTGGGAAAAAGATTGAGGGCAAGCCTGGAAGCTGGAAGGCCAGTGAAGAGGCTATTACAGTACTTTGGGTGAAAGTCGATTATGGTTTACACCAGATGGTAGCCACTGAAGTGGAGAGACATAGCTGGCGTGTGTGTGTGTGTGTGTGTGTGTGTTTATAGAATGGATTTTATTATTTTAAATAGATTTTTGTAATAGAAGCAGTGCATATGCATTATAGAAAATGTGAAAATATAGACAAACATCTTTTTAAAATAAAAAAAATGTTACTTTTACAGCAACTAGAGTAACAGTTTATTGTAGGTCTTCCCTTGTTTGGTAACCTGTTTTGTACCCCTGGTCTATAGTCTCCACCTTTCCATTTCAGTACATTTTCGTCTTATTCAATATTCAGTCCATAATCAAACTGATTATTTTTTTGAAGTTCTAGCCAACAGGGTTTTTCTACTGATTAGATGCGCTTGTGAGAGAAAAAGAGAAGTGAAGAATGACTTCAGGTTTTGCAGTCTGAGTAGCCGCAAGGAAGGAACGGTCGCTGGCTGCCATGAGCAAGGCTGGCAAACAGCAAGTTTGGGGAAGGGCAGAAGCTAAGAGTCTGGTTTTGCACACGTTAAGGTAGGGAGTGAATATGTGAACCTCAAGGTTAAGGGAGAGATCTGAGAGAGATACACAACTGGGCCTTGTCCGCATACAGACAGTACCTAAAACCATAAGTAAGAGTACATCGGTCATCACAGGATGAGCGTAAACGAAAAAGAAGGGAATTTAGAGAACCAGTCACTCTCCAGAGCACTCTAAACATTTAAAGGTTAGTGAGATGCAGACCCGGAAAAGTTGACAGAGAAAGACTGGCAGCAAGTTTAGTAAAAAAATGTGAGAAAGACGGCATCAGACAGACCAAGTAAGAAAACGTATAAAGCATGGAGTAATCTACTACCGAATACTCCCGAGAGTTCCACCAAGCCGAGGACTGAGACTTAGTAATGTACAGACTGGCAGTGACCTTGAAACCGCAGTGTTTATGGAATGATGGAGACAAAAGCCTTTTTGGAGTGGCTAAAAGAAAGCATCAGAGAAAAGAAGCAGAGGCAACAGGCAGGGGAAATTATTTTAACATGTGTTCTGTAAAGATGAGGGGAGAAGTAACAAAGCGTGATTGACAGCGGTGAGACTAACCCAGGGAGAGGGAGGAAGTGGTGATGTCGGAGAGAAATGGGACAAAGGGGTGGGGAGGAATGCGAGACTAGAGAGGTTGGCCTTAGGAGCGCACACAGCGCCTTCAGTGTCATGCGCTTGGGGACAGCATACGGGTACAGGTGTCAGTAGACGTGGTCTTGGAAGCCTCTGGAGGTTCATTGCGCAGCGTCAGCTAAGAGTGAAGAAGAGGTGACGGAGAAAGGGCAAAAAGTATCGGCGATTTAAGGGAAAAGCAGAAAACATAAGCTAGAGGCCCAGGAGCGTGGGCAGGTCCGTGGAGTAGGGCAATATTCTGTGGCGGCAACAAGGGCGCGACTCGAGGTAGAAAGCAAGGTCGGGAAGTGACAGTGAGTACCGAAGAGGGCACCCATATTATCTGACCACTGCTCATCCCTGTCACCTCAGTGCCACAGCCCACTCCACCCCCCGCCCGTCTTCACTGCACTCCAGTCACGCGGGTCCTTTTCAAGTTCCTTTAACGTGCTCAACATGTTCCGTCCCTGGCCTCGCATTTCCTGTCCCCTGTGTCCGGAGGCATCTCTGAGCTCTGTCAGCTGGCCTCTTACCTGTTAGGCCTCTCCTCCACAGAGAGGATTTCAGGTAACACCCCAGTCACTCTCTGCCACATCATTCGGTCCGTCTCCTGAACAGCATCATCGGGATCCCCCTGTTCTCTTCCCTCACGTGAGGGTGACACTCTGCAGCCCTGAGGGGTGCCCCCCTCACTGTGCCAGCGCCCTGATCTTGGACTTCTGACCTCCCGAACTTTACCCTGCTGGCTTCGAGCCCAGCCTGGCAAAAAGTTCAAGACCAAGAGTGATGAAGAGCAGCCAGGTATGTGTCCTGGATCTGCACAGTCTTTTGAGACAAACCGACAGAGTGACATTCAAGACTCAATTCAGACCAGATCTCAACCCCATCCTGGCAAACAGCACTCTAAGCAACAGTTTAAGCTTTGCGTACATTATTCTGAGGATCCTTGCGCAAAAAATATAGTGACTGCAAGGATGCTGTGAAAAGCCGCGGTGCCTTGAGGCGTGGCCTGAGGTGTGCAGGCCACGTCTCCGGTGACCGTGTGCTTTTCTGCCCGCCTCCACCATCTAAGGCATAAATAAGTATCAGGCAACACAAAAACCTCATCAGTGCTTTCACAGACTCATCTTAAAACGCCTCCTGTGTCTTTCGTTTTATAGTCTTCTAAGCAGATTCATACTTTCTACTGTAAATACTATAGTATGGAATTTATAGTTAGAATGGTCCAGAATTTAGGCCACTTTTACCATGATGTGTAAAAGGCATGCCATCTTAGAAGGAATGTCTGTGTATACGCTACCTGCTTTTTTCATTCGTTCATTTGTTCACTCATTCACTCAACTAACATTCATTGAGTTCCCACAATATGCCAGACACAGCACAGCGATGGACGGATGCAAACACTTCACTCAGGTAGTTGATGATTTGAGCAATTTTCTTTGTCCTTGACAAAGCAACCTGGACTTTTCCTCTCTTTTATGTTCCCTACTGCTTCTCTTTCTTTGCTAAGGCAACAGAAATCCCACCGTCTGGGAGTTAGAGGTCAGTTTTCAACTCTTGGCTGATTTCCTTCTCTGCCCCCCCCAGGTCTTAAATGGAGAAGTGGGTTCAGAAGCAGGTATCATTGAGCTGTTTGGAAATGACTCATCTCTGCAAAAATATTACCCTCTCAAGTGCCGTTCTTAACATCCATGTGTCATTAAAAACTCATCATCTATATTTGAACAGAAAAGGTCCCCCTAACCATTTGTCTACTAATTTATCATCTCTTGCTCTCCCCAGTAGACTGGAAGACCCTAGTTCGCTGCACTCACGTCTACAGGAGTGTCTGGCAGGTAGCAGGTGCTCCATAAATATTCGTTGACTGATCGACTCTCCTCACGTTTATCTTCCCCTGTGCTGCTTTCTGCCGTGCATCCTCCCTCTGCTCCCCTAACAATCCAGCCCTCCCCCTTCGCCCCCTGTCCTCCTAGCACCACGGCCAACAGCTTTCCCTGCACCCTCAACCTCTTTGTCACACACGTCACCTCCTCCTCCCGCCTCTTTCTTCCTGCTCTCCATCATCGCTGCTTCACCCCGACTCCTCTGCCCTTTCGTGAGTCCCTCTCCTCCTCCTCCATCCCTCCACAGCAGGCGTTTCCCGCTGTCCGGATTGACCACCCTCGAGCTCTCACCGTCCGCCCATCATCTCTAACCTCTCTCTCCTCAGTGTCATCTAAACGTTGCCATGTGATTCCCACTTCTATAAAGCCACCTCTGGAGTCTCACTACTTCGGGTGGCCTCTGCCTTTTCCTGTCATTTCCACACCTGGTAAAGCCAAAGGTCACAACAGCAGGACAAAGGAACAATCAGTGTGCCCACCATACCTGTTTCTCTGTGCACGGGCGGATTTACTCATGCCATAATCCCAGAGCCGCTCCACCGCGGCGATAAAATAGTGTCGCGTTCTCTTTTGAAAGCTGCGGGGATCCTGATTTTCATCGTCACCATAAATGTCAAAATCTCTCATCGTTTCAGTTGGGAAGATGTCGTCATAGTCAGTTTTGTCTTCCTCTGGCTGAGAAGTAGTAAGGATCATGTTCCTTTGATGGTGTTTCGAGGCTGGTGGCTTTTGAAAGTACAATGCTCCAGTCCCTCCTTGCTTGGCCCAGGTGGCTTCTGTTTGGGGCTTATCTTGTCCTTCATGCATTGCTGCTATCGAATGATTGTTTTCAAAAGGGTCTAGGGGCAACATGGCGTCTTTCGTCTTAAGAGCTCTGTCTTCGTGTGGCTTCTCGTGGAGTTTCTGCTCTTCTCTTGGTACCCGAGTAGCGTGTTGGTTGTCCCACGCAAGGAGCCCCAGCTGCCTGGGCGGAATGTGTGCAGAGCTCTCGGTTGGCCATTTCAGAAAGGGCGCTTTCCCAGATCTGTTTACTTTATTCAGTTTAACAGGTTCCTCTGTGTTCTGCAGGAAGATGTCTTCTGTGCGGTCCGGGCGGCCAGGAGAACCACTGCTAGTTTTTGTAGGGGGAGAGTCTTCCTGATGAACGTGAACTTCAGGGGGTAATTCACCTTCACCCGATGCTTTAGACAAGCCTGGTCTCAAGAGAACAGTATCGTCAAGTTTCTCGTACCTGAGTGGGTTTGTGGCACTTTCCCCCAGGGCGCGGATCTTTTCTTGACCTCCAGTCATTTCCAAGGTTAGGGGAGCTAAAGAAAAATTGCTTTTGGCTCCTCCCAGGAAATGATTGCTTCCTTGGACCCCGGAGCTCCTCTCCCTCAGGGTATAACTACAGGCCGATGCTAGAAGATGAGAAGTGTTGTCTTGAGATGGGATCTTGGCTGGATCCAAAGGACTGGCTGATGGAAGTGCTGATACCTGTGTGGTGGGTGATGCAGGGCCATCCATTTGAATGACGCCATGAGTTCTCATAGAACAATTGAAGAGGGACTGTGTACTGGCCCCTTTGTCCTTCTTATTGGACTCTACCTGGGTGCCAGTGCCCTGGGTCAGATCGTTCGTGTTTCTGGACCACTGGGTTGAGGTGTCATTCCAAATGACCGCCCTTTTGAGCTCTGTCCCTTCCTTTGGGAGGCGGACCTGCTTCACAGCCCGCTTACTACGTAGGGCGGCAACGTTCTCCTGACTTGGGTCAGGTGACATCCTTGTGCCGCGGGGATACTCCTCTGTCGTTCGCTTGGTTCGCTTCCCCAAGCCTTCTGAGTTTGCGTCCTCCCTTATTGAGAAACGGGCCACGCGAATCCCTGCTCTCTTTGCTGAAGCATTCGATGCCCTGCCGTCCTGAAGTATTGGAATGTTCGTCCCCTCGTGCAAACCATCTCCATTTTGCTTAGTGCTTAGTGGGAAAAGGGCCTTCAGGAAATTCTTGGTGCCATTCGTTGTAGAAACCTGAGGCAAGACTACACTCTCTTGCCTTAATTTTTCCTTCCTTTCTGTCTCTTCCTGGGATTTTTTTTCTTGAGTGTCTGTATCGTTTTCTTGGACATTAGTCGAGTTAGTAAAAAATCTGCTGCTACCGTTTGGAGAAATCCTCTCTTTGAATCCCGTGTCCTCTGTAAATTCATCCTCTTCTACTCCTGCCTTCTTCTCTGACGAGAAACGCTGTTCTCTCACAGATTTTTCTGACCCTGTAGAGGTCAGTGGCTTTGGACCAGGCGCTGGCCCAGAGCTGAGGGAGCTCTTGCCGTGGGTCCCCTTTACCCACTTTGGTGAATCTGGTGAGAAGGATGTCTCGAGGGGTGACACGTCTGCATTTTCTGTACCTAATGGCACAGGGCCCTCTGTTTTTTCACGGACCATTTCCATATTTTTTGATGAAGTGGTTTGATTTGATACATAACTCAGCCCCAGAGCCGTGGTATCTTCACCCATAAGCGTTTCATCACGAATCAAAGAAGTCACTTCTTGAAACTCAGCCTTATTTTTTAACATAATATCTTCCCAGGCTGATGTACTGTTGTTCTCTGATAATAATGTTGGGCCTTCACTGTGAGTCTTTCTGTTGGTTGTTGAGTTAATCGGTGATTGGTTTATCTTTACCAAAGTGGTATTAACTTCGAATAAAGAATTACCTTTGGTCAGTGAAGCAGGTCCATGAAGTCTTTCCTCTTTAAATGACCGGTCACTCTCTGCCAATAATGCATTTTTTTCAGTGAACTTTCTTGACTGTTCATTAAAGCAGCTTCTAACCCCTTGGATTCATTATCCGCTTTACTCAAGCCCAGAGGCACACCAGACCCAGTACTGTGAGATGACCTTTTGTCAAATACAGTGGCATCTGACTGACTACTAAAGTGAGCTGGCATATTTGAGGGGCCTAAAGAATCTGTCTTTTCACTACCTGCTGCCAACTTTTCTGATGAAATCATTGGCGAAGTCATTAGCTTGTCCGATAAACTAGACATTTTTAAATCAAGTTTCTTCAACTCTCCTGTCCCTAAATTCTCATTTAATCTTAACTGCAGTTCTGGCTCAGGAGTCAAGACTCTGTCCCCCGTGTTATGGAACTCCGGTCTGAGCTGTGCCACATCAGACGGGCCCCTGTTTCTTTCTCTTGCTCTAGGTTCATGATCACCAGTCTCGTATGTGGCTTCTTGGAGGTCAGATAAGGATAATCCATGTGGAGTGGGTTTCTGTCCCAAGAGCATCAACAAATCACTAGAGGGAACACCTTGTACTTTGGGCAGCTGTGTTCTCTCTCCAGGCCAAAAGTCAATCTCCTCTACATCATTTTCTGGAATTGTGGTGGCTTTGAATTGCTTTTGCCTAGGGCCAGGGTGCCTTGAATTCTGGAAGAAGCTTCTTGGTTGGAAGACGTTGTTTTCAGTCAGCAAGGAAGGTGGGATATCTTCATATATGTCCTCATAATAATCACCGGTGTTTCTGTTACAACCAGAAACCTTCAGTAAGGCTGTCATGCCTCGGTTCCGAAAGTCTGAGTTGTGGCACCCCAGAACCCACAGACCTGGAGACGAGGAAGAACAAGACTTTGGTTACTCAGAACCCAGGGCCCAAGCAGGCTTCGTGTTAGAGTCTCTCGCCTACATTCAGATAAATGAAAAATACTGCTTGGTACCATTATGTCACAGGCCATTGTGACAGTAGTCTAGCAGTGGCAGTAAAAGTGGTTTTTGCATCACTGCCGTTGTGGTTTATCTGTCTGTGACCGCAAGGAAGGGCTGTGATTAGAAGCGAATAGGTACTGGAATAAAAATGGAGAAACGTAGATAACATATTACAGTAGTGGAGAGTCTTAATAGTGGCACAGAACTCTGATGGTGACAATGACTTACCTCAGGAAAGTTTATATAGGCTGGCTGTTATTGCTGTATGGCATAGTGGCACAGGTTCTAGAATCAGATTGCCTGGGCTCAAGTCTTAGCTCTACCATTTCCCAGCTGTGTGACTTTGAGCAAATCAATTGAGCTCTGTGAGCTTCAGTTTCTAACTTATCAACGAGGCTGGTCGTATCTACCACATCATACAATGCATTCTAATCACATAACATAAGGCTAGCATCGGCTGTCACCATTCGCAGGATAAGCAAGCATGAGCAGCAGGACTCAGGTTCAGGACACACATGCCAACCCCACCAGTGCGAGAAGTACTCATTTCTGTTGTGGACAGGGTAACCGAGCGAAGGCATTTCATGGCAGTAAATTAGATGCATAACCGGATGTGAACAAATACACCTTGACCAAGTACCCGTCACGCACCAAAACCACCTCGTCTTCTGCAATAGCTGCAAGCGAAGTGAACTCTTAACTGAATCCAGCTTTTACGGGGGAGACTTTCCCCGCAGTGTATTCCCACAGAGGCCTGTGGGACAATGGGCTGCTATGGAAGAGGCTTCTGCAGGCAGACCCATTTTGGAATGAATGCACACTCTGTGTGCAGTGAGGTCATCAGATGGGAAATGAGAATAAAGACATTTTCTAATATCTCCGATTCAGAAAATCTACCTCGAATGCAACCATGCTATGGAGGTGATTAGAGAATATTTTTACTACAATGAAAGAGTATATTAGAAATAGGAAGACCCAGAACCAGGCACCTATCTTGAGAGAGGATGAGGGAGAGTCCTAAGGTGATAACTGAACCTGAGGCCCAGAGAGAACCGGCCCAGACTGCAATAGGAGGATGCCTGGGTCCAAGGGTCAGTATTGAAGTGAGACAGAATACATTATATGATGGAACTCTTGGGAAAAAAGAGGATGACTAAAGAGAAAACCTTACAAGGACAGGAAAACGATTAGAAGTTACAGTTAAGCAAGTTATAAAAACAGGAAGTATAATCCTGTTTGATTCCACAGGGAACATTTTCATCGTTCACTGTGATTTCACTCAAAATAATAAGGTGATTTCACTCCAAATAGGGATATAATTATATCATAAGTTTGGGGATTGGGATCCCAATTTAATGATGTTTAAAGCAGTTTTGTTGGTATAAAACCACACCGGGTCAGAGTAGACCAGGACTGGAGCTGAAATTAGTACATTAAATAAGGCATTTGCCTCTTAAAATTTCACTGTTAAAGCTTAAACAAAACGAATACCTTCCTTACCCGGAGGCAGACATTAATTGGGTGAGAAAGGGGGAAACATAACTCCCTACACAGGTCTGGAGTGACATACACAGGTCTGAGACGGGCCCGGAATCGGACCTAGTGATCAAGAAGGACTTTAGTTGTATCTGTATGGGCTGAATTTTTGTAATGAGAACATCTTTTTGTATTACATGTGTAAATAAAACTTTTGAAAAATTACAATTAATGAAGAAATCTCAATCTAAGAGCTTAAAGAAGAGCTGATTCTGTGATGAAAACCTCAATAAAATAACCAAATAAAAAGAAGAAATTCTACATATATACAATTGAAAATGAGAAAGGAGATATTATCACAGATGCAAAGAACATTAAAAGAATTGTAATTCCCTTAAAGACAACCCCGCTGCCATATTCTTCTCCTCCAACTTCTGACACAGGTGTCAGATGCCTGGCCAAGTTTAAGACTTGGTCAGCACTACGAATATACGGATCAGCCTCCTGCCTCAGTAATGTAACCAGGGATCTCAGTAAGCTGATTTTGTCAACTGTCATCCAATCCTGGATAACCAGAGAGATGGAGCCCAGCTGACCATGAGTGGCCAGGAGCACACTTCAGGCCGCAGTAGATGAGAGCTCGTTAGTCAAGCAAGGCTGGTGCAGGATCCTAGTGTGGGATAGTAAGCGTCTTTTTTCATGGTGATGTTCGCATATACTAACTGGCATAGAAAAACAAAATATATTAAATGAAAAATAAAAACAGGTTACAAAACAAGATGAGTTCAGATTCTCCATATAAGTGATTCCATACAGTAGTTATCTTCGTCTGGCTTGTCTCACTTAGCATAATGCCCTCCAGGTTCATCCATATTGTCACAAATAGCAGTTTTTCCTTATAAGTGTATGTGTTAATGCACACACACTACACATATACGCACACATACATATATGAATCACATTTCATTATCCAGCCGTTCATCAGTGGACACAGGTTATTTCCATATCTTGGCTATTGTGAAAAATGCTGCAAGAAACATGTGGGTGCAGATATATTTTCAGGGTTCTTATTTCTTTTCCCTTGAATATACACCCAGAAGTGCCGATTGCTGGGTCATAAGGTAGTTCTATTTTGAATTTTGGGGGGACTGCCATACTGTTTTGCTCCAATTTACGTCGCCACCAACAGTGAATGAGGGTTCCCTTTTCTCCACGTCCCCTCTGACACTTGTTATTTCTTGTCTTTTTGATGACAGCCATTCTGACAGGTGTCAGGTGTTCTCTCCTGGTGGTTCGGATCTGCATTTCCTTGATCAGTGATGTTGGGTACCTTTGCATTCACCTGTTGGCCATTTGTATGTCATCTTTGGGGAAATTTAGTGGTATCCCATAAGTCCCGTAGGCTTTCTTGATTTTTATATCATCTCAGACTGAATAAATTCAAAAAATTTGTCTTTGAGATCACATTCTTTTGCTTGATCAAGTCTGTTGTTGAAGCTCTTATTGCATTTTCATTTTCAGGAGGGGGTTTAATGATTTTTTTTTCAAATACTGTTTACATACAATATTATATTAGTTTCAGGTGCACAGCATAGTGTTAGACATTTACATATAGTACGAAGTGATAGTTCCGGTAAGTCTAGTCGCCACTTGGAGCCATACATAGTTCTTACAGCATTATCGACTGTATTCCTTTGGCTGTATGTCACATCCCCATGATTATTTTGCAACTGCCAGTTGGTACTTCTTAATCCCTTTTACCCAGCCCCCAACCCCACCTCCCATTCGTCAACTGTCACATGTTTTCTGTATCTATGAATTTGTTTCTATTTCATTTGTTCATTTATTTTGTTCTTTGGATTCCACATATAAGTGAAATCATTTGGCATTTGTCTTTCTCTGTCTGACTTACTCCACTCAGCACCATACCCTTCAGGTCCATCCATGAGGTTGCAGATGGTGAGATTTCATTCTTTTTTATGGCTGAGTCATATCCCACTGTCCATATGCACCACCTCTCCTTTATCCGTTCACCCACTGATGCACGCCCAGGATGCCTTCCTATCTTGGCTACTATAAATAATGCTGCAATGAACCTATGGATGCCCATGTCCCTTCAAAGTCGTTTTGGGTTTGTTTGGATAAATAATCAGAAGTGAGATTACTGGGTCCTGGATTTTTTTTTTATTTTTGTTTATCTCCATTTCCATGAAATGTCTTTTTCTATCCCTTTCCTGTCGGTCTCTGTGTGTCTTCTGATCTGAAGGGAGTCTCTTGTAGGCAGCATATGTAAGAGTCTTGTTTTCTTATCCATTCATCTACCTTATGTCTTTGGATTGTAGCATTTAGTCCATTTTCATGTAAGTAATTCTTGATAGATGTGTAGTTATTGCCATGTTATTATTCACATTTTTGATCTTTTCTTCTTCTTAAAAAAATCCCGTTAACATTGCCTGTAACCCTGGTTTGGTGATGATGAACTCCTTTAGCTTTTTTTGTCTGGGAAACTCTGTTTGTGCCTTGATTCTAAATGATAGATATGCTGGGTAGAGTCATCTTGGTTGTAGATCTGTTTTTCATCACTTTGAATATTTCATGCCAGTCCTTTTTGGCTGCAAAGTCTGTTGAGAAATCAGCTGATGGTCTTATGGGAGCTCTGTAGGTAAATAGATGCTTTTCCCTTGCTACTTGTAAGATTCTCTGTCTTTAACCTTTGTCATTTTAACGATGATGTGTCTTGGTGTGGGCCTCTCTGGGTTCTTCTTGTTTGAGACTCTGCACTTCCTGGGCTTGTATGTCCCTTTCCTTCACCAGGTGAGGGAAGTTTTTCCATCATTATTTCTTCAAATAAGTTTTCAATTCCTTGCTCTCTCTCCTCCTTCTGGTACCCCCATGATGTGAATGTGGGTACACTTGATGTTGTCCCAGAGGCCCCTTAAACGGTCCTCATTCTTTTGGATTCCTTTCTGCATGTTGCTGTTCTGATTGGGTGTTTTCTGCTACCTTGTCTTTCAAATTGCCGATTCGGTCCTCTGTTTCATCTAATCTACTGTTGGTTTCCTCTAACACAGCGGTCCCTGACTTTTTTGGCAGCAGGGACCAGTGCTGCTATGAGAATCTAATGCCTGATTAACTGAGGCGGAGCTGAGGCGGTGATGCTGGTGCTGGGGAGTGGCTGCAAATCCAGACGCAGCTTTGCTCCCTGGCCTACCGCTCACCTCCTGCTGTGCAGCCCAGTTCCAAATAGGCCACTGGCCGTGAGGACAGTGGAGGAGCTGCTGTGCGCGGGTTGACCCCAAGAGCAGGATTCGCTTTAGCAGGGCTCTGGTGCCTTCCCAGTCTGCCCTCCAGGTGTGTCACCCTCACATGCGCCCAGGTGGTGCTCTGGAGTGGTTTGAAGCCAGCCACTGAGTAAGTTGGTTCCAGGGCCTCTTCAGGGGGGCTCTATTGCAGACCAAGGTCATCTGCTGCCTATGCCCCACCCGGGTCCACTTGATATGTGCTACAAAGTGAGCTGCAGGTGGTTGCCACTTGTGCTGGGCTTAGGGGTGCAGGGGAGAGGCTAAGCTGTGAACCAAGGCCAGGTGCCGCTAGCGCCCAGCTTGGGGCTGCTCAGCAAGAGGCACGGGGCACACCAAGGCCAGATGCTGCTTGTCTGGGGTTCATGAGCCTTTGAGAGATTTTAGGAAAGTCCACAGTATGAGTGCTTGGAGCTGGGTTCCACATCCCTGCGGCATGCCACATAGACTTAGGCCCCAGTGGGTGGGACGCAGTGGTGGCTTAGTGCTTGGAGGCAGGGCTCAGGGACAGCATCGACCCTAGGGATGGTGGAGCACTGTGCTGCTTCAGACCCTGGAGAGGGAGGCACAGTGGCAGCTCAGCCCTGAGGATGCAAGGATGAGTGCCATGGAGGCCCAGGGGGAGGCATGCTGAGGGCAGGGCATAGCAACAGCACGTCCTTTGTCATTTCAGAGAGGGTGCAGCTCCTTCTTGGAGGGAGGGAAGGGCAGTGGCTTAGACACTGAGGTGCATCCTCAGCCGGCTTCAGTGTTTGTGAAAACCGTGGGGCCCTCAGGCGGGAAGCCTGCAAGTGTCTAGTCAGGTTCTCTGCCTGTTTTTCAAATCAGATTGTTTTCTGTTATGAGTTGTGTGCATTCTTTATACATTTGGATTTTAATCTCTTTCCACACATGCGGTTTGCATGTATTTTCTTCATTACCAAGCTGCTCTGGACTGAGGGATGGAATGATGCAGGAAAAATGGTTCCTACGTCTTCCGTGGCCATCCTTATTTTCTGTGCTCCACAGTCTTTCTGATGCTTCTTCATTGTGCTCTGGAGTCATCTCAGAGCTATTTCCATTGCTATGTAGTTGTTTGTTTGTTGTTTTTGTTGGTTTTGTGCGGGAGATGATTGTTGAAAAATCTAGTCCACAATCTTGCTGTTGTCACTCCCGTGGAGGGACATTTAAAAATATATATATTCTATGATTCAATTACAGTTGACATATAATGTACAGTCTTGATGCGGCTTCTTCCATATGTTCTTACTTACAGGACTTCTGTTCAGTGAGATTTTGGGTGATTCTCAATGACGGTTGTTCATTAGTTTAGTTGTAATTTTGCTGTGGTCATGAGAAGAGGCGATCATGGGATTTCCTTCCTCAGCTGTCCTGACTGGAACCTGGAGTGGCATTTTTAAAGTGCTGGAGAAAAAAAACCCAATAAAATAAAACGAAAAAGACCTATCAACCCAAAATTCTATACAGTGAAAATGTCATTCAAAAATTCAGGAGAAGTAAAGACTTTTTAGATAAGCAAAACCTGAGAGAATTAGAAAGCAGACTTGTAGTATAAGAAATGATGCAGTGATACACTATACATATAAGGGCACAGATAGATTAAAATTACAAGTACGGAATATATACAAAGAAACGTCAAGCAAAATAAAGGTGGTCGAGGCATATAAATTCAAACAAAGCAGTTGTGAAGGCAGCAGTACTACTTCAGACAAAGGACATTTCACAATGATAAAATGGTGAATTTAACAAGAGTACAGAACGTTCTTAAATTTGTAAGTGCCTCATTTTATATAAAGAGAAAAAAACAGTTAAGAATTGTTAACAGTTCTCTCAGTAACTGTAATATACAGGCAAAATATCAGTAAACTTAAAGATTTAACCACGCAAGAGACCAGCTTGACAGATATGTAATAGTTCACTCAACAACTGGGGAAGATGTAGTCATTTTAAGTGCAAATGAGTCATAGCCAAAGTAAACCACATGCTGAGCATATAGCAAGTCTCAACAGATCTCAAGCAATTGAAATCATGTAAAGTATGTTATATGAACATAGTGATGAAAAATAAGAAATCAGTAGCAGAGATAACTAGAAAATACCCATATGTTCTGAAATTTAGTAAGACAGTTTTAAATAACTATGGGTAAAAGAAGAAAGCACAATGGATGTTAGAAAATATTTTGAACTAAATGATAAAAACGTGACTCATCAAAACTTGTGATAGGTGTTTTTTTTTTTTCCTGTGCTTACTAGTTTTATTCCAAAACGAGGTACAAAAGTCAGAATAATAAGGCATAGGGGTTGGAAAGGAAAAACTGAAACTGTCAATATTTGCAGGCAGTTTGGTTGCTTATCCTAGAAAACCTTGTGCAAATGTAGACAATAACTGCTAGATATTATAAGTGAATTTAGCAAGGTTGCAAGGTACAAGGTCAATATACATTAACTGTATTTCTTGTGTGTGTGTTCCAGTACAACTTTATTTACAAAAACAGGTGATCAACCTGTTGACTATGATTTTTTTAGTGAGATATAATTGACAGGTTTCATCGTGTAAGTTTACTGTGTACAGTGTATTGATTTAGTGCATTTATGTATTGCAATATGATCACCACCATAGCATTAGCCAGCACCTCTTTCACATTACATAATTATCATTTCTTTTTTTATGGAGACATGTGGTTATAGCAGGGTGTAAAGTCACCTGTATAGTCATAAAAAGGATGATATAGTGACATATGCTACAACACGAATGAATCTTGAAAACATTATGCTTAGTGAAAGAAACCAGACACAAAAGGATAAATATTGTGGTGTTCTATTTATATAAAATATCCAGAAGAAGCAAATCCGTAGAGACAGAAAGTAGATTAGTGGTTGCCAGGAACTGGGGGCGGAGGGAATGGGGATTGACTTCTTAATGGTAAAGAGTTTCTTTTGGGGTGGTAAAAATACTCTGGAATTAGATAGCAGTGATGATTGAACAACAAACACTGAATGTACTGGAAGCCACTGATTATACGCTTTAAATGGTTAAAATGTGCATTTTATGTTATATGAATTTTACCTCAATAAATAAAAGGTGCAGACTTTATCATTTTAAACACAGGAAGTCTTCCCTAGGAGCTTTATTTAGCTTGAGCATTGTAGTCAATGATATTATATTAAAATTTTTTTCCCTCAAAGCACATAAAAGTTTTAATCTGTCTTTAGAATGTGTGATCACCAAAATAGTTTAAAAGCTTCTCAAAATATTAATATTAAAAAATTTCTTCTCTGTATACGCATACGTGCACACTCTCTTTGGTTTAGACGACTGCAAACATCTTATACATACTGTTTTATACTTTTTTGGTACATATTCATTCATTCATTGAAAAAGTATTTCTTAAGCATCTACTATAGGCCAGGCACTGTTAACGCTGTGACTAGCAAGATAAACAAGGTTTCTGTCCTCAGCCACGCTTCCAACTTAGTTGGAAAATGGATAATAAAGGCGTAAGTAAGTATAAATGAACAAGACCCTTTCAGAGGTGTTAGGGAGTTCTGTCAGCTTCTTCACTCCCCGCAAAAATGCATGACTTCAAATCAGATCAGTTTCTGGTTCTGAAGGTAAATATATGTTTACAGGTGGTGAGATCGGTTATTATTCACCAGAACATTTCCTATGAGGATTCATCTCCAGAAAAGCCAGAAGCGTAAGAGAAATATTACAATCTGCAGGTAGCTTTTTGTGCTTTCCTCTGCAGATGAGGGGGGCGGGCGGGACCAGGAGCACACAATGGCCCAGCAGTTGGTCATCAGCTGTACGAATGTCACAACAATCCATGTTGGATTTAGGCCGGGCCAGGGTTCTTTCCATCACAAGGCTGGTGTTCTTGGAAACCTTGCAGCGCTTGTGGAGGGACAGGGAGGGTGAGAAGCTGACAGCCATATTCGTCCTGAAGGCTTCCCAGTGACCTGAGGGCATGTGTGCAAATGGGGATTCCAGGCACTCCCCAGAGGCTTCTAGCTGGAATCTATCCAATAATGCCAGTGTTCACAAGGCATACAGAAACATGTTTCGTCTCCACATCTTAATTGCACATATACATGTATATTCACCACTTCAGTTTAGTCAACCCGCATAAAATTTTGGCCCATGGCAAGTAAAGGCGCTTTTTAGAGCAGAGACTTTTAAGTTCAATACTTGATGTGCTGCTGTCATTGAAATACCTGGCAATTACTAAAATCACTTGAACCATTTCGCATCTGCCCAGATGTGAGCCAGCGGGCAGACGAGCACGGGAATGACTAGTGAAGCAAAGACAGCCGTTAGCGAAAGAACAATATAAATAACTGACCTGGGTTTTCCATTGACATGAAGACAGTTTCTCCTGAGAACGGGAATAGGGTAAGTGTGTCTTCATAGACCATTTTGTGTTTGAAGGTATATCCAGAGAAGAAGACAGAGAGGAAGTCAGTCTGGGCTCCAACGCTTAGAATGTACCAGTATGCCACCTCATACAAACAGACCGACAGCTGCAAGCTATCAAAAACGTAGCCATTGATGCCTGTGAACAAAATGGAGAACAAGAGCTTTTAGCCGTGTCAGGACTTAGTATTTTGGATTGCCACGATGGGATTAGAAATGATTATGTTATGTCCAAAAAGAGGCCCAGTGCCAAGGTGAGGAGCCACAGGCCTTCCTGGTAAACATGGGCTTGGATGCTCTGCAGTGGGGCAGAGGGCCGTTTGATGAGGAGCAGGGCATTTGCATGGCCTGGAAGCATCTCCCTACAAACTGTTTATTCGTTGCAAGAGAGAAAATAGTAACTACACAGGGGAGAAACCAGGAAAAAAAAAAGCAACCTTGGTCGAGCGATCAAAATTAACCTCCGTCCATGTTCCAGGTTCAAGGAAACTCCCAGACGTCACGAAAGCAGGACAGTTAGGCCCAGTGCACAATCCAGGGCTGGGCTCTGAACTGCAGGGAGGACATGCTCGGAGACACAGCGCTGATTGGCACAGCTGGAACGTGGGCTGCCGACTCGAGGAATGTGTCGGCGGTAAGTTTTCTGAATTTTGTAACCCCGCTTTGGTTATTTAAGACAGTAACTTAATTCATAGGAATTATACAATGAAGTATTAAGAGGTAAAGGAGTATGATGCCTTCAATATGATGTCTGTTCTTAAATAGATTAGTAGTAAAAGCACGTGTCTAGAGGAGTGAGAGCGATAAAACAAATACAGCAAAACGTTAAAATGAATGATTCTGGGTAAAGCGTGTACGGGAGTTCTCTACTATGCCCGCAGCATTGATGTAAGTTAGACTAATAATGTATGGATGTACTTATATATGATTATGTAATCATGGAGAAAACATGTTTTCACATGGGCTACCTGGACACAGCGTGGTTAGTGGAAGGGTAAAACATGGAAGGACATGGGGTGATAAAAGGAACGGGGTGGCCAACTGAATATCGAAAAGATCAGAGTGTACACCTTAAATATGTACCATTTTTATTCATCAGTTATACCTCGATAAAGCTGGGGGAAAAAGATGTCGGGGTTTTAAATGTACAGTGTCTTGATTAATTTGACTGTTGAATTGCTGTAGCTGGCAGGCATTTTGCATAAGTAGAATTGCATTCCCTTTGTATTTCATGTGTAATTTACCAGTTGAGTGCATTTTATATTAGCTATGGATTAGGCATATTAAGGGAAATTAAAGCCATATCTTATTTGATTTATCCTTGAAAAATAAAGTTCTCTGAATATTTGAGCTTCTAAAAGAAAAAAATGTGCGTTATATGATCATATTTATGCATGTCTATAAAATTACATATGTTCACATATAGCCATTTTTAAGGAACTGGGACCCTCGCATGGCCTATAAATTAATCCACCATGAGGATATCAGTTTGGGGGCTTCGTTTCCCCTTTATCTCTTACCCAGTGGACTCAGGTGCTACTTTACTTACTGTACATGATGTTGGAGGCTCGGAAGTCTGGGTCCTGGGGCTGCACTCCGTCTGCATTGGGGAGGAAGCGCTGCATGTTCTCCGTGAGGTACCAGCTCTGGTTCTCATCAAATACAGAAAACAGGATGACGTTTCTCTTGTCTGACATCATCTGTTAATTGCACGCATGGAGAGAAACAGATGCTGCTACTGTTGTCAGCTGGGATCTAGCAGCCTACAGTGGAGGTGAGTGGTGCCATCTGTGTACTATGCATGTAATCCGTTGGTTCGATCCCACTTCTCCCTAGGGTCACTATTACAGCACATAGCAGGGCCTAGGGGTGAGGATACATCTACTCTAAATACATACTTATTGCTTACACTTATTGCTTATAAGTATGTGTTTAGAGCAGATGTATCCTCAGGGCAAGAACGTGACTGGACCCATTAAACTTCATTTCTTTTGGACCCAAAGCCATGTGCAGGCTGATTTTTTTTTTGGTACAGTCTGTAGCCTTATTCTCTCCACATTCAGATTAGACGATTGTCACTCTAAAGACCCAAGTGGTTATTCAGTGTCTTTCTTAAACAAGTTAGTCAAGTCAAGTAAGATGGATGACTTTGCTAAACTTCCATCCAGCCACTGCTCTATAAAACATTAAAAGGAAAACAAATCAGATAACAAAGCTAAGATGAACCCTAAGATGTTAACTGACAGTAATACCTTTTCTGTTCAAGACATTTAAAGTTTTGTTTCAGAGGAGCAGCTCATATATAACCAAAGTTATATCAGTCACTTGCTAATTGAATCTTCTAGGCTGTAACATGTACAGTTCACCAGTATGTGTCAGTTTCATTTCGCTACAGAAAGCAAAATGCTGAGGGAGGAGGTTGGAGGATGTAGAAGTCCATTTTAGTCCTTTTCCAAACACTGATGGAAAAACCATAATTAGGAAAAATTCATCAAGACAGGTGCTTGGCCAAAGTCACGCCGCTCTCGTTTGTGTGCCACATGTTTTCCTACAGTAAAATTCATGTGCTCTGGTCTCTAAACCAGTGAAATGTTTTCAGACAAGTAGGAATCCTATGTCCCATAACTCACCGAACAGCCACATAGTCAGGCCTCAGCAATATGGCAGTGAGTTTTTGTGAAGAATTAAGTGTTTTTTGTTGTTGCACGAATGTTCATAGCAGCACAATTTATTGATTTTTTAAGGATTTTAATTAAAATGTAGCTAACATACAATATTGTATTAGTTGCATAAGGTTTTCTTATTCAGAGAATTTAACTTTATTTTTTTAAAGAGCAAAAGTGGTCCAAATTCTAGCCGTTTTCTTAAATATTTTATATCTTTTCCTGTATTTTTCTCAACAAATCTTTACTGAACTCGAGAGAAGTCTGTGATATAGGTTTGTGTGTCATCTAAAAATAGGTGATGACTGAGCATATAAAAATGGACAAGAACACCTATGAAGAGTGGGAATTAAACTGGGAATGAGTGTTATAGAAATCATCTAGGACCCAGGTGTCTTATCCATCCAGCAGGCAAGATTACTACACCAACCTCAAAATCAGTAACAGCTGTGAGAAACCCAGCTCATTTCTTTTACTGGCCAATATTGCAGACTACTGTATTTTCTGCACACTAGCGGGGGACAAACACAAAGAGAGAATAGGAAATATGCTCTGGAAGTTCATGGGCATCATCATTCTATCTTGAGCTCCAAAGCCAGCACTTGGGAAGAGAAGAACTCACCTGGTTTCCTCTTTGATCTACAGATTCTTTGTAACAGATGAGAAGGGGGCCAATGAGTCCCGAAGCTAGATCTTTCTCTAGGTTAACGAAGCTTGAGTAATATCGAGTCAGGCACCGGGGATCTGACTTAGTTGGCCCATCTTCTACAGTCACCGTCCATTTATACTTGAATATCTTTCCTGGCAGAATTGGCATATCTTTCAAATGTTTCACACCTACGCACATCCAAATCCCAACAGAGTTTGATTAGAGCATAACAAGCCACATATAGGTAACCATGTTGTGATTGCAAGGGCTCTACAAATCTATATGTAAATATGACATTTCATAGTAAATGGAAACTAAATTTGTAGCTATTGTAAGTTTAAGATTCATATACAATTTTTAACAAGAAAAATGGGGCCAGGAGGTTTTTGCTAGTATGTTAGTTTGAGTTGAAATGGGTGGGTCTACCCACTATTACAAATACATAGAAATAATAGATGATTTTTTATATATTTTAAATACACAGCTGAAAATGTATGAAGAAGAAACAATCTCAAGTGCTAAAAAAAGAGAGACATCAATGCCAGAGTGGTAGGCAACAGTTGACAATCCAGGTGACCATGAGAGTTTCAGGCCTGAATATAAGACAAAGGTCTGCGCACTGAAGTTTGAACTCACATGGGGAATCAAAAGATGTGAGAAACAGGAATGAGAAATGAGACCTGCCCTTATACTATGGGTCACTCAGGATAAGAAATGTCTGATTTTAGTCACTAAGACTCACTTTGGGGTATGTTGAAAACCTGAAGATCCAGTCTAAATCAGAATTTCAACTTTATATTCTTTCTAAGCTCTTGCTCATCCTTATTAGGTAATGCTTGACCTATGATTAGGGAACCTATAGAAGAGAATGGTGTGGTATGTTCCTTCAGTATTTCTCAGCCTTTTATCTTCCCTCTTCCGGTAGCTGAGCGCGAGGGTGGATGGGTATTGGAAGGAAGGGCAAATGGACTTTTGATTAAGAGATCCTCTCGCTTTGACAGTACTGTTTGGTCACTGATACTTTCTGTGTTGGCAGATGCTGAAATGCTGGTCTTAGGACACGTCAACATTTTCCTTGGTGTCACCATGGGGACCTCAGCACTGCACAGTTCCATGACTTTATTGATAAAAGGTACAGTACATGAGAAAGATATGTCATAAATCTTTAAACAGCAAACAACATAGCAAATAAAATCCGAAGACGTAAAGTATTCTAAAATGAAAGATAAAACGATTACTAGATATTAAAAGGATGGAATGTAGTAAAAAACTGTATTCAGAGGAAAAAATATATGACCATTAAGTGCATTCAGTAGGAAAAATGCATATAATTAAATAAACTAAGAAGATAAATGATAGATGATAAACAGTCCAGTAGAAAAATAAGTAAAAGAGAAATGAACAGGAAATTGACAGTAGCAGAAACCCAAATGGCCAATAAAAATGTGAAAAGATGGTCAACTCTACAAGAAATTAAGATAAAAGCAATAAAAAGACACTACTTTTCACCCACCAGATTGGCAGGATTTTAAAAGTCTATTATTGTCTAGCTATCAAAGATGTGGGAAGTTATATTTTCATGCATGACTAGTAAGAATACAAATTATTATATCATTTGGGAACAAAGGTCTGGCTATTAAAAATACACATTCTGTGACTGGGAAGTTCCAGTTTGAGGTCAGTGAACTTGGAGACAGATCAATAGAAACTATCGAATCTGCAGAAGAGAGGAAGAAGGAAAAAATATTAAAGTATTCAGGCAGTTGGGGTGGTACCGAAAGGTTAGACATACATGTAGATGGAGACCCAGCAAAGGGTCAGAGAACAGGGCGGAAAAATATCTGAAGAAATAATGACCACCGTCTTTCCAATTTGGTGAAAAACTTAAAGTTCTAGATCCAGGAAGATCGGTGAACCCCAAGGAGAATAAATATGAAGAAAATCACAGCCAGAATAAAATGACAGGGAGAGGAAGAATGACTCAGTGGAACCTAGACTTAGCTGTTTTAACGGCCACTAAGACATTGTTTTGAAAGTGCTAAAAGGAAAAAAAAAAAAACCTCTCCACCCAGTATTCCATGTTCAGTGAAATTATCTTTCAAAAGTGAAGGGGAAAAAAGACATTTCAAATAGAAGAAAACTAAGAGAACATATCTCTAGCACACTTGCGCTATAAGAAATGTTAAAGAGAATTCTTTAGGCTGAAGGAAAATGCTCTGATTGGAAGGGACGCGAGAGGGGACTTTGGATGTCCAGCGAGGCCTGAAAAGCACTGATAACGTACATAGCTGGGTAAATATGGAGGCATACTTTCCCCATAATTTCCTAAAACTACATATGACTGTTTAGAGCAAAGATTCTAGCGCCTTCTTGTGGGTATCATATACAGGTGTAATACATGTGGAATTATAGATAAAGGGAGGTGGATGAAAAATGTACGTCAGTGGTACATAAGAGCTGGGACAAGGAGCAACACGATTTTAGTTGTTATTGAGACTGTGACCTCATCTGTATCTACAGGTAGGAACGAACCATAAAACCGAGGGAACTCTTACCTTTTGGCAATCTCCCTGAGTGCAAAGGACTGACATCAGTAATTCCATGAGGGAAGATGTTATATGGTCGGCTTGCTTGATTCTTAAATATAATCTGAAAGTCCAAGTGAGATACAAGGTCAGGTCCTAAGGCGGGTAGGGTCAAGAAGAAAAGCATGCCTAGCTCCAGGAGACAAAGTGCTTTGCATTCACATTATAGGGGTTTAAGACTGGATGAAGCTCAAATGATTTGTTCTTTTCATGAAATCGCTCAGACAGCTGCTTAGGTTTCTCACTAAAGGCCCCTTTCCGTTTCTTTCAAGATATTTCAGTTGCTGCAGGAAGGACTCCTTGCACCGCCACACACTAATTAAAATCCGAATGTCTGAGGAGGGCGCCGCTGCCCTCAGACTTCCCACCGTTTGGGCACTGACTTCCCCAGTGGTGGAGAGAGCAGCAGTGTTCCGGGGGATCACATCTTCACCGAGTGAGCAGGCATGACCAGGGGGACACTCAGTGATGGCATTAAGCAGGGTGGCTGTCATCTGATCGAGTGAGTTAAAGAGCAATAGTGTGGACACAGCAGTCGAGAACCCTGAGGACATCAACCCAGCCCTTAGATCCCAGGTGAAAAGATGATTCCACTTGCATTCTTGTTTTAAAACTCACTCAACTGATAAAAGCCACGAAACAGATGATTCTTTTCCTACACCTAAGCAGCAGAATGATGTGGGAGAAAAACCACGCAGCTCTGTGACCCACTTCTTTACATTCATGGCCACAAACCTCGAATGGGCACTCAGGCTACCTAGGCATCCTGCTATCTTTCCCTCGAAATTCATCTTCCCACCTCCTTAGCTGACTGTTTGCTCTCTGATCCTCGCCCTCAGAGGTTTCTTTTTTAACTAAGAAAAGAGAAGCCTTCAGAAAAGAACTTCCTCATGCTTTCACCATCAAAGCAACCAACCTATATGCATAGATGGCCACATTCTCTCCTGTTTGTTTAAATCAGCCACTATCTAATGCCAACGTTTCTTCTTTTGTACTAGTATGCAGTAAGGTTGGAGCACCTTCCATTGGAAAAACTTACTTTTGGGAGAGAATAGAGAACCAGAAATAGACCTGCATGTATATAGACAACTGATATTTTAAAATATTTTTTTCAGTTACAGCTGACATAGAATATTGCAGTTTCAGGTATAAAATGTACTCATTAGGCATTTATATAACTTACAAAGTGATCACCTCGATAAGTCTAGTAACCATCTGATACCCTCTGTAGTTATTACAGTATTAATGAGTATATTCCCTGTGCTGTACTTTGCATCCCTGTGACTGTTTTTTAACTACAAATATGGACTTCTTAATCCCTTCACCTTTTCCACCCCGCCTCCTAACCCCCGTCCCATCTGGCCATCATCAGAAGTTCTCAGTATCTGTAAGTTTCTTTCTGTTTTCTTTGTTTATTTATTTTGTTCTTTATTTTCCACATGTAAGTAAAATCTTACGGTATTTATCTTTCTCTGACATACTCCACTCAGCACCGTACCCTTCAGGTCCATCCATGAGGTTGCAGATGGTGAGATTTCATTCTTTTTATGCTGAGTCATATCCCATTGTACATATGCACCACCTCTCCTTTATCCGTTCACCCACTGATGCACGCCCAGGCTGCCTCCATGTCTTGGCTACTGTAAATAATGCTGCAATGAACCTATGGATGCCCATGTCCCTTCAAAGTCGTGTTGGGTTTGTTTGGATAAATACTCAGAAGTGAGATTACTGTGTCTTTGATTTTTGTTGTTTTTGTTTATTTTCATTTCCATGAAATGTCTTTTTCTATCCCTTTCCTGTCGGTCTCTGTGTGTCTTCTGATCTGAAGGGAGTCTCTTGTAGGCAGCATATGTAAGGGTCTTGTTTTCTTATCCATTCATCCACCTTATGTCTTTGGATTGGAGCATTTAATCCATTTACATGTAAGTAATTGTTGATAGATGTGTAGTTATTGCCATTTTATTATCCACATTTTTGATCTTTTCTTCTTAAAAAAATCCCGTTAACATTGCCTGTAACCCTGGTTCGGTGGTGATGAACTCCTTTAGCTTTTTCTTGTCTGGGAAACTCTGTTTGTGCCTTGATTCTGAATGATAGATATGCTGGGTAGAGTCATCTTGGTTGTAGATCTCTGCTTTTTATCAATTTGAATATTTCATGCCAGTCCTTTTTGGCTGCAAAGTCTGTTGAGAAATCAGCTGATGGTCTTATGGGAGCTCTCCTGTAGGTAAATAGACGCTTTTCTCTTGCTACTTGTAAGATTCTCTGTCTTTAACCTTTGCCATTTTAACGATGATGTGTCTTGGTGTGGGCCTCTCTGGGTTCTTCTTGTTTGAGACTCTGCACTTCCTGGGCTTGTATGTCCATTTCCTTCACCAGGTTAGGGAAGTTTTTCCATCATTATTTCTTCAAATAAGTTTTCAATTCCTTGCGCTCTCTCCTCCTTCTGGTACCCCCATGATGTGAATGTGGGTACGCTTGATGTTGTCCCAGAGGCTCCTTAAACGGTCCTCATTCTTTTGGATTCCTTTTTGCATGTTGCTGTTCTGATTGGGTGTTTTCTGCTACCTTGTCTTTCAAATTGCCAATTCGGTCCTCTGTTTCATCTGATCTACTGTTGGTTCCCTCTACCACAGCGGTCCCTGACTTTTTTGGCAGCAGGGACCAGTGCTGCTATGAGAATCTAATGCCTGATTAACTGAGGCGGAGCTGAGGTGGTGATGCTGGCAAATCCAGACGAAGCTCTGCTCCCTGGCCCACCGCTCACCTCCTGCCACGCAGCCCAGTTCCTAACAGGCTATGAACTGGTACCAGTCCACAGCTTGGGGTTGGAGACTGCTGCTTTAACGTATTCTTCATTTCAGTTCTTGTATTCTTCATTTCTGACTGTTTTTTTTATATTTTTTATGTCCATTTATATGCTTCCTGTCTCTTTGTTGAGTTTCTGAGATCATTGAGCATCCTTATAACTAGTCTTTTAAAATCTGCTTCTGGTAGATTGCCTCCATTTTGTTTAGTTCTTTTTCTGGAGCTTTGTTCTGTTCTGGGACGTGTTTCTTTGTCTCCTCATTGTGGCTGCCGCCCTGTTTTTGTTCCTATGTATTAGGTATTGCCACTAGGTCTCCCAGTCTTAGTAGAGTGGCCTTATGTAGGAGGTGCCCTGTGGGGCCCACTGGCATAGTCTCCCTGGTCACCTGAGCCAGGTGTCCCAGGTATGTCCCTTGTGTGGGTTGTGTGTGTCCTCCTATTGTAGTAGAGCCTTAATTGCTGTTTGTATATCAGTGAGAGCGACTGACCCTCAGGCTGACTGGCTGTGAGGACTGGCCGTGAGGACAGTGGAGGAGCTGCTGTGCGCGGGTTGACCCCAAGAGCAGGACTCGCTTTAGCAGGGCTCTGGTGCCTTCCCAGTCTGCCCTTCAGGTGTGTCACCCTCACATGCACGCAAGTGGTGCTCTGGTGTGGTTTGAAGCTGGCCACTGAGTGTGTTGGTTTTGGGGCCCTTTGCGAAGGGCTCTATTGCAGACCAATATCACCTGCCTGTGCCCCACCTGGGTCCATTTGGCGCTGGGCCTGGAGGTTCCCAGAAGAGGCCAAGCTGTGAACAAATGCTGGGTGCCACTAGTGCCAGGCTTGGGGCTGCTCAGAAAGAGGAATGGGGCACACTAAGGCCAGATGTTGTTTGTTTGGGGTTTGTGAACCTTTGAGAGACTTTAAGAAAGTCTTCAGTGTGTACTAAGACAGGCCATTTGTATGCAAAAGCCAGTGGAAGATCTTGGGTGGGTCCACATGTCGGGCGGGTGGTGTCTCAGGGAATTGCCAGGACGGGACAAATGGTGTGAACCAGGTGGATGGAGACTCAGATATGGGGCCCACCTGGGTCTGCACGCTGGATGAGGGGAGGGCCCAACAAAGGAACAGTGCCTTCCACTAGCACTTCTGTCTGGGCGAAAGCTGCTCCTCCAGCCCTTGCACCGAAGCCAGACCACTCAGTTCCTCTCCGTGTGTCTCTGGCGCCTTTCGAGCTGCTGGTCCAGCGCTGGAGCTCAGGGCGAGTGAGCCCCTCAGTGGTGAGTCCGTCCTCGAGCCCTTAAGAGGAGCGTCTGTGACTCCCGCCACCATACGTCTCACTCAGCCACACTCTCTGCTGGTTTTCACAGTCAGAAGTTGTGGACACTTGTCTTCTCTGCACTGGACCCTTGGGGAGCCTGGCGTAGGGCCTCGTGTGGGGCTGGGACCCCTCACTCCTCCAATAGAGATGCCTCCTGATTTTTAGCTGCCTCAGGTGGCTGTGGGAATCTGCATCTTCGCCCCTCCTACACATCTTGAGGTGGCTTCTTCTATATGTTCTTAGTTATATGACTTCTGTTCAACTCGATTTCAAATGATTCCCGATGATGGTCGTTCTGTAGTTTCATTGTAATTTTGATGTGGCGGTGGGAGGAGGCGAGCATAGTATTTGCCTACTCCGCCATCTTGACTGGAAGCCTATGGTCAACTGATCTTTGACAAAGGAGTAAAGACAATTAAATGAAGCAAAGATAGTCTTTTAACAAATGGTGCTGGACCAAATAGACATTCACAAAATCTAGTTGCAGAGCTTACACCCTACACAAAAATTAACTCAAAATGGACCCTAAACCTGCATAATTTGTTTGAAATTCTTCTATATGTGGGATTTGTCTGTGTTCTCCCATTTTTTTATTTGTTTAATCATTTATTTATATCAAAGACTAATGAGATTTTATACTTTGGGGTTTAATCTTACACTATATTATTTATTTTATTGTTTAATTCTTCCAGCTTGGGCATTAGAAGCTCTTTAAGCTGGTTCTTATATCCCTTTGACATTGTCCCATATTTTCCTTTTATTTGAGCACGTTCTTGCTTTCCATAACCACAAGATGCCCTGGGCTCATCCTGCATTTTCCCTGAACTAGCCCTAGAATCATCCATTTCTCCAAGGAGCCCCAGTTCCTTTTATGAGAGAATGGTATTAGAAACCATGATTTGGGGGTGCTTATTGCTACTGGGGTTCCATTGCTTCTAGGCCCTCTCAATGGGCAGACCTAGGAAATACACTCAACTCTATGTAAAAACATATCTCTAATTATTTCTGTATCTAGAATCCTTGTATCTCTATATGAAGCTAAACATGAGTTCTTCCTGTCGTCTCCAACTCCAATCCACTATCACATGATTCACTCTGGCGCCTTTCCCTTTTGCTTATTTATAATTATGCTCTCCAGCAGTAAGAAATCTAGCTCCCACCGTCTGCCATATATTTCCTTAATCTTCAAATAATAGCAGTTTAGTTTATTCCTTTTTGATCTTAAAACTTTTTCACCTAAGAACACAGGCTAGGATTTCTAGTAAAACGTTAAAGTTGGTGATACTTATAAACTGTCTCCTGTCCTAATCTATAGGTTTTCTGCAGATCTTTATCAGGATGAGGACGTCCCTTGCAATCCCAATTTCTTATGACATTTTATCATGAATGGATATTGAATTTTGATAAATGCTTTTTTCCCCCTGAAACTATTAAGATATCATCAAAAGATATTTATCTCTTTTGTATGTTAGTATAGTAGATCACCACATTTTATTATCTAGTTAAGTTTACCTAATATTGCTGGTATAAATCAACGAGGTATAATGTATTATCTTTTTTTTTCTATATTGCTGTATTGGGTTTATAAAATTTTGTTTAGAATTCCTGAATGTTTATGATGCAATTGGTCTATAATTTCCATTTTCCTTTTTCATACTTTCCTGGTGAGGTTTACAACCTAGCTTATTCTGCCTGATAGAAAATAACTAGTGGGTCTTTCCTTTTTCTTATACTCTACGTTTAAAATTTTGATATGAAATTATGTATACCTTGAATATTGGTATAAATTGCCAGTAAAATGACAATTCTTGCTAGGTTGATAGTGTGCTGATTTTCTTTCAGCACACTAAAGACATGATTTCATTTTTTCTGGCTCGCTCTAGAGAAGTAAGTTGTGAGTTTATGTGGTAGTTATAAAACATGGCTCCCAAATTCTTTGACAATTCTCTCATGAGGTAGGCCAGATTTTCTCTCTCTTTGATTCTGGGTGGACTTTGGCTGCTTTGATTAACAGTATAAAGTGCTGTGTGAATCCTGATGCTGGGTACTAACAGGTGATGTGCTTTCTAACTTGTTTAGTGGAACACACACAGTTGGAGCCCTGAGCCACCATGTAAGAAGTCCCTTTCCCGAGGCCACCATCATGCGAGGAAACCAAGCCGCATAAGACAGCTGTGCGTTCTGGCTGGCAGTTCTAGTCTTTGAGTCCTCCCCATTCAGGTGCCAAACATGTGAGTAAAGTTGTCTTGGTCCCTCCAGATCTGCTGATTATCACCAAGTGACCTCAATCAATGCCAAAGAGATACAGAATTTCCCAACTGAGCCCTGCCTGAATTCCTGACACGCACATTCTGTGAGAATAATAAAATGGCTGTTGTTTCAACCACTAAGTTTTGATGTAGTAGGGTACATAGCAATAGTAACCAGAACAGTGTAATTATCATTCCTTTAAATGTAATCTGTTTTTCTGTCCATTTTAAAAACATGTTTATTGAGGTATAATATGTATACCATAAAATTCACCCATTTTAAGTGTATAATTCAATGATTTTTAGGAAATTTACAGAATTTTGCAATCATCACCACAACCCAGAATTAGAACATTTCTATCAACCGCCCCCCCCCCCAAATAAAAAGATTCTTCATGCTGGATTGCAGTCAACTCCTGCTCTAACTTTTTTTTTCAGGATTAGGGGGTCCTGTGCAATTCCATCTGTATTTTAGGATTAGCTTGTCATTTTCTGCAAAAAAAGCAGTTGAGATTTTGATAGGGATTGAATTGAATCTGTAGATCAATTTGGATGAGTCTTTCCAAGTAATTGACTCTTCCAGTCCATCAATATAAAATGTTTTGCCATTTATTTAGATGTCCTTGAAGTATCTCAGCAAGATTAGTTATTTTCAGTATACAAGTCTTGCACCTTTTTTTGTTAAATTTGTCCCAGATTATTTTATTCTTTTTTTGATGTTATAGTGAATAAAACTTTTGTCATTTTTGTAGATTATTCATTGATAAGAATATAAAGAAATATATACATATATAGAAATACAGCTTATTTTTAATATTGATCTTGTATCCTGCCACCTTGCTGAACTTGTTAATGAGTTCTAATAGATTTTTAGTAGATTCCTTAGGATTTTCCACATAGAAGATCTTGTTATCCACAAATAAATACAGTATTGTTTCTTCCTTTCCAATCCAAATGCTCCTAATTCAGTTTTTTTGGCCCATTTCACTTGTTCTTCCAGTAACAAGAGTGGACATCTTGCTCCCAATCTCAAGGGGAAAACATTCACTTTTCACCATGTTATAAATTTCTTAGATGTTCTTCATCAAGTTGAGGACCTTGACTTCTGTGGCTAGGTCACTTGAGAGTGTTTTCTGTCATGAATGGGTAGTAAAAGACTTTTTATTTTATTTTACTTTATTGTATTAGTTTCAAGTATACAGTACATTGGTTAGACATTTATTTAGTTTATAAACAATCCCCTGATTGCTCTTCTCTCCTCTGGCCCTCTACCTAGCCATCACATTACTGCTGAATGCGATCCCTCTGCCATGCTCCCCATCCCCGTGACCATCTATCAACTCCTAATTTGTACTTCTTTAATCCTTCACCCCATTCTCCCAGCCCCCAACCTCCCCGCCCATCTGTCCATCACAAGATTGTCCTCTAAAATTGTTGTCTGTTTTTGATTAGTTTGTTCTTTTGTTCCTTAGATTTCGCATATAAGTGAAACCATATGGTATTTATCATTCTTTCTCTGACTTATTTCACTCAGCATAATAACCTCTAAGTCCATCCATGTCATTGAAAATGGTAGGATTTCATTTTTTAATGGCTGAGTAATATTTCATTGTGTATATCAACCATAACTTCTTTATCCATTGTCTATTGATGGGCATTTAGGTTGCTTCCATATCTTGGCTATTAAATTGTGATGCCATAAATATTGGGGTGCATAATCTTTACGAATTACTGTTTTGGTTTTCTTTGGATAAATACCCAGAAGCGCAATTGCTGGTCAAAAGGTATGTCCATTTTTAATTTTTTGAGAAACCTCCAGACTTTTTTTTACAGCAGCTGTACCAATTTGCAATCCCACCAACAATGTATGAGGTTCCCTTTCTTCTCATCCTAACACTTGTAGTTTGTTGATTTGTTGATGATAGCCATTGTGACAGGTGTCAGGTGATATCTCATTGTGGTTTAATTTGCATTTCTCTGTTGATTAGTGACCTTGAGCATCTATTCATACATCTACTGGCCATCTGTATTTCCTCTTTGGAGAAGTATCTGTTTAGGTCTTCTGCCCATTTTTTAATTGGATTGTTTGTTTCTTTGTGTTGAGTCTTTGAAAGATTTTGTTAAACCTTTTTCTCCACTCATTACATACATGATTGTGTGCTTTTTGTCTTTTCAATTCATATGGCGTATTTCATTAATTTCATTATTTAAATCATCCTTGCATTTCTGAGATAACTTCGTCATGATGTACAGTCCTTTTAAAATATTGCTAGGTTTTGGTTTAATAGTGTGTGGTGGAAACTTTTTGTATGTTTATTTATAAAGGGTTTTGTATGTATATTTATAGGTATTAGACTCTAGTTTTCTTTTTAAATTTTGAGATTTGTTTTGTGAGCTAATGTATGGTCTATCCTGGAAAATGTTTATGTTCACTTGAGGAGAATTCGTATTCTGTTGGAGATGGGTGAACTCTTCTATAGATGTCTGTTATTAGATGAAATGAGATTAACCATTTGTTGATAACTTTTGAAGCTGAGTGATGAGTTCAAAGAAGTTTACTTTACTATTCTCTCTATTTCTGGGTATGTTTGAAATTTTTTATATAAAAATAAAAAATAATAATTCTCAAAATCTTACATCAATAGAAAAGCTCAATAGGAATCAGCAAGGTGTCCAGAGTATGTATAACTTACATAAATCAAAGAATTAGGTATGTCTATATACCTTGATATGAAATGATATCCAAAATATATTGTTAAATTTTTAAAAATCACAGTACAGAACAATTAACATAGTGCTTCTGTTTTGTGTAAAATATATACACAATACTTGTTTCTGGATGGGAATTAAAAACTGACAACAGTGATTGTCAGACTATGGAGTTGGAAGTCTGAGAGGAAAATTTACTTTTCATTGTATACTCTTTTTGCCTTTGAATTATTCTTACTGCCTAATTCAAAAATAGGTAAATACAATTTATGAAAAAAAAATTTACAAGAGCTATTTAAAATTTTGAAGAAATACGATGAGGGAAGCCTTGTCCTACAAATACCAAAATGTATCACAAGTCGTAGTCATTTAATAGTTGATGACAGATCACTTAAAGAGAACAAATTTTAGCAATTTAGTGCTTAATATTTTTAAATTAATGAAGGAAGTATTGACGGGACCGATTGGCTGTCATTTAGAGAATCCTTTTTTGACACTATGTACTATACTCAAAAGTAACCTTCAGAGCAATTAAAATGCTTATTGTAAAAACAAAACTATAAAAGTAAATTAGTAAAATATAGTAGGCTATTTTTATAACTCTTAGAGATGATGAAGATATTCCTAAGCAGAAAACATAAATGAAAAATTGATAAAAGTTCAACTATATAAAGATCACAAATCTTCATACGACAAAGGCATCATAAGGATTTAGAGTACAAGTGACAGAGAAAAATATTTGGAAGACAAATAACAATGTGCCAATATTTATAATGCACAGAGCCTTTTATAAGTACGTAATCAAAAGGTGGTCATTTTAATAGAAAACTGGACAAAATTTACAAGCAGGCAATTCAGTGTGTGTCATGTAAATAGTCAACAAACATGAAATCACTATTCAATTTCTCTACTAACCAGGGAAATGCAAATGAAGACAATACGTAAATCTTTTGCTTAACAAGTTGGAAATTTTTGAATGTGTATAATATATATTATTGTCATGGTGTGGGAAAAGGGCACTCATACGTCCTTGGCGAGGGTATAAATTGATACAGACTTGTTGAAAGGCATTCTGGCAATGTCTTGGGCCTGGAACATTTTCTTAATAGGAAATAAAGTACCCGCATAGCCTGTTCTGGACTTATCACCTTTGGTGAGGATCTTTCCCTGTTTGTTTCAATGAATGCTCCTTCATTCTGTTTAAAAGCATGTGCATCGATGGGCCTCAGACATGCCCCCAGCTTTCAGTATTTCCGACTCCACAGGGAGGGTTGGGATCCTTCTCCTGCAGCATGAGAGAGGTGCACAGAAGCAAACCGCCCTGCATCTAGCCACAGGTGCTCACGCACCCTGTCGGAGCTACTCTTGCTCTTCTACTATGTCTCTTCTTTATGTGAGTGAAAGCATTGTTCCATCCAGTATTAGACTGTGCTGTGTCTTCCTTGGTGACTCCAGTATGAAGACACAGTGGGCAGAGGTGTCATGGCTTCTGTTCCCGGTGGCCATCATAGTGATGATATTCGCTACCCACCATGTAGTTAGGGTCCTCCTCTGGCTTTGTACCTAGTGCATGCTGCTCTGCTTGACACTTCATGTACAGTAATCAGCATCCTTCATGACAGTCTTGAGCTGCCGAGTTGACATGACCATCCATCTAGCTCCAAACTGATTGTGGAAAAATACACCCCTGCCTTTTTCAAACCACTGCATTGAGTATTCTGTTCTTTGCAGCATGAACATTCTTAATATGTCAAGGGTCAATAGACCTTTTCTGGAAGGAGCTGGATGATAAATGCTCTAGGCTTTGTGTGCCATATCCTATGGGACAGTCTCTGTCCCATATTCTTATTGTTATTCTTTTCTTTACAACTCTAAGAATGTAAAATCCTTTCAAGTGCACAAGCTGTCCAGAAACAGACTATGAGCCAAACTTGGCTCACAGGCCATTATCTTGGTGATTCCTGTGCTATATAATTGACGAGAAAGTTTTAGAAGGATATGTGTCAAAGTCTAAGAAATGAGTATTTCAAAGATGTGTGGCAGATTTAATGGGTGGTGTTAAATTTACATTCTATATATTTAATATTTTTAAAAAAATTTATAACCTACATTTATTTGTATAACATTGATAATTTTTAAAAGATAATGCCCATTAGAGACAAGGCTGAATTATGAAGTTTTTAGAAACTCGAAACCCTCCCGACTTTTTCTTCTTACCCAACTTTATATCTTTTTCTCAACTTACCAACAGTGTATCTCCAACTTCTCCATAAAGTAAAGGTCCTAAGATTCCTGATTCATACTGAGTAGCTTCGCGAGTTTTAAATGTTTCATCTGTATATGCCATAAATCGAACTTTTTTGTACTTCTTACCAATCCGCTGAGGACCATTGTTCAAATACAGACTTTTATAACTCCTGTATGAGACACACACAAAAAAGAGAGGTCGGAATGGTGAATTATAGATAGAGGACAGGTGGCTAAAATCCACCTCTAAAACCACCAATATGATTTAATCAAGGAAAAGAATTAGAAAAATGCAAGCGTCTTTGATGCTTAGCCGGTTAAGTTGTCAAACATGTTAATGGCTTTGCTATTTGTTGGCGTGTGTGTATCTATCCTAAACAGCTCGAGGATGTATTGTTTTGAATGACTGGGAAGAACATTTTGAGTGTGGGGAAGAGAGAGTAGCAAGTTGCTTACTCGTTACTGGGGGTGGAGACCAAGGGAGCATAATCCCAGTCCTCCTCTTCAGCAGCTATATAGTGGACCCAAGTTTTAGGATGCTTCTTGGCAACTGAGCGGATTTGGATAAAGGGAGAAGAGTTGTCACCGTCAAACCTGACAATGTCCATGTCAGAGTCATAAATATCTTCATCATAGTCCTCTTCTTCAATATTTTTTTCCATAGTCGGGGTTCCTCTGGGCAGCTCTCTACTTTGACATAAGCTTCCATACCATCTGGAGTCAGACAAACCGAACAATGTCAGATTCCTACAAGACTTTCTTGCCTTAACTTCTACAACTTCTTTCTCGTTAGGCCTTCGGGGCCCTCTCTGAAGTGTCCCCTGTCCAAACCAATGCTCTTTCTTGCCCTTCTACCTGGGTTGCCTTCCCCATATCTGGTACTGGCTAGTCTCTTCCTGTGGTTTTTGCCTTCGCCATTCCCCTTCTGCCTGACTCTCTCTCAACACATGTTTTTACTCCCTTTTTCAAGACTCACTCATTTGCTCTTATTGTACATATGAATAGTTCCTTTATGGAAGTGGCTCTGAGCCTAATTGTGAACAAATCGTGAACAAGGAGACTTGAGGAAATGCATATTTTCAGCATTTGGAAGCCTATATCAGACCAACCCCCCACCCCTACAGTTACCTAATGACTTCTGTATTTACTCCAGTAGAGTATGACATGAAACACTGACTTAATAACAGCTTATCAGGGAAGATTTTAGGGTAGATATAAACTTCAAGACACAGTCCAAGTTCATAAAAACAAAAAGGTAGAACAAAATCAAAGAAATGTTATATTTTTAAGGGATATCTGCCTGCGACTAGTTGTAAGCTCCATGGAAAGTCTGTTCAACAGTCTCCATCTCATCATGCTTTATAAAATGTGAATAATAATCCCATATTATTATTCCATCCATGCCATAGACCTATTTTGAAGGTCAGTACTAACAAGAGAGGCCTGATTACAGGGTGATGTGGATCAGGGCAGACTTCAGGAGCAGCAAACAACTAGTCTGGGGCCAATGTGGCCTTAAGCATAATTCATTCTAGATCTAAAAATGGTTTTTGTCAGAGACCCAATAAGACAAAGCATTTTTCTGAAAAATGAGAATTCAAATAAGCCATCAAAAGAATAAAACAAAGTTGTCAAAATAATAAAACAAAACAAATTCCTTTTAAATAGGATCAGGCTCAAACTAGATAATGACCAACCTGCATAGAAGTAAATGACCTATTCCTCTGCACCTATAGAATCAACTTCCTGTTACCCAGAATGATACCCTTTGTCCCCTAATGTCTTGTCAAAAATTTCATAGATATTATGTAACAGATGAAGAAAAGAGGTCCCTATTTTCCATCGCTACAGAGGACTCTAAACAAGGTTGCTCATAGAACATAAGGGGAAAATGGTAGATGCGCAGCAAGATCAGATCTCTTTTCAAAGGCAACCATGGAACCTGAAGAGGGTTAATACGAAAGTGATCAGGACAAACAAGTGCTGTCGAACACGGAAGACTAGGCCTTCTCCACATTCTTCTCCAACGGCCCTCAATGGCTATAGTAGAATAGACCAAGAGGCTTGATAGACCGATTCAAGATTAAGAGCAGAATAAATGCACAAGAAGGAAGATGAGGGTGAGACGATCATGTAATGTGAATTTTCAGTCTGTACCAACAAACAAGCTCGCATTCACAATAATTTGAAACTGTAGGCACCATTGTCCTAATTTGCTTACACAGGACCTTTGACCCTTTGCAGAGTCCTCATCAGGCAGTCCTTAAAAACCTCACGTGGTGCCTCAACTGTGCTCACCAACCTCCATTTCCATGTTCCTTCACCCAGTATCCAGTATCCCCTGACATGCTCTGAGTTTCCCAGATGTCTCTCATCTCCTACCAGGTATTCGAGAGTGCCTCCATGTGCACCAGTGTCTGGTGTCCCATATTAAACACTGCAGCATCCTCTCGTATTTGCTGGTTATTGCTCTGGACACCTCCACCGATATCCCAGAGCCCTTGTGATTACCACCTGGGCAGTGCTGTTTTTTTCCATTTCCCTAAATTTCTTATAAAACGTCTCTTCAGCTATGGCCTGTCATCTCTCTCTCCAGAGTATTAAAGCCTGGTTAATGGGATCAGGCTGGAAAACCAATAATGTACTGTCCTTCTCCCTTTTGCCACCTCATTTCTCCCTACACAATCTCTCCTACCTCTATTACAGGTATTGACAAATTCACCAACACTATAAATACTCTAAAAACTGGCAACTAGGGAATCGCAGTTGAAGTCTACCTAACATAATCCTATACTGGATAGTGGAAAGTCAATTCCATTAAAAGAAGAGCTAGATATTTATAATACTAGTTTTTAAGAGCCATAGATATTACCATGTTGGTGGGAAGGGATATGACAAAAGAGGAAAACTGGCCAAGGTCCATCAGGTGTGTCTGGGCGGTAAGGAAAGTTATTGGCGAGATCTCCAAGGAGGCTTGTCGATGGTTCCTTACAAGAAATGTGTGACCTTCGAGGAAAATTGAGTGCACTTTGGGGTGGTGCCCATTCCAATCACATGCCAGTGTACCAATTTCTTGTGACATCCAATCAGACCTGTAAAGTAGGAATAAGGTAGCTCTAATCAAGAAGTAGATCATTTGAAATGGAAAATATTTTCTAGGATAGGATGAACAAATTGACCCTATAAATTTTATTATCTTGACTTGGGACCAACTTTCCAAGAACAGTGGGGTACTGTTAAACCAACAGCTCTTGCCAAAGTCACCAATGACTGTCACGCTGCTAGATCCAATGGATATTTTTTAGTCTTCATCTGTGCCTGTTGGCCATCCCTTCTTCAGATTCTCTCCTCCCTCGGCCTTGATGCCAACACCTCTCTGGGTTTGTTCCCCTATCCTTAGACTGCTCCTTCTTCTGTCTCCTTTCCTGATCCCTCCTTCTCTACTCATTCATTAGATGCTCGATCACCTCAGTGCTCAGCTCTAGGCCTTATTCATTTGTTAATCAATATTTTCGCCCTGAACAATTTCATCTGTTCTCGTGGCGTTAGTGGTCATCCATATGCTGATAAACTCTCCTGTTTCAGACCTCTCCCATAACTCCAGACTCATACAATCACTTTCTCAATATCTTCACCTGGATATTTCATAAAACCCGCGTGTCTAAAACCAAATTTGAGACCTTCACTGTCTAATCTTCTTCCAGAGTCCCTTATTTCAGTGAATGGCATCATCCTGCATTCAATTATTCAAGTGACAGTTATTCTTGTCTCCACTCTCACGTCTCACATCCAATCTAACACCAATTATGACAATGTAATTAAATATTTACTGAGCTCTTGTTTTTTGTCAAGCACTGTCCAAAGTATTTTCTAAGTTTTACTTCATTCACTCCTCACAGTAATTCCAGGAATGTAAACACTATTATCATCATCCTTTTCTGAAAGGAGAGGAAACTCATGCCTAGGGAGGTTTAACTTGCTCAACTTTGAATCCAAGTGGCTGTATCTTTAGATCTCACACTGTTAGCTACTAGGGTGCAGCTGTCTCCTATTTTGACTCCTGAAGCTTTCAAATATATCTATTTTTCACCATCATTACCACCCCCACCATCTTAATCCAAGGTAGCTACCATTACCTCTTACCTGAACCACCGGAATAGCTTCTGTACTGGTCTTCCCATATCTGGTCATACTCCCTTCTAAGCCTATTACCCACAAGGAAACTAGTGTGATACATTTGCATTTCAGATCTGATTATGGTATCCCTTGGCCTAAAACTGCCATTCCAGATAGAAGCAAGTCTAAACTCCCTAGGGAGGCCTAGGAAGCCTGAATGGCTTGATCCCTGGTTCCTCTCCAGGTTTAGCTCACATTTCATTTCCCTATTCCTAATCTTGTTTCAAAGCTCAGTTTATATGGTACTGCCCTAGGGAAGCCTTCTCTGACCCCCCAGTCTAGATCAGTCTCCTTTATTATATGCTCATAGACTTATATAATTTTCCTGCAGATTAGTTCTTGGCTTTTAATTTTATGTCATTATGATTATTTGATTACTGCATGTCTCTCTATTATGCTATAAGCTATGTGAGGCAGGGACTTGCACGTTTGGGAAGTTAATTTCTTATCTAATTCTAAAATCATGCATATTCATTATAGAATTATTGGAAAATGTAGAAAAGAGTTAAGAAAATCTCCTTTCTCATCCTTCATTATTCTCTTGAGTTTCTGAATTTTCTGACTTTCGCTTTCTTGATTTACTCTCTAGTTTTACCTTAGTACATCTTCCATGGCTTCTAAGGGCTGCCATTTCTGAAAATGTCTCTATTCTTCCCCCAAAGCTGATTCATAGTTAGGCCATGAATTCTAGGTTGAAAATAACTTTTCCCTTAGAAATTTTAAGGTATTGCTCCATTACATGGCTAGCCTGATTCTCATGTCTTCGTATGTGACCTCTTTCTCCCAGGGGAAACTTAACTATTTTTTCTTGTTCTCTGAAACTCTACATTTTGTGTTGGAATCCATTTTTTATTTCTCCTTTTGGCAAAATTTAATATGAAGATAATATGTTTATCTTTGCATTCTTAACACTTTCTTCTATCATTCCTTTTTAAAAATAGTTTTAAAATATAGTCTCAATCACTTTTTGTTTTACTTTCTGGGAGATTTTATCTATTCTGCCTACCTTCTATTGAGTTTGTTTTTTGACCATCATATTCCTACTTTTTGCAATCATATTCTTGTCACCACCCCCAGAACCCTATTATTACTTTATTGATGCAGTATCAGGTCGAATCTTTATTAAAATACTAGCGCTTTTGACAAGTTCTCTTCTGTTCTAAGCATTATAGCTTTTTCTTCTGGATTATTATTTTCTTTGTTTATCTTTGAATATCCCTTTCATATTTCAGGCTTTCCTTAAATATCTGTTCATCCTTGGTTGCCACTTTTATTTAAGCAAAAGGCAAGAGAAGAAATCTGTGAGCTCTGTGTATATGGGTAGGCCTTTGTTTTTAGGTGACTGGAAGAGGAATTAGTCACTGCACTTTAAGACTCCCTCAGAGGCCAGAATTCCTTGGGCTTTCTTCTGGGGTACAGGGCTATCCGAGGAGAAGTGGAGAAAAGAGCTCTCTGATAGTGCATGCCGAAGACCCTGAGGATTCTCAAGCAGGTGTGAATGTACATACCTGGCAGAGAGCGGTTTACATAGCCATTGATTGTGTGCATTTCAGGCCGGGCCTGGACAGACGCAGGATCCGTCGCCTGTGTTGAGGATGCATTTGGTTCTGAGTGCCAACTCTTCCCTGATGAGAAAGGATGCAAACGTGTCTGTCTCATGAATGACCCTCTTTTTCTCCTTCCTTCCCTCCCATGGGGTAGAGACTGCTCACACCGCAAGCATTTCCATCAGCACAGTAGGAATGGGTGGCATGCCTTCAGAGCCAGTGAGAGCGAGTGAGAAGATCATGACCAAAAAGCAGACATTTCCTGCTCAAAATGATCTCTCCCTATATTTATTTGTCCATGACAGTAGGTGGGAAGAGACAATGACAAACGATAACTAGGAGAAGGGAGAATATTGCTTAGTTTGTACCCTGGGAATTTCATTCTATTCATTAGCTTGTTTAAAAAGGAAGCAGATGAAAATCATCGTAGGAAAGGTCAGTCCCTGGCTTGTGTCCCAATTGTTTCATCCAGCTTGTAGTGATGAAAGTTCGAGAACTCAAAAGCTTCCCAACCTCCTCTCTGAGGTTCCTAAGAGCGAAAACGTGGTAAATATTATTGGACAGCAGCTCCTTGGAGTCGTCCCTTTGTGTGACGGACTGGCAACTCATGCTGAAACCTCCCGAAGCCCCCAGACTTCGGGGAATTCTCCTAAGTTCATTTATCTATTCACCCACTCATTTGTTCACTTATCCAGACGTGTTCACTGAGCAGTACCGAGTGCGAGGTACTGATGACGGAGAAGACGGCTGATGATTACAGTAAAGAGTGACGTAACAGGTGGGAACAGGGCATCCTAGGAGCAGAAAGGAGAAGAAACTTCACTTTGCTCGAAGGGAGAGGGATATGAGGTCAAAGGAGATTCATTTCAAATAAAGCAGGTGCTTTAGCGTTATGGGGAAGAAATTCGAGGTGTCGTGGAAATATATAAAGAGGTGTCTAACTCAACTGTAAGGAAAAGGAGAAACTTATTTGGTGTGAAGCTGGAAACAGGCTTTTCCAGCAGAGGCAACGACATAAGCAAAGGTCTGGATGCAAGAAAAAGGATGACACATTTGGGTGAGATGCACACAGGGTTCAGTGTGGCTGGAGCATGGAAGGGGAGGCGAGACGAGGAGCACAATGAGGCTAGACGGGTCGTCAGGAACTCGTCATGCTTCCTTGTGTTAACAAGTTCGTATTTTGCCTGAGTGAAAATCGAAGGATGTTTAAAGGCTCGAGTGGAAAGATCTGCATTTCAGTAAGCTCCTCTGGCGCTATAGTGCTAAAAAAGTGGCGGGGACACAAAATGACAGGGACTACTAAGGAAGGAGACGATGGGGGTCTCAGTACAAAAGATGGCGGAGCAGGAGGATAAGGGAGAACAGATCATCGAGCCGTTGGTGGTTGTATAACTGGGAGGAGGAGGAGCAGAGGCACTGATACTATCGAGCGCCCACTCTGTGCCACAAAGTGTTTTAAAGTATTTAATTAAATTCACTCAACCCTCACAACTATGCTCTGAAAGAAGTATAGTGGACCCTTGAACAATATGGGTTTTAAGTGCGTGGATCCACTTATACATGGATGTTTTTTCAATAACATATAGTTGGCTGTCAGCATCCTTGGGTTTTACCACCGTGGATTCAACCAACCGTGGGTTGAAAATGCTATTTTCCATCCACACCACAGTTGAAAATCCTTGAATGTGAAAGGCCGGCTGTGTGCCTTGTTCTACACCATTTTACATAAGGGACTTGAGCATCCATAGATTTCTGTATCCAACACAGAGTCCTGGAACTGATTCCCCACAGACACCAAGAGACAACTATAGTTAAGTCTTGGGGGACTCAAAAGCTATACGTGGATTTTCCACTGTGCAGGGGTTTGGCGTAATCCCCACGTTGCTCAAGGGTCAACTGTAGTATTATTTCCATGTTAAATTTGAGGAATCTGAGACACAGAGAGGTTAAGGAACTTGCCAGAGTTGCTTAAAAGTTACTTAAAAGTAGGAGATGAAGATAAGAGATGGTATAGTCATTGAAGCAGACACTAGAACGGTGATTGCCAGGAGCTGGGAGGTAGGGGACGTGGGGAGATACTGGTTAAAGGGGACAAACTTTCAGTTTTAAAACGAATAAGTCCTGGGGATCTAAGCTCTGGGCATGGTGACTATAGTTACTGAGAGTGTGTGGAACACCGGAAATGTGCTGGGAGAGGAGATTTCAGGCGTACCCATCACACACACACAATGGTAACTCTGAGGAGATGGGTATGCCATTAGCTGGGCTGCAGTAATCATCTCACTGTGTGTGTCATCATGTGCCCCTGAAACATATACCACACACAATTGTTATCAAAATGTTCTGAAGTCGAGCGAAAAGTCTTTGTTGGTGGATTTAATGAGGGGGACGAGCCAACCTGTTACCCAGCTGAGGCCGAATTCTTGTTTTGGAATTCCTCTTCATCCCTGACCCCTTCATATCTGAACAGTAACGTGTTTTCTGTCTTCCTATAATCACTCCCTCTGGACAATAGCGCCCTTCATTCTCAGGTACCAGATTAAATTCATAAAACTGCTTTCTTTCAGGAGCCCCAAATTCAGACTGCAGCGCACTAACCTTCATTAAATACAGCAAAAAGTAGGACAAATTCATTCGAGGTCCGTGTCCTTTCTTCGTCCAGACTCCCTGAAAAAGAAGTGAGCATTTATCTTCTGTTAAAAAGCCTTTCACAGGAAATTGGCACTGGGAGGAGACATTACTTCACCAACTGTTTGAAAGTAAGCACAGATGTGGTCCTTGGTGTCTTGGCGTTTTGTTACCTTTACATTATTTCTTCAATGTCAGGTCTATGATAGCAGTGCTTCTAAAACTATTTGGGGTAAAGAACTTTTTTTTTTAATTTCAAATTTGTTGCAGACCACTATTTTTGTAAAATACAATAATAATAAGTTACTAAAAAGTGAAATCTAAAAGACAAAATACAAGCCCATATAATCATATTTCATATATATATATATACACACACACACACACACACACATACATACATAGGTATTCAGAGCAAATATAAAAGAGAGAAAAATTACAAAACCATACATATTGTTCATGGAAAATGTGCATATAGGCAATTCATATAGAGAATTTCTGTTATGCTCTGTAATTGTAAATGGACAAAAAGTTATGAGCAAATTAACAACGGTCCATATTAAACACCTACACTCAAGCTTTAAATAAACACCACGTACAGTAATATTTAAAGTTGTTATGTTAAAAATGAGCTTGCTTTTAATAATTGAATCTGTTGGTTGTCTTTCTTAGTAGTGTATTTATTCGTTTGATTGGTAAGTGTTCTTTGCAGGCTTATTTCCAGTGGGAAGTTTTTTGCTTATGATGTTCTGCTTTCTCTTATAGCCTTGAGGCTTGGAAAGTAAAAATTAGATTGGGCCACGAAAGTTAACCTCCCCTATACAGATTTAAACTACAGGAAAAGCTGTCTGAAAACATTTTCATTTTTCTTTTATTTTTTAAATGATCAAATAGTGAAATTGACTTTTACTTTTGGTGAATAAGCCTATGGGTTTAAATACGGGTATAGATTCTTGAAACGACCACCGGAAGAATCCAGAAGAGTTCTAACATGTGTCCCCCCCAAACTCCCTGCTTCTATCCCTTTATTGTCACTTTACAGTCACTGTATACACACACACACACATATACATATATATGTGTATATATTCATGTGTATTCATAATCATGTGTATAGTCATACCCTTGGAAAGCACTGATCTGTTCTCCATCACTAGACTTGTATTTTGGAGAATGTTTATAAATGGAATCGTACAATATATAACCTTTTGAGACTGATTTTCTCACTCAGTATAATGCCTTTGAGACCCATCGATTTTGTTGCACGTATCAATACTTCATTCCCTTTTATTGCTGGGTACTACTTCGCAGTGTGGGGGCTGCACAGTTTGTTTAGCCATTCACTTGTCGCAGGGCATGTAGATCATTTACAGTTCTTGGCTATTACAAATAAAGCTGCCGCGAACATTCATGTACGGATTTTGTATGAACGTTAACCTTTCATTTCTCTAGGGTAAACACCAGGAATAGAAATGGAGTTTATATTTAACTTTATATAACACTGCCTACAATTCTGACACCAATTTCAGTGTGTGGGTTTTTTTCCCCAACACCAAGCAATTCTGAGAAACCAGCTGGGCGTCCTATAATTTAACTCACTCTGACCCTATCTACCTGGAGACAGCATCAGCTTCCACAGGTTCAGGGCTCAGTCCTACAAGGCTACCCTCCCCATCCCTCTTCAGAGGCCAGTGGCAAGTCCACGTTGTCACCTGTGCTTCTGACCATCCGGCTATAGATCAGAGCTCTCAAGGACCCACTCCTTGGGTTCCATTAATTTGCTAGATTGGCTCACAAAACTCAGACACGTTAGTTACTAGATTACCAGTTTATGATAAGGAGATAGAATGGAAACAGCCACCTGGGAGAGATGCACAGGACAAGGTACAGGGAAAGGGCAGGAGCGCCTCTAGGTGCTCACCAGCTCGGAAGCCCCCAAACTCTGTCCTTTGGGTTTTTACGGAGACTTTATTACACAGTCATCATTGCTTAAATCACTGGCTTAGCAATTGCACTCAACCCCCAGCCCCTCTCTCCTCCCCAAGGTCGTGGGAGGGGAGTTGGACTAAAAGTGCCAACCCTCTAATCACATGATTGGCTCCACAAACAGCCACCAACCTTAGGTGCTTTCTAAAAGTCACCTCATAGCCATAACAGAAGACACCTTTATCTCTGTAATCACAGGAAATTCTAAGGGTTCTAGGAGCTCTGCCAGGAATGGGATGAAGATCAAATACATATATTTTTATTATAAATCACAGTATGACACTGCCGAACTGTTTTCCAGAGTGGCTTTGCCTTCACGAGCCCCCACCAACGATGTTTGAGACTCCCTGTTGCTCTGTACCCTTGCCAGCATACTTGACAATTCTTAAATTATTATTTGAGCTATTCTGATAGGTGCGTAGCAGTATTTCACTGTGGTTTTAAATGCGATTCTCTAATGGCTGATAACATCGAACATTTTTTCACGTCCTCACTTGCCACTTGTATCTTCCTTGGTAAAGTGTCTATTCAAATCCTTTGCCCATTAAAAAATTGGGTAATTTGTTTCTTGTTGGGATTTAAGATCACTTTATATATTCTGGATGTAAGTCCCTTACCAGATATGGGATAGGCAAATATTTTCTCCCCGTCTGTAGCTGGTCTTTTTGTTCAATAGTGGTGTTTTCTACAAAGCACAAGTTATTAATTTTGATAAAGACAAATTTATCAATTTTTTCTTTTATGGATAGTGTTTTTGGTGTCTTCTCTGAACCCTTCTCCTAAGCTCATGAAGATTTTCTGCTACGTTTCCTAACAGTTTTATGGTTTTACATACCACATCTCATATGAGTTCATCTTTGAGTAAGTAGTAAGGTTTAGAATCATTGTATATAGATGTCCAATTGTTCCAACACCATTTGTTGAAAAGATTATCCTTCCTTCACTGAATTGTTTTTATTGGGCAAACTTGTGTGGATCTATTTCTAGATTCTTCTATTCCATTAATCTATGAGTCTATTCCATCAACCAGTACATGTTATTATTACTGTAACTTTACAGTAAGTCATAAAATCGAGTCGAATTATTCCCCTAAATTTATTCTTTTGCAAAATAATTTTACCTAATCTAGTACTTTTACTTTTCCATATAAATTTCAGAATCAGTTTGCCTATAGCTACAAAAAATCTTGCTGGGATTTTGATTGGAATTACATTAAATCTATAGATTGATGATAATTGAGAGATTTTTTACTATGTTGAATCTTATGGTTCACAAAAAGTATTTTATTTAATTCTGATTCATTTCTTTCATCAGCACTTTATACTTTTCACCACACAATGTACATGTTTTGTTAGATTTATAAAAATATTTAAATATTTTGAGATATTATAAACATTCTTTCTTAAATTTTAGTTTTCAGTTATTCACTGATAGTATATAGAATACAATTTTAGCAGTGTTATTGAGATATAATTGATATACAAAGAACTGCACATATTTATTGTGTATAATTTGATCAGTTTGGACGTAGGAAAACACCCATAATACCAGCTCAACAGAATAGACACATCCCATACCGCCCGGGGTCTCCGTGTGTGTGTGTGTGTGTGTGTGTGTGTGTGTGTGTGAAGAACATTTACTATGAGATCTACCATCAATAAATTTGGAAGTGCACAATAATTTATTTTTAACTATAGGCATCATGTTGTACAGCAGATCTTTAGAACTTATTCATCTAGAATAACTGAAACTCTGTAGCCTTTGTATAACATCTCCCTGTTCCGTCTATCCCACCTTCTGACAACCACAATTATAGTCTTTACTTTGAGAATTTCAGACTATTCTGATTATTTTAGACACCTACTATAAGTAGAATCATGCAGTATTTGTCTTTTTGTGACTAACTTATTTGACTTAGCATAATGCCGTCTAGGTACGTTCATGCTTTTGCAAATGGCAGGATTTCCTTCTTGTATAAGGCCAGATAATACTTCGTTATATATGCATGTGTGCATGTGTGTGTGACTGTGATATATATCTATATATATCACATTTTCTTTATCCATGTCAGTGGACATTTGGGTTGTTTCTTTATCTTGACTGATGTGAATACTGCTGCTGTGTATATGGGAGCACGGATATCTCTTTGAGATTTTGATTTCATTTCCCTTGGATATAGACCTGGACGTGGGATTGCTGGGTCATATGGTAGTTCTGTTTTTAATTTTTTGAAGAGCCTCCATACTGTTTTCCATAGTGACTGCACCAGTGTGCGTTCTCGCCGGCAGTGCACAAGGGTCCCTTTCCTTCCACGCCCTCGCCAGCACTTCTTTCTTCTTGTCTTTCTAATAACAGTCATCCTGACAGGTGTGAGCTGGTCTCTCATTGCGGTTTTGACTTGCATTTTCCTGATGATTAGTGCGGTGGAGCACATTTTCATATACTTATTGGCCATTTGTATGTCTTCTTTGGAAAAATATCTATTCAGACATTAAATTCCCCACCATTTCGGTGGTACTTTGAATTCCGATGCCTTTTCCTGATCTGTCTGTTCTATTTGTTTTTTAGAATTTCCAAATGGCTGGGCTGTGCATTTTGTCAAAGTTCTGTAGTTAAGTGGAGGATAAAAGGTGCTGTGTGATTCCTCCATCTTACCCAGAAGTAGTTCCTCCACTGACTTTTGAAATTAAATTTTCTGTCAAAGAATTCTTTGGATTTTAAACTTATTTACTTATTGTTTATATGTAAATACATGTTTTGATGCTTTCATTGTTTTATTAGGCTTTACATCCTACCAATAACATACTGTGGTTTTAGCCCTTTGTCACAAATTGTGGCTACGAAATAAAACTGAACTCAGTATGCGAGTGATCAGACTTCCAAAGGAAACTAGCACAGACTCTTCTGGTCTTCTTCGACTCGCTCCCTTTTTGCATATTAATAAGTGAAAAGCCAATATGAAAACGCTACATACGGTATGATTCCAACAACATGACATTCTGGAAAAGACAAAACTATGGAGACAATTGAAAAAATCAGGAGTTGCCAAAGGGAGAGGGAAGGATGGATAGCTGGAACACAGAGGATTTTAAAGGCAGTGAAACTACTATGTTTGATACTGTAATGGTGGCTGCCTGTCATCATACATTTGTCCAGACCCACAGATGAGCATCACCAACAGGGAACCCTCATGTAAACTACAGACTGTGGGTGATGATAATGTGTGAACATAGGTTCATCAATTGTAACAGACCTACACTCTGGTGGGGGATGTTCATAGTGGGGGAGTCTGTGGGGGGCAGCTAGTATTTGGGAAGTCTCTGTACTTTCTGCTTAATTTTGCTGTGAACCTAAAACCACTCTGAAAAACAAATTCTGCTTAAAAGGAAAAAAAGGTCTGGCTACCCTGTAGCTCCCCTGGAGAGACCATGTGGAGAAAACGTCAGGTATTTGAGTGTTCCGAGCCACTAAGGCAAAACACTCCCAAGCTCCACAAGAGACTCACAAAAACCATGAGAAATTATAAATGACTGTTGCTATCTTAAGCCACAGAATTGTGAGGATATGCATATCATATCTTCCCATAGCTTTCCAGATTCATAACCGGAACAGAATAAAAGTCCAGTGAACCTGATTTCACCATTAAAAATTAAGATGAAAATAAATTATGCAAATTTTACTTCCCTAATTTATGTTTTGCTATTAAACTATAAACTAAAAGGTTTGGTTAAAATTAAGATGGTTTTTAAAATAACACGTTATAAACAAATAAACGCTGAACTTTTCTCAGATTTTTATATGCTTTTGGGTTACAGATGACAAACTGACCTCTTAAACTGGTTTATACATCTTTGTTTATACACTTGGCTGTGTTTACCTCCATGGAACTTTCCAGGAACCTAACACAAAATTTACAAAAGGCACTACTAGGATGGTCCATAGGATATCTGAAGTAGAAAGCAGCAGTGCTTTGAGAAGGGAGACCTAATCCCACAGTTTGGCTTTTCTTGACCATCAGAATGCATTGTGGCAGCAGAAGGTGGGCATTGTTCCTCTCAGAAACTGGGTTCTTCTTTCTGTGGGCATGATGCTAGGGAAAAGGAACCCCTTTCAGACGGAAGAACATAAACGCTATCTTTTATTAACAGACCCGGGCATTTGAACTTCCCTGCTTATTTTCTCTGAGCCCTACCCTTTCTTACACTTACCTTCTCTACAAACCAGGAGGGCTCCAATGAGGCCTGAATTGAGGTCTTTCACCAGGTCCACATGAGAAAGGTAGGCATAGGTGAGACATGGTGGGTCAGAGGCCATTGGACCATTCTCTTTCAGGACCTGCCAGACGTAGGTTTGACTGTCACCAGGGTTGACTTTATCATCTTGCTTCTCCCTTTCGCTGGTCTGATCCTCATATTCAGCACCTAAATCAAAAATGGATACAATTATCCCTTTTATGCCCATTGTCCATTCAGGGAAACATATCAGGTTTATTCTCACCAGTAGATTCTACACAAGAAGCGGCCTTTCTGCAGCTTAATCTGGAGACTAACAAGCAGTCGCTATAATTGGGGAGAAGCCTCATATATTCCAGAGGAGTTCTAGACCGCTCATGTACACATGGCTGCTCGAGTGGTTCTCGGTGAGACCTCCACATTCCAACCAACGAATTGCTTCCATCATTGCATATTTTAAGCTTATTCAAGTCAGTTCGACTCAACGGACACACTGGATATGAGCTTTGTACCACAGTGTCTAATAAGCATGGTGAGGGTCAGGGAAGGGGACAATACAAAGATTTACAAAAAATGTTTTTAATTTGGTTCTCTCTGGAGAGTCCGATCACATAAGGGGAAGATATTTTTGGCTGTCCTATCTTTAGTGATGTTAAAATTGATCCCTGGATTGACCTGATATCTCCACTCTAAATTGAGACTATATGCGTTCATTATCAATGAAGTGTCATTGCTTCTAGGTCACTTCAGTAGGCAGTATTTAAAGGCATTGACCATAACACTTGTGCTTCTATTGAAACATTTTTCTAGCAACTCACCATAGCTTCGTGGATTCATAATGGTGTCTGCAGTTCTGGAGCAGCCCAAGCGTTCAAGATGCTCTTCATTTACACTCCATCTCATCCCACAACATCTCCAACAGAGCAGGGCAGGAGACCCCTGCACTGCCTCTGCTCTGCCCGTGTTTTTACTACAAACTCTCAGCAGCCAAAGGCCAACTCTAAAGTACAGGTGGGTGGTCCCCACTATAAAGTCAGCCTCTCTGAGGTATAGGTGAGCCCCCTCCGGCGGGCACTAGGGATACTTGGCTTCATTGAGAAGCAACAGCAGACCAATGCTTGTGCTTGGCAGAGCCTGGTGGACATTTTGAAAAACCTGGGTTGGCACCGGGGGATGGAGTGTGTGATCGAGGTGTCTGTGTGGTTGTGGGTTGGTATCAAATTCTGGATGGTGGGATATGTTTGGATATGGACCGAGGGCTCCTGGAGAGGCGCAGAAGGGGCTTCAGCTGTATCTGTAATGTTTAATCTATTAAAATAAACTAAGCAACGGCCAAACGTTAAGTTTGGCAAAGTGAGGTAATGAGTATGAGTTGTTATTTTGCTATATTATTTCCTACACCTTTCTTTGTTTTAACTATCTCATTAGGAAAAAGATACTGTTTTTCCTAATACTAAGGTTGGGAGAGGGGTGTGGGAGGTCTGATGATGGCCAAGATGTGTGAAACACTGTAGTTTTCTTGGGGAGAGGGACAGTGAATGGATTGGGAGAAATATAGCAGTAGGATGGCCAGGCAGCACTTAGGGACCACTTGAAGTGAGGTGTCATGAACTTAGTGATACAATTCCATGTGGTCATGTGATTTTTATTTCGACTAGTGGCCATTCAGTTTATGGCTAATAGAATAGGTGAACAGATTGAACCGTGGCAGTGGTTTGGCCAAGTGACTAGAATAGAGATCGAGGAGGCCAGAAACTTGTGAGTGTGTGCAGGGGCACCATGCTTGTGATGTGCCAGGGCATCTCAGCGGGGCAAGCAGGGAAGTGAAGACTTAAGGGGCAAGGTAAGTGGTGAAAAAACTCTAAGGTCAGTGGACAGTAGATCTCAATGAGAATGAAGAGAAGAGTTGTTGGAATGGACAGTGAGAGAATGAGAGCTGGAAAATAGGAGGTGATCCTCAGGATGTTAAAGGCTTGAACTTGAGAGTTTAGGCTGTTCAAGTTACTAATAACAGGTCTGTCCTTTAATGCAGACAAAGATGATTGTGAAGCCCAAGTGAAGTAGGCAGTGCTCGGGGAAAGCATTTTGTGCAGCCCTTCTGGATTTATATGCCTAGAAGTTTATATAGCTACTAATGAGTATTTCCTTTGCAAGAGTTCTGCTCCCATGAGAATCTTACCTGAGCTCGTACACCAGCCACCTGCAGAAACTCTAAGCAGAATGTGTTTTTGCGTAATTTTCATCTTCTGTTGTTATGTGAGGAACAGGACTTAAGACATTTGAGAGTTCAGGGTGTCTGCCTCTCTGCTTCCAATATGACTTTTGCATAGGAGATATACTAAGGGGTGGACTGAATCAACAGAAACTCATTTCCGAAAGGAAGTTATCCCTTAAGCCGGTCATAACTCTCTCAAGTGCTTTCAGGATGGAGGTGCACGGCAAAATGACAACAGCTGAGGAGGAAATCATAGGGCTCCCTGCTCAGAAGACTGAATAACAAACTGCCCCAAATGCAGTGGTGTAGAACCAGCACCACTTTATTATTCTCACCGGTTCTGTGGGTCAAGAATTCAGACAGGGCACAGGCACGAAGGCTTCTCTGTTCGGTGGTGTTTCGGGCATCACCTGGCCTAACTCAGACAGCTGAGGGATGGAATCATCCGGAGGCTTTTTCACTCACATATCTAGTAACTGGGCTGGAATGTCTTGTAAGGTGGGCCTGTCAACCACAGCCCCTATACATGGCCTTTCTAGGTTGAGCTTCCTCCCAGCATGGGGATCTTGGGAGTCTGCCTTCTTCTCACATGGCACCTCAGGACTCCAAGAGTGAAGGCACCCCACAACCAAGACAGAAGCAGCATGTTCTTTTGTGACTCAGCCTCAGAAGTCACTTCTGCCATTCACTAATGGTCAGAGTACTTATAAGCCCGCTGCAGATTAAAGGATAGGAAATACAGATTCCAGTTTTCGGTGGAAGGTGTATCGAGGCACCTGCTATCATGTTTTAAAACCACCACACCAGGGAATTGTGACAATGAGCAAGCAGGTGTTTTGAAGTCACAGCTGTCCTGGTAGGCAATGCGCTCTCAGTAACCAAGACTGCTGGGTATTTTATTCAAAGACCTTGGGGTCAGGTCCGGGGAATGTAGGAGTCTCTTTGGTCTGCACCTTCCACCCCCAACCCTAATCCTTTTGTGTCCCCTGATATCTGGCTTTGGCCTTGTATCTGCATCTTCCTCCACCCATCTCTGTTGTACTGTAGGTCATAGATGACCCTCTGTTCAACCCTCTGCCTCTGGTGGATCAGCCTTTCTCTGGCCTAGCCTATGCCCCCAGAAGCTAGCCTTCGAAGACACCCCAAGTCCCTGTGTGTCCAGTAGGAGTTGAGACTCACATTCTGAGTCCACATGCCAAGAGTTTTTGTTGGTGTCAGTCCTGGAGGGCCATAGCTCAGTGACCCCTGGGCACAACGGCCCTGCCACGAGCCAGGTGCTGTGCTCCAGGGTCTGCTTTGTCCCACTCTCTGGTGCCTGCAGCCATTTATCCTTCACGTGATCTCTGCCTAGACACTTTGGGTTGGCACTTCTTGACTTAGATGTCCCCTCGCTATCTTTCACATCTCCCTCAAAGTTTTACAGCCCTGATTCCTTTGACAGACACTGTGTGTGAACTGTCTTGCCTTACATCATGTGCTTTTAGATCCTGTTAACCAAAGAAAGTCTTATGGCCAAGCCCGACGTCAATACGGTGGGGAATATACTTCTGCTCTGGAGTAGGGGATAACTTTGCGGGGCAGGAATGTATTTTACTAGTCCGCTTGGGAGATAAAAAAGACAGGCTTGCAAAGCCACAGAGATAAAGCATATCTGTGCTTGATTGGGCCTGGGAGTGGGAATGAGGCTTGGACTGCGAATAGGGAACTTCCCGAAGTGACAGAAGTGTTCTAAAGCTAGATGGTATTGATGACTGCACAACTGTCTAAACTTACTAAAAGGCATCAAACTACCCTAAATGGGTTAATTCGGTGATATGTAAGTTATACCTCAGTGAAGCTGTTTAAAAATGCTATGAGGAAGTTCTACACAAAAATCAATTTGAGATGGATCACAGACCTATATGTGAAAAGTAAAATAATAAAACTTCTAGAAGAGAGCGTAGAAGAAAATTTTCATGACTTTGGGATAGGCAAATGCCTTAAACAGGACACAGAGCTCTAAAATAAAAGGAAAAATGCGATACTTTTTGTTCTTCATTAACTGTTGGAATTTCTGTGCTTCATTAACTTTAAGAACTTCTGTTTACCAAAAAGATTAAGAGAGTGAAAATTCAAGCCACAGACTAGAAAAAGATATGTAAATATTTATATCTGTCAAAGGATTTGTATTCAGAATATATAAAGTGCCTCTATAAATCAATAAGAAAAAGATAAACAGCTCATTTTTTTTCAATAGGGTAAATCCTTGGTTATATACTTTACAAAAGGATATCAGAAAGGTCAGCAAGTTTATAAATGACATTCAACATCATCACAGATTTAACTGACAACCTGGAGGCTCCAGACTAGTCTCAAGAGGCCAGGATCTTGTGGATCATAACACATAAATATTAAGGCTTGTGATAGGACCATAGGACGTGGGTGTTAGGCCATCACCTCACTGTGCTACTCCTGGGCAGAACCACTGTGGATGCACATGTGACAGGTTAGACAGTCCATTTTCCCATACCTCACCTGGCTTAGGGTACGAAAGAGTTATCTCCATGCTCAGCTCCCAGCTGCAAAATTATGAGAACACTGGCTTCTCTAAAATGCCACTAGATTTGTTCTGGAAGCCTCATGAAAATTGCTGGCTAGGCTCCAGCCAGAACCCAGGATGACTTTTCCTCTATACCACCTGCCCCATCCTGTCTGTCACCTTCTCCCAACCCAGGTCTGCCCTGGCCTCACCAGCGCAACCCAGAAAATGAAGACCTTCCAATTTCAGGACGAGAAACTGCTCAACGTGTCGGCATAGTTAGGCTGTACAAATGTAAGGTATGTGCTCTGATAATTTATTAATTATTTTCTTGAACCTTCTTGATCTATATATTCCACCGCCTGGACAATATCATAGTTAATTGTGGTACCCTTTGAAGAAGGCAGTTCAAGTGGGGACTGTGGCCAAACAGGTTGGTTGGTTTTAACGAGGTCAGCTTGTGCTTTGCTAGTTGGCTCTCATCATATGGTGGCATTCATATTTAGAAGTTGGAGAGGGGAGAAGGAGAAGAAATATCTGGAAAGTCAGAATCTAAGGAAGGAGAAGAATTCCATTTCACCTTCATACCATGAGCCCAATCCTCCCTAGGAAGTTTTCTGGGCATAGGAGGCAGATGAAGTGGGGTTTTTAGGATCTATGGCCTGGCTTCTCAAGGGAGAGTAGGGGACTAAATCAGAACTTTGGCGATTAGACTAAAATGACAATGTTCTTCATGAAGCGGGCCTAGTTTCGAATCCTGACTCCACTGTTCACTGGTTGTATGACCTTGTACTTAATGCTTTTCTGTCCCTAGATGACAGGACAACGGGAGGGCATTTGACTCACCTTCAGAAGCTTTCCAGTAGGAAACACCAACAGCATGAAGACTGACCGCATGGGAAGCCATGTTCTTAAGTGTAATGACCACAGTGTCATGAACCTCAGCCCGGATGGTAGGACCCAGCAGACCTGTAAGTATGAGATGTTCCCTAAAGGTCACTTGGAGGGTGACACTCCAGAAAACCTGTTATTATGAAAGCGATGCTCAAAGTTACAGAGGAGAAGCATGGCCCCGTGATTATTGACTCACAGGAGTAGTTAAATAAATGAATGCATGAGCTGCTATCACCGGTTCAACCTTACGGTTGTCCTGAGGACAGAGTTCTGGATGTTTATTCAACGCAGTCATTCATTTAACTAATACTACTTGAGTTCCTACTGTATTCTAGGGTCTGTCCTAGGCAGTGGGGATGCAGTAATGAACAAGACAGATCACAGCGATCACATTCTAGCGACACTAAGCACATAGGGAAATAAACAAGAAAACTCCAGGTTGTTCTAAATGCTACCAAAGGTGGCAGTGTGCTGGAAAATGACAAGGCAGAAAGTGGAGGGTACTTTACACATGGCGGTCAGGAAGGGCCTCTCTGAGAAGGTGGCATTTGAGCAGAGATCTAACTAATGGAAAAAAGCAAGCTTTGCAGAGATCTGGTAGGAGAGCATTCAAAGCTGAGAAAACAAATGCCAGAGTCCTGAGACAGGTATAAGCTGGGCATTGCTGTGTGACATGTGGTCAGAAGAAAGCGAACAAGCAGGGCAGTAATAGAAAATAAAGGTACAGAGGTATCCAGGGGATGTAACACGTCGCAGTTTGTGGGCCCCAGGAGTTTGGATGAATTTGCAATTTACGAGAAGTAAAATGACTTGGGACTTGTTTTGGAGGGAGGGTGAACGAGACTTGCTGATGAATTGGATGTTGGAGATAGAAAGTAAAAAAAGAGTGAGGACCCAGGGATGACTCCTGTGACTTTGGTTTACGCAAGTGGGTGGTAGTCAGGCCATGACACAGAAAAGTCAAAGGGAAATCGACACTTCCGACTTATAGACATATTAAATTAGATGCCTACAAATGGTTTATTGAGTGAACTGTACTCAATAGCATATAAACATGAAATAGCTTTATTTTTCATAGTTCTTAATTGCATTGGGTGGACTTTTCCTTTCTTGTGCTTTGAACCATCCCATTTTTCCCAGTAACCTTCCCATAATAACAGTGTCATTTTTAGGCGTTAATAAGTCTAGTTTAATATCAAACTTCTGAGATCCCCTGCAATGTGAGGGTTTCCCCTCCTCCAGCTAAGTTTAGACAGGCTCAGAAACCTGTAATGGGAAAAGGTAGCTAGTTCGGTTGCTAGCCTCACTGCTTTCTCTCCTAATCCTCCTCCCTCGCTCACCTTTCTGCCTCTGAACCCTCTAAGGCTGGAGCTAGTGGAAGAGGAACGGGGTGGAAGAAGAGGCGTGATGACAACATCTTCCTTGGAATGAGCACTGGGGATGTGCCTCTGGTGCCCCTGGCTTGTGGCACATGCCAAAATGCTGGCTCTTTCTTTCTTAGGGAACTTATATGAGTTCTTTGGGGATTTGATTCTCACATTTCCAACATACAGATGCCCCACTCTACCACTCCCTGGTGTGAGATGTACCCTATCCAGCTTTCACTCGTATCTCTCCTGTCAGTTTCTACTTGGGACTTGTTTGGGAGGAAGTACAATTCCATGTAACTTTTCTGTCATAGGGTCTTCTTGAAGCAGGTCTTGTCCTGTGATCTTCGTGGCTTCACACCTAATGGCGAAGTGCGGTTACAGCTTCTGCTGTGGCCCACTCTCCTTAGTACGCCACCACAGGAAGTTCCCTTAAGACTCTGGACTTGAAAGTTTTTTCCAGATGAACACCAGGCTCTAGTCAGTGACTCCTAAGCTCCCGAGGTCTTATTTCAAGTTTTCTAAGTAATTCTCCTGAAGCTTCCCTCACTATAGCTTCATATGAGGGGGAGCCCTCCTTCTCCCATGGAGTGGGGGACGTACAAAACCCCGAAAATGCTTTCCAAAGAAATCGTCAAATCTGAACTCTTTTAGAAGTTCCTAGCCTTCTTTTATATAGGCTGGAGACGCATGATGGGCTACGGTTCACAGAGCCAGTGCTGCACCCCTACCTGACCAAGTCCTGAGAAGCTGGGCTGATCTCTCTCTCTCGACTTTGGGGAGACTTGTCACCTGTAACTCTTAGCAATAATTCTAAGGTAGAAAATGCCTCACCTTAACGTCTTGTTACATGCCTGTTTGACATCTAAGTGAAGGTGTCAAGCAAGCAGTGTGAACTGAAGATGTACACTTGAGAGTTATTAGCATACAGATGATGTTTTAAAGCTATGAGACTGGACGAGATCATCTAGGGATTGAAGGCAGAGAGAAAATAAGATGAACTCGGTCTGAGACCCAGGGCCCGCTAACATCCAGAGAACAAGCAGAGGAGGAGGACCCGGCAAAAAGATCAAGAACATTCAGCCAGCATGTTTCCTCGAGAGGTGATAGTTAAGGGAAGAACATTTTCTTTGGCAGCTGCCATCTTTAGCTGCAGCCCCAAGACTGAGGAGTCCTCACTACGAAACGACACACCTAGTGTCATTATAAATAGTCAGTATTGTTTTCATTACCCATCCATGGTGGCCTGGGCTTGGCGACGTTGAAAAGGTGATCCGTGAACTCTACAAACACAGTCTTTTTGTACATGACCGAGGTGCTGAATGGAAAAGATCTTGGCACTGTAGGAGCAAACCTGTGTGAAGAAAGGAAAGACTCATTCATTTTGGTGGACCCCTCTTCGAACCCCCTTGGAGAAGGAGCTGGAAGTAATGCTTCCATCCCACTCTCCATGCTGTTAACAAGGCAGATTGGATATGAATCTCTGCTGTAGACCGAATGTGTGCGGAGCCGTTGTGGACGGGATTAGTGCCCTTACAAAAGGAACCACAGAGATCTCACGCCTCTTATGCCATGTGATCTTGCAGTGACAAGATCACCATCTGTGAACCAGGAAGAGGGCCTTCACCAGACACCAAATCAGTTGGCACCTTCATCTTGGACTTCCAGCCTCCAGGACTGTGAGAAATACATGTCTGTGGTTTATAAGACCTCCAGTCTGAGGTATTTTGTTTATTAGCCACCCAGTCTGCGGTATTAGTCCAAACTGACTAATATAATTTCTAACATCCGTGAAAACAAAATGCTGTTTTCAGAAGTCATCTGATACATTAGGTGCCATACGATAAGATAAATCACAAAATCGATACCCAGATGATCCTTTGTCAAAGCAATAACTACAGCATCCTTCGATTTCATCTCTAAAACAGACTATAACTTTTACCTAAGTACCTGTACTCAAATTTTGTCAGTATGTACCTAGAATTACACTTCCCTTCTTTGGGGTACCATGAATACCACAGAGAAAATTACTTTCCAATGAAGGCTGTGCATGTTGAGACCTGCAGGTGCCAGTGGCTGTAATTCAAGGTCAGCCCTCACTAGTGCTCATTCTTGTCTCCAGTCAGACCCACTTCCTTGTGGATCAGCTACTGAATCTGAAATTTTATAATTATACGCATGTCCCAAACTGTTCTTCTATGCCTCAGTTATTGAAACTCTTTTAGGCGAAGGCTGGTTCCCAACCTTTTCTTCTCTCCGTAACTGACAAGTCAGGTTATTGTGTCCTGGGGCCCAGTTTAGGCTGAGTGATCAAAAGGACCAGTGTGAATCCCAGTGAAGCAGGCCCCCAGGTGAATTGGCAGAAAATACAAAGTGTTTGAAGGGGACTATTTATTTCCACACACTGGTTTTTATGTGCTAATGATTTTTGTGCCCCACGGAGTAGTTCTACAGTTTTCTGTATGCCATCGAGAACCTCTCTTCCCGGCTATGCTTCTGGACATCTAACTCATCTCTCACCAGATTTTACCAATTGGTGTCGTTTCGATAAGCCAAGGGAGTACAGGTACAAGGCAGGGATATTTGGGGCATCAATATTCGTGTAGAAAAAGCAAAGGCTCCTGCCATAGAAGAAAGTTGTCATGTGCAAATCTTGGTCTCTACACCTTGATCAGTCAAAAAAAAACATCGAGCAGTCACTCCCTCAAAAGATGTCTATTCCCTCACTTACAAACCATATACTACTATATGAGTGCCATCACAAAACACTCACTAGAAATAAATGTGGAAAAGAGAGGTTTTTAAAGACATATAATCAGATATGAAGTTGAGTGTTCTTATGTCTTGTTGCCTCTTAAGAGCTTTACAAAAGCAGGAGATGTGACAGATGAGGATGGCACAAATAAATGGCGATGTACTCGGTATGGGTACCACTGAAGAAAGAACCTCAGACATCAGCCAGCCAGGAAGATACATACATCCTTGTTACACATGACAGCAATAAGGACAAAGTGGGAGAAAGGAGAGGCAGCTTCCGGTTGTGGATATTAGTTTGCTTGGAGCAAAAGGCACACCATACCTGGGATTATCGGGAAGTGAAATCAATACCAGGGCATCGGGGAGCTCTTGCTTACTTATCTATTCCTCAATCTTTTGCTGAAATAACAGAAATCTCAATATTCCCTTTAAGAGCAGCCACACCAGAGAATCATTCATTCCCTTTTGCTTTTTCTTATAAAGCTTTTATTAGGAATGTGGAGGTAGTGAAGGAAAATGCAGTCTAAAAATGATGAAAATTGCTAAATTGGAAAATCAGTGACCTGCAGGGATTGAAATAGTTTTTAGGGGGGTTTTTTGTATTGTGATAAGACACACAGTACATAAAATTTGCTATCTTAAACACTTCAAATGTATAACTCAGTGATAATAAGTACATTCATATTGTTGTATAACCCTCACCACTGTCCACCTCCCTCTTATCTTGCAAAACTGAAACTCTACATCCATTAAACAGGAACTCTCCATTCCCCGCTCCCCCGGTTCCTGAAACAACCATTCTACTTTCTGTGTCTGATTTTGAATGCTCTTCAGTATCTCATATACGTAGAACCAAACAGTATTTATCTTTTCGTTACTGGCTTATTTCGCTTAGCATAAAGTCCTCAAGATTCATCTATTTTATAACGTATGTCAGAATATGCTGAATAATATTCCATTCTATGTATATAACACATTTTGTGTATCCATTCATCTGTCGATAGACACTTGGGTTGTTTCCATGTTTTCGTTATTGAGAATAATGCTACTATGTACGTGGGTGTACAAACACCTCTTCAAGCTCCTGCTTTCAGTTATTTTGCATATATACCCAAAAGCAAAATTGATGGATCCTATGGTAATTTTTTAAAAGTTTTTGCGAAACCACCATACTGTTTTCCACAGTGGCTACACCATTTTCCATTCTCACCAACAATACACAAAAGTTTCGATTTCTCCAAGCCCTTGTCAGCACTTATTTGGTTTCTTTGTAGTATAATAGCCATCCTAACAGATGTGAAGTGCTATCTCCTATAGTTATGACTTGCACTTCCCTAATGATTAGTGATATTGGGCATCTTTTCATGTGCTTATTGGTCATTTGTATGTCTTCTTCAGAGAAATGCCTGTTTAAGTCCTTGAACTATTTTTTTACCATATTTAAAAAAATGGTTTTCAATTACAGTTGACATTGAATATTATATTATTTTCAGGTGTGCAATATAGTGGGTAGACATTGATATAACTTACACAGTGATCCCCTGATAAGTCTTGCACCCACCTGGCACCCTACATAGTTATTACAGTATTTTTGACTATATTCCCTACACTGTATTTTATATCCCCATGACTGTTTTTCTAACTGGCAATTTGAACTTCTTAATCCCTTCACCTTTTCCCCCCTTGCTCCCCAGCCCCCTTCCCATCTGGCAACCATCAATTTGTTCTCTGTTATATATGAGTTTCTTTCTGTTTGGTTTGTTCTTTTTTTGTTTTTTAGTAGCTTCCCCATAGAAGTAAAATCATATGGTGTTTGTCTTTCGCTGTCTGATTTTTTTCACTTAGCATAATGCCCTCTAGGTCCATCCATGTTGTCCCTTTGCCCGTTTTTTAATCAGGTTGTTGGTTTTCTTGTTTTTGAATTTTAAGGAGTTCTCTGTATATTCTAGATATTGAGCCCTTATCAGATATTTGATATGCAAACATTTTCTCCCATTCTGCGAGTTCTTTTTTTTAAACTCTATCGATAGTGTCTTATGATGCACAAAAATTTTAAAGATTTTAAGTCCAATTTGTCTCTTTGTTCTTTTGTTGTCTGTGCCTTTGGTATCATATCCAAGAAATTGTTGCCAAATCCAGTGTCATGAACCTTTTGCTGTTTTCTTCTAAGAGTTTTATAGTTTTAGTTCTTATATTTAGATCCATTTTGATCCATTTTATTTCTTTAATCGATTTTGAGTTCATTTTAATATGCACTCTAGGTAAGGGTCCAATTCCATTCTTTTATACATGGATATAAGTTTCTCCCGCACCACTGTAGAAAAGACTGTCTTTTCCCATTGAATGGTCTTGAAACCTTGTGGAAAATCATTTGACCATACATGCAACGGTTTATTTCTGGACTCTTTTTATTCCATTGATCTACATGTCTGTGTTTATGCCAGCACCACGCTGTTTTGATAACTGTAGCTTTGTCGTAAGTGGTGAAATCAGGAAGTGTGAGGCTTCCAACTTTTTTATTTTCAGGAATGCTTTGGCTATTCAGGGTCCCTTGAGATTCCATATGAATTTTAGGATGGGTTTTTCTATTTCTGCAAAAAACATTAGGATTTCGACAGGGATTGTATTAAATCTGTAGACAGCTTGGGTGGTACAGACACCTTAACAATGTTAAGTCTTCCAATCCACAAACTGGGATGTGTTTCCATTTACTTATGTCATATTTAAATTCTTTCAATAATGTTTTGTAATTTTTAGTTTACAAGTCTTATACTTCTTTGGCTAAGTTTTTCCTATGTGTTTTATTTTTTATGCTGTTGTAAATGGAACTGCTTTCTTAATTTCTTTTTTGGATTGTTCATTGGTAGCATGTAGAAATGCAGCTCATTTTTGTGCGCTTACTTTGTATCCTATTTGTCTGAATTTATTAGTTCTAACATGTTTTTTTTGTTCTAATTTTTGGAATCTTAAGGGTTTTCTACATATAAGATTGATCACATCATCTGCAAACAGATCATTTTGCTTCTTCCTTTCTGATTGGGATGACTTTTATTTCTTTTTCTTGTCTAATTGCTCTGGCTAGGACCTACAGTACTCTGTCGAATAAAAGTGGGAAATGTGGGCATCCTTGCCTTCTCCCTAATTTTAGAGGGCAAGCTTTTAGTTTCTTTGCCATTGAGTGTGACGTTCACTATGGGTTTTCCACAGATGTCTTTATTATGCTGATGTAGCTTCCTTCCATTCCTAGTTTGTTGAGTGTTTTTATTATGCAATGGTGTATACTTTTGCCAAATGCTTTTTATGCATCAATTGAGAGGGCCTTGTATTTTTTCCTTTATTCTATTATTGTCGTATATTCTATTGATAGATTTTGTATGTTGAACCATATCAATGCTGCCAAAATGGACACATGAATGGAGGAGCCATGGTGGAGGCTGCAAATGGGCCCAACATCAGGGACTGGCCAAGGCTGACCTAGCTACTGCTGCTGTGAACATCCAACTTGCCAGCAACAGAGACAGTCAGCCTCTACTGTGTCAGCAATCCTCAAGGAAACCGTCTAGACACTCGGTGAGTCTCGTTAAGCACCAGTAAACCTTCCCCAATAAACTTACGGCATGCACGTGCACAAAGGCAAACGATCCTTTAAAATATTGTGCGTAAAAAGTTATAAAATCACCCAAGGAAGCACAGAAGTTGTCAGTCCTTGAACGATGTTGGTGGGAAACATTTTTTCACGCGCGCTGCGCTATCAGACGCGTCCCTGACGGCGAGAAGCGTGTGGCCAGCCTGCCCGCTTAGAATCACCGGGGACGGAGGAGGCACCAGGCGCTTCCCAGCGACAGGGGACCCTGGGGCCGAAAGACGCCTTTCGGGGACACACGGTGACCCTCCGCCCGCGCCGCCCCGGGAAGCGCGGGGGTGAAGGTGGGAACGTGCATCCGGGTGCACGTCGGGGCGGAGCCCGGTGGGTCCCCGAGTTTGCGCCCCTGGAGCTCTGATGGGGGGCGCGGCCCAGAGACGTTCGTTTGAACCGTTCCGGGGGTGGCGCCCGCCACGCGCGCACACGACGCCGAAAGGTCGAGAGGAGAGGAGGGGGTGGCCGGGGTAGTGGCGCACGGAGGCGGCTCTGGGGGCCCCGCGCGATGCCGAAAGCGGGGCACGAAGGGTCGGCGGGGAACGGGGGGGGGGGAGCGGGGGGACGAGGGCCGTGTCCTGCGGAACGCGGCAGGGCCTGGGCGCGCCTCTCGGCCATTCCCGGCACGGCACGCGAGGGCTGCCGGAGGCGCCAGGAGACACCGCCAGCCTCCGGCACACACGGGGACCCGGACGCCCCCCGCGGGACCTGGCACGGGCCCACACGGCGCCTTGACGGCGCCTTGACGCCGCGCGCCGTCTGCAGGGGGCCCGGGTCCTCCCTCCCACCCAGCCCGCATTTCACTCCATTCCAGGGGTTCCGGGACACCCCAGCAAGCACGTAGCGGGAGCGCCGCCAACCCGAGGCCGTGACAGACTTCCTTCTGTGCTGGCGGACGGCCAGAGGCCAGAGGCCTGATGAGAAAGCGCTTCCAGTAAAAGGAGCGGACTTCCGGAGCGGGGAGGGGCGCCCGCATTCACTCCGGGGCTCGAGGAGGAGCCGGCGAGCAGCTTGTCAGAATCACGTCTCATCCATTGCTGCCAACTGCACCGAAGACCGCACCAGGCCACGTGGGGGATCCCCGCTGACCCGCTGCTGGCGGAGGAAAAGCCTGCGCTTCACTGGCCGGTGGGCCAGCTTGATATGCGGGTGCACGGCCTGAACTGGCTGTTGCGCTGCAGCCCCGCTCAGCAGTGGCCTGAACACACAGTGGGGAAGGAAAATCGCCCACGGGGCCAAACTCTGACCATCGCTGTTGATTGTCCGCTTTATGTAGAAAGATTAATGGCCCCAGGTTCCAATATTTACAGACTAATGGACAACAGCAAATGGCTTAGCCGTCTGGGCAGGAGCCTAGAAGGAAACGTCTAGAATATCAGGGCCAAGGATGGCTGAGGTCAAGGGTTATTAGTGAATGGGCACAAAGTAGAAAGATCTTCCTGTCATATGTTAATGCCACTTGAGAGCATCTTCCACGGAAGAAGCACAAAATGATAACTTGGGTGAAATGACAAGCAATTAACGTCCGCGGGCCCCCGCTTGGGCCACCGCAGGCCTAGCAGGCTGTGAGCTAAGTGCCTGCGGTGGCAGGGAGAGACTTCATGCCTGGACACTTGAGTGCGGGTCCCCACTGACTGAGGCAAGTCTAGCTCGTGTTGCCCCTAAAAGTCCAACCTGTCAGCAGCAGAGGCCGGCATGGCAGTGTCCGGCACGGAGGTCAGCCGTTACTCGGTGGCAAGGTGACTGCATGAAACGCTTTCACACTAGAAAGGATAGCGCTTCATTCTCATAGGAAGAGACAGCTTTTCAGGCAGGTATGAGCCTTTCCTGTCTGCAGGGCCTCAACTAGCACCACCACCTAAAGTCCAACAGAGGGCTTGACTGGCTGGTGTGGGATCTCAGGTAACATCATGTCAGACCAGGGCACCCACTGTAGAGCACAGGACATGCTGGAGCGGGCCCATGGCCATGCTGTCTGTTGGCTTCATCACATGCCATCCCACCCGGAGGCTTCCAAGCCAAGCAGTGGAATGACCTCTAATGCACAGGTAAAGCTCCAGCTCGTGCAGGGCCCCGTGAGGGTAGAGGGCCAATCCCCAAGCTGCTGTATGGACCTTAATTCAATGATGGGTGTGTCTCCAATAAAAAGAATACATGGATTTAGGAACCCAAGAGTGGCAGCAAAGGAAACTCTGCTTCCCATCACTCCCCGTGACCCACCTGGGGAGTCCGAGCCACCCCTTCCTGCAGCTCTGGGCTCAGCAGTCTAGAAGTTCCCCACAGCAAATACACGAGTCTCACTGACTCAGAAGGTAGGGGTGCCACCTGGGCCCCTGGGGCTACTTGCAGGTACCAAAGCAGCAGCAGGCCAGATGTGGAGCCCCCGGGCATGATCACGAGGGAGCGCATTGTCACACGGGGGCAGGGGGAGGTAGGCAGGAATGTGCCACATCCACGGAACCCATGCCACCTGAGGGGCACAGCACAATGGCCACTGGGACCTGGAGATGCTGCCCCTGATACAGGTGAGGGCGTGGGGGTGGGGGCTGTGATGGGGACGGAGGTGGGATGGTAGGGAAAATCTTGACCCCAGACACCTTGGTGGGGGCTGCTGGAGGACGGCCTCAGCTAAGGTCTCTTCACAGAGCTGCCTGGCCCCGGGGTCAGGAGCCAAGGACCCCTCCCTTTTCCAAAGCAGCCCACAGGCCCTTCCCAGGGCAGGCCACGCCCCTTCCCAGGGTAGCCTGCACTTGACTCATCAGTATGGAGACATAAAAGCCTGGCTGTGTTGGCCCAGCTTGGGACAACTCAGAAGGGCCTGGTCCTTCCAGCTCTAGAGCGCCCTGTAGGGTCGACTTGCACTGCAGCCCAGCATCCCCTCTGCCCACCCTGCTTCTTTCCTGTCCTTCCCTTCACTTCCCTGGTACGGGTCCCCAGAGTGCTCTGGATCGGCCTCCTGCACATTAACCCTAACCTGCAACTGGGGACTCAGCAGTGATATTAATTCATATTTAAATGTGCTCTAACTTCATTCATCTCTAAACATTTCCATGGCACTCAGCTTGGCGTAGACCTCCATGGCTTTCAGTCATTTAACAATATTTTGATGCCTATGCCATTGAGTGCATGCCTCTGATCCGTCCCTTTGTCCCATCTCCTGGCCAGCATGAGACTTAGGCCCTTCCACACTCTTCAACACATCCCTACTTTGTTCCTTTTCCTCCTTTTCCCTTTCATCTCCTGAGTTCTGCTGAGTCTTCCCTACCCAGTTTCTCCAACATTTCCATTAGTTTTTAACGAGACTCAGACCCACGCCCAAAGATAGGTATCTTGACACACACTAGCACAGTTTAATCTGACTAAAACGAAAATACAAAACGCATAGCAACTGTTTACTAGAGCCAGAGCTTGGAAAAACAAGGAACAGGATTAAGAGTATACAGAAGCACATTTTTCTCCCTCTGAGGGAAGAGCGAAGAAACAAAGGCTAAAGAAACAAGGCTGTGAGAGAAACAGAAGGCCCAGACCTAGGTTCAGAGTAGCCTTCTCTGTTCAAAGATACCTACTAGAAATTTCTAAGAGCATCAGCACCATCCAGGTGTGTGGTTCAGAGAAGAGCCCATACAGGGCCGTGTACAGCTCCCCGGGGAGGACCTTTCCCATCAGAGTGAGCATTTTCCACTGGAACAGAAGCACGTGATTTATGTGCCTGTCTCAGTTTCAGGGCGATCTGCTCAGTAAGTGACAAAATGTTCCAGGGTTCACAGGTTTTATTCCTTCCTCACTTTTGGGAGTTTTTTGTTTGCGTATTTCCCTTAGGATTTGATATATAAATCTTGCCAAATATATTTGGCAACAATGTCCTTGACGTGAACTGTTCTTTCGTTTTATCTAAAACCAATCAGAAAACCTATTATATTCCCTGACTCATGCTTAGAAGAAGTTGAGCAGCTGCAGGAACAGATAATATAAAACTGAATTTTCCCAGATGTTTATTTCAAACCTTGGCAGAGGTTGTCAGGGCGTGTCCAGAGTCAGCTCATCCTGTTAACCAGGATCAAAATAATCTAGACTATAAAATGGTATTGTCAAAACAAAAATCCTACCAACTTTTTCTTGGTAAATACATGCAACTGCTTACACAACAGGGGAATAGTAGATAACAAATCATCTTCTCCATTCAGTTTTATACTCAGACTATTACTATGCCACACGTTGCATGGAAGCTGTAATCCGGAACAATATATAAAATACAATTTCTCAATAAGAATTTTCAACAAGACCAATCTCCATGGATATGGGGCTAATCGTCTAGTTAGATACCAAGCTATTGACCCTCTGGACCTCTACTTCAGGGTCATTACCACCGCACAACTGCAGGGTATCTAAACTATAGAAGGACCTTGGATCCCTACCTCATACCATACACATACAGTGAGATACCAGTAAACAGTGATCACAATGACTCAAACACTGGCAGCTGTCGTCCAGGATGTGTTGCAACCGGCACATTCACATGTCGTTGAAAGGAGTATAAAATGACGCAGCCATTCTGGAAGTCCGCTGGCAGTCTCTTACAGAGTTCAACATGTATTTACCATATGATGCCGCAGTTTCACTCCTAGATATTCAGCTAAACTAAATGAAAACAGATGTCCACACAAAAACTCGTACACGAATGCTCATAACAGTTTTCTTTGTATTAACCCCCAAACTGGAAACAACCCCAAGGTCCACGTGACTGTGAATGGCCATACAAATAATGATACAGTCCCATCATGGAGCAGTAATCAGCGGTAAAAAGTATAAAACTACTGCATGCAACAACCTGGATGGATTTCCAAATCATGACGCTGAATATAAAAAGCCAGACACTGAAGAGTGACTACCGTACGATTCTACTGATGTTAACATCTTCAAAAGTCAAAAGTGACTCTGTGATTCCAGAAAGCACCTTGTTGCTTGGGGCCAGGTCATGGTAGGGAGACTCACTGAAAAGCTGCAAGAGGGTCGATGTAAATGTTCTAATTGTTGAGTAGGGTGGTGGTTATATAACTTGTATGCATTTGTCAAAACTTATCAAACTGCACATTTAAAATCTGCATTTCATTGTATGTAAATTACACCTGTGGTAGGCAAAATTGTGTCCCTCATCACCTTCGGTGTTATGACCATGAATATGTTATGTTCCATGGCAAAAAAAAAAAAAAACTTTGCAGATGGAATTATGGTTGCTAATTAGCTGACCTGGAGATGGGGAGATTAGTCTGAAATTTCTGGGTGAGCCGAATGTAATCACTATGGTTCTTAAAAGTGGAAGAAGGAGGAAAAAAAGTCAGAGAGATGGAGTGGAAATTGAAGTCAGACAGATCCCAAGCATTAGAGAGAATTGATGCAGTCTTGCTAGTTTGAAGGTGGAGGGCAATACAGGAGAACTGGGAGAAGGAACTGAATTCCACATAAGCCTGGAAGTGGATTCTCCCCGGAGCCTTTAGTAAGGAACACAGGCCTGTCAACACCTTAATTTTGGCCTGGTATGACCCCGAGCAGAGCACCTACTTAAGCCCTGGATTTCTGACTCACTGAAACTGTGAGATAATAAACAGGTGTTTTTTCAAGTGGCTAAGTTTGAGGTACTTTGTTACACAGAAATAGGAAACTAATAGGAGATTCAGAGTTGATCTAAGTATTAAAAATAACTTGATAAGCAAATAAAAATGCAATTAAAAATCATGCCCCCAAGTGAAAGCAAAGACGATATTATAAACTATACTGAAAACGATGAAAAGGAAACTCTTCATACTGTAACTGATGGGATATGGAAAAGTTGACCTCAGAGAAAAATATATAGCATTAAGTGCCTTCACTATTAGAAACAAAGGATAGAAGAAAAAAGAACATATCACTTTTCCTAAGATATTAGAAAAAATACAGCATAATAAGCCAAAAGAAACTAAGACGAGATCACTGATAAAAAATAAAATCTAAAAAGTAAATATTAAAAGGTAACTAAGAAGAACAAAGAAACCCAAAAGCTAATTTTAAAAGACCACTGTCAACAACAAAATAGACAAATCCCCGGCAAACCTGTTCATTGATAAAAGATAAATAGCAAAGATATAGAAACTTAAGAATGAGAAAGGGCACGTAACTACAGATAATGTGGAGTAAAAGAAATTTATGTGGTGGCAATAAATTTGCAAAAATAAAGGAAATAATTTCCTGGAAAGGTGTAAAATTATTAAAGTCAACTCAAAAAAAGTTGAAGCTTGATTTGACTAATTATCATAGAAGAGTCTGAAGATATTGCAAGTCACTTGGACCAAATGGATTAATAAATGATTCTTATCTTTCTTTTTTTACAGCCCTAATGTGTTGACAAAGACTACTGTCACCTCTTGTCTCAGGGAAGTGGTGTCCTCACCAATTATCTAACTTTTAAACAATAGATAATTCTAATGGTATCTGCCATTCCCAGCGATAGAAAAAGATGGCACACTCACCAATTCATGTGATAAAGCCAATAAAACTTTAATACCAAAATCTAATAATAATAGTAAAAAATAATGCTATAGATCAATCCCTCATAATAAAGGCACATAGTGTCTCAATAAATATTAGTGCATAGAATCTAACAATAATGAAATTAATGTGAACATTAGATTGTACCCCCAAAATGTAAGGGTATTCAATGTCAGGAAATCTATTAACAATCTACTTGTCCACCAACATATTAGAGAATAAAATTCATGTGATGCGAGGTGCTGAGGTTATTTCTAATAAAAATTTTATGGCAAATGGGACTAGAAGTGATGAAGACTATCAAAAACAAACAGCAAATGTTATAAAAAGCAAAATATTAAGACTGTCAAGTAAAATCATGGAGTAGACAGGAATGCTTGCTTTCACTGCTTTTACTTAACATTTTCTTGTATTTTCTAATAAATTCAATAAGAAAAAGTGTTTACAATTAACTATAAACACTGGAAAAGAGCAAAAATCTGTCTCATTTTGCTCATTTTGGATACGATTCAATACCCACAGAGACTCTAGAGTAAAATTACTAGAATTAACAAGAGAATTCAGTAAGGTAGCTAGATTCAAGATGAATATACACAAACAGATAGCTTTTCTTTATTCTGATACTAAATATCAAGAAATGGAAATAGAAAACATTAACAATAGCAAAAACATAAAATGCATAGGGATAGATATAAAAATAAAGTATATTAATAAAACTGATGGATAATTTTAATGAAATTCCATTAGCATCACAACAGGGCTTGGCTTTTTTTAATTGGAAAAACATTTCATCATTTTTACATGGAAGAATAAAATTCCTAAGAAATGCTAAAAAAGTACCAAAAGAACAATGATGATCGATTTCACTTATCAGAATATATTATAGACCCAAATCAAATCAATATGGTATTGACATAGCAAGATAAAAGGTGAGCAGTGAAACAGCATAATGAATCCCAAAATAGATACTGATATGTATGAGAATTTTATATGATGGATATGTTTATTAAATCAGTGACAAAAGATGTATTATTTGATAAATGATGCCGTTGAAACAGGCTGTTGATCGGGATTGAAATAAACCTAGACCGATCCCACTCCCATACCATGTACAAAAGTAATTATGAGATGAATCGAAGCCATAAATGTGAAAAGCAAAACAGTAGTTTTTTTGCAAGAAAATCTGAAAGAATACACACACACAACCTTGATGTGCAGAAAACATTTTTAACCCACAGTGGCAACTCCAAAGCCATGAAAGGAAAGATAGATATATTTGACTATAAAAATTAAAAACTTTTAAAATAGAAGTTATAAATGAAGTCAATAGGCGAACAATAGGTCTTGGGGGAAATTGCAATATACATTAGTATATTTAGTATAACAAAAAGTTAACGCTTGTAACAATAAGAGTTCTCATATAATTTATAAAATGAAAGAGCCCAAAGAAATGGGCTAAACATATGAATAATCAAATCCCAAAATATAAGTGCAATAGCCAACAAGCATTTGAAAAGATGCTCTACCTATTCAGAAATAAAGGAATGCAATTAAAGTACTGACGCAGTATCAGGTCCATACATATTAGGTTGGCAAACACTAAAAAGAAAGATCAAACTTATTGCTGGTGTGAATGCGGTGAGAAGGGCATCCCCATACATTGATGGTAGAAACGTTTGAAGAGTTCAGACCTTTTTGGAAATGAAAACTAAAAAGGAAATATTAAGTTCACTCCAGCAATATCTGTCTTGAGAATCTGTCTCATAGGCATAAAAGCACCAGTACGTAATGAGATACGTAATGAGATGGGCTATAATGGCCACAAAACTGGAATGATATAGAATCTTGTATAGCCATTCAAAAGAATCAAATGAAGCTAGGCCAACTGACTTGGACGGAATTCTACTAAGTGTTAATGAGCAAGAAATGTGTTATTCCATTTTTGTAAAAAAAAAAAACAACCCACCTTTATTTGTATATGTATATGTATATATGTGTGCACGAATATATCTTATTATCCTAGGGTTACCTGGCTGAGGATAAGCGAGAATGGGGCTAATGTAGAAGGAGGGCGAGGAGCCAAACAGAATGAAAATGACTGTAAAGTACGTATGACATGACCCATTTAATATTTACGTTGCCATTATTTATCTATGGGGTTTAAATCTTTATAATTCACATTTCAAGAAAACAAAACAAAATTTAAAATAAACGATTTCAGCAGGCAACTTGATAAGCAAAGAGTAAATTAACAAAATAAACCTAAAGAAGTTAGGAAGAAGGAATGAAACAATAAAAGTAAAAGCAGAAATTGATAGAACCGGAAGATGGTTTCTGACAAGACCAGTAAAACTGAGAAACTTTCTGGAAATATTTTTGAGAGAAGGAAAGAAAACACACCACACTATAAGAGTGCAAAAGTAGAACACAGAACAATTTCACAATTGCACAAGACTTTTATGCAACTTGACACCAATACATTATCAAATGTAAGAATAATTGCCTTCCAGGAAAATATATACAACCAAATTTGACTAAGGAAGAGGTAGAAAAATCGGAATAAATCGATAACCATAGATAATATTTCAAAAGTTATTTACTACAACTCTCCCAAAATGCAGCAGACTCCCAAAAGATGAAAAGCTGCTGAACTCATGGCTAATCCTACCCTTACACCAGACCTGGGCAAAGATATCAAAATCATACCACATGCACACACAGTAGAACTAAAGACATGCTCATGTGTAATATCGGTGGGATCTCATTGCCTGCTTCTCTCTAGGGAAGCTTTGTTCTCTTATGACCCTCTACTCCATACTCTAGTTTCCAGAGTGGCAGCATGCAACAATGAGAAACAACAGACAAAACAGAACAAATTATCAACGAATGGGTCAGATCAATGAAAAGGACAGGCAATTAGCATTTGTGCTAATAGCACCGATGCATGCATGCCTTACCTGGAAATGCTTTTTCGGGGCTTATCTAGCATCACAGCCATCCTAACCTGAAGTCTGCCCCCTCCCTCCCACCAGAGTCACACCCCCACAAGCCTGGTTGGACCCTATAGAACATGCCTTTACCTTGTATCCACGTGCAGCTCACTGAGCAGCTCACTTTGCGTGTAGTCCCAGGACAGTTCCATTGCGCCCAAGTAGTATCTTCTGGTGGCACTAAAGCTGAATGGCAAAAGGCACAGAAAGAAGCAGGTGGCGATCTCTATTCGCATGGCTCTTAAGGCTAGAAAATGTTCAACGGGAGAAATGAAAGATTAATTCTTTTCTAAAATATCTTCAGCTCCCGAGAGAAAAAACAAAAAAAGGTACATTTTCTATGATTTAGTGAAAAGTCCCAAAATTTTTGTAGAGATGTGACAGCAGTAGCACTAAGCAGTAAAGGATAGGATTGCTTCCTTTTTGGCAGTGGGAAGCGGCCACAGGAAGAACTGAATAGGAAAAGGGAGGCTGAGCTAAAAAGCTTAACCCATTCACCTCTGGGAGCAATGGGGGCATAAGAATGCTGCTTTAACCAGGACCTTTAAGGAAAGGAAGAGAGGGAAGGGGAGGTCAAGGTGAAAAGTAGCTTACATTTGTACTCATATTCCTAGCCGAGTCCAATCCTCTACCTTAGTAGCAGCAAGAGAAACTCCAGATGCCACTGATGATTCTGGAATCCATTAGCATAAGCAAGAGGAACCAGTATTCTAATAGTGTCCCTACCTTTGCCCCTCACACAGCCACCACCAAGTGACTTTTTAATACTATAAAGCAGATCCCATCACTCCTTTGCTCAGAGCCCTCCACTGTAATCTCAGAGTAGAATCCTACATCTCTACCAGGGTCTCGAGTATCTGCCATGACCTCCGTGGTCTCATCTAACTCTGGCTCTTGGCTCTTCCTTAAAACGCCAAGCACACTCTTGCACTGAGACTTCAGCACTATTTCCTCTAACTGAAACACTTTTCCCCCAGATCTCTACACGTGTCCACTCCCACACCTCCTTCGAGTCTTGGCTCAAATCTTGCCTTCTCAATAAGCTCACATATGGACATTTACACGGTGATCTCTCTTAACCACACAAGCACTCCTGATATCCCTCCTGGCTTCATTTTTCTACATGGAACTCACAACCACCCAGAATTTTTGTATTTATTTATCTTGCATTGTTGTTGCCTGATGCTTCTTAAGGTTGTTTACATTTGGCTCAGGTATAGAATATATCTACATAATGTGGACCCTGAGAGACAAGATATATATCAAGAAGGACTCCTGGTGGCTAACTGGGCTCAATTTTAAAAACAGAGCCTAGCATCCATTTCTAAACAGGGGCCTCTTCGGAAAACCACATTTTAGGGAGAAGCGTGCACTGAAAGCCGGCTGCACTGTGTTCCTGCTGGCTGAGCCAACCCTTATGAAGCAGTTACTGGAATAGTATTTCAACCAATAAGACTGAGGCTTTCCCCGTCCAATTGAAGCTGAGCATTACATCAGCTACCTTCACTGACCAATCAGAGCAGCTCCATTCTGACCAATCAAGACAGTGCCTTTTGGACCAATAAAACTGAGAGGATTCGGAGTCCATATTGGCATGATGATGGGCCAATCAAGAACCAAGGGCTGAGACTTCTGTCTATATACGCTCCCTTCAAGTTTGGAAAGCTCAGTTTCCCTTTCCCTGGCTGGAGCTGTATCATATGTGGTGTTGGTGTGACAGTGAACCAGAGCGGAGCTGTCTAGCCCTATAGGGGCCTGGATCCAGGGATACCTGGTAGCAATGCTGCTTCAGAACTTAGCTGTGACACTGAGCTGTTCCTCAGCTGTGTTGTATCAGAGTTGAGCTGCTTGCACTGAATAGTTTCTTTCTTCACTGCACCCCCCAAGTGGGGAGTCCTGTTGATGTTGTGTTGACACCAATGACCAACGACCATGCTTAGTTCCAACAAAGACCCTACTTTTAATATCTATGAAGGAGAGTGAGGGCCTCCTCAAGGGCCTCAAAGTACAGGAGCTAATAAGAAACTTGACCAGGGATGCAATAAAAAGTATTATTGAATGTCCAGTTCTTGCATGGTTAAGAATGTTTATCCAGCTTGGAAAGAAGGGGGAGGAAGAATTTTTAGGTAAACATTCTTTGTATGTCTCTGCTAGGCACCAGGTTGCAGAGGTAAAAGCTAGTAGGCACCACGTGCTGGAAACTGTTCTAAGCTCTTTCCAATGCAGCTGCTGTTCTTGTCTTCATTTTACAGGTGATGAGACTGCAGCACAGAGAGGTTAGGCAACTTGGCCATGGTCACACAGTTTGTAAGTGGTAGCATTCAAACCCATGTAATCTGGCTCTAGAAATTATGCTCCTAACCCATGTGCTATGCTTCCATGCCTCAAAGATGAATAAAACAGTTTCTGCGCTCTGGGAGGTACAGTCCAATTTTTACCAATACATAGTGATAATTTTCTGCCAGGTGCTTGACACATTATCCGACTTAATCCTCACAATGAGACTGCGAAGTGAGTATGTACAAATGAAGCATTTGAGGTGTAGAGAAGATTAAATGATTTTCCTAAGGCTACAAAACCACCCATTTGTCTAGCCAGACACTATCCTAGGCACAGGGTGGACAGCAGTGAAAAATACAAACAACTGAGAGACAATAAGCAACACTTAAGATACATGAGCACCTTCCATGCTGTTAGGTGAAATAAATGGTGTGCACAAAAGGAAAGTACAATTGGCCGCCCATATCCGTGGGGTTCGCCTTCCTGGGTGGGAATCAGATGCGGAGGGCCAACGCTGTGCACCATTCTATTCCATTAAATGTGAGACTTGAGCATCTACAGAGGTCGCTATCCGTGGGGGCCCTGGAACCATTCTCTCAGATACCAAGGGCTGAATGTAAGCAGAGGCAGGGAAGGCGGGTGTGTACCAGCTTGCCATTTTAAATGAGAATGGGTCATGGAAAGTCTCACTAAGGTTACGTTTCAGGAAAGGGACTTTGGCAATAGGGAGCCACGGTAGGGCTCTGGGTAGAGGAGGGCAGTGAGCACAATTACTTTTTAGACTAATCTTTTTAGCCCCGGTGGGGAGAATAGACTTTAGGGGAACAAGAGCAGGAGCAGGTCAACCTGGGCAAAGATGGTAGCGCTGGAGGAGTGAGAAATGGGTGGATTTGCTGCTGACGAATTGGATTTGCGGGGTCTGAGAGTAGCTGGGAATAACACCGAGGTGTTTGGACAGGCGAAGCTGCCATTAGCTGGGATGGGGTGACAGCGCGGGGAATAGCTTAGGGGTGGGGCGGGGAGATGTACCCTGGCACACGGTTAAAGGGCTGCATAGGCATTGCAGGCACGCCCTTTTCGATCAGAGCACTTCTCTTAGTTTTGTGATTGTTCAAATGTTTTTTAAAAGTCTGATTTCCTCCACTACAACGGAGTCGGGCATAGAGACCTTGATAAATATTTGCTTAATGTTTACATGTACAAACAACAAGCCCGCTTGCTTTATTTTTAGTAAACTAAGGGGTAAATAAGCCTTTACTGGGGAAGGGCCGGGTCACGATCCCGTCCCAGGAACTCTCTACCGCGTAAGCGACAAGCGGAGAGACCCGCCGGGAGAGGCTTCTGCGCACGCGCGTCCGGGCGTGCCGGCTGGGGCCGGCGACACCGCTCGCTGAGCCTTGTGACGCAGCCGCGCGCGGGATGGGGAGGCCGCCCAGCGCCCGGCCCGCCCTCTTCAGCTGCCGCCGCGGGAATGGAAACATCACCCCCACGTGCCGGAAACCCGCTTTCGGCGATGACGGGGCGCCACTCCGTGTCATACCGTACCGAGTCCCAGCAGGTATCATCGCGAGAACAGCTCGCAGAAATGGCCGCGTCCAGTCAAGTAAGGACGGGCGCGCGCCCGCCGCCGGCGCTGCGGGGAGCCGCCTTCCGGGCTGCGGAAGGGAAGGGCTCCATGCCTGCCAGGCCCGGCAGAGGTCCCCAGGGAGTCCACGCGGCACAGGGGCGGGGAGGGCGGCCGGGGCTCCCCTGACCCGCGGCTCCCAGGGGCCGGCCAAGGTCAGGCGCCTGGCCGGGGCCGAGCTGCCCCCGGTGTTGTCTCCCGCGCTCGCGCAGCCTTCCGGCGCCGCCCCTCCAGCCTAAGCCCGGAGACATTCCGTCCCTGTTCTCGGAAGCGCTCTGGCGCTTTGGGACTAAGGCGGCGGCGTTATCCCTTTGGACGTTCATCTCGAACTCCCGCGAGTGTCTCTCTGTGTGCAAAGCCCCCCTTGCACCGTTGATGGTTTCCATAGGTTTTCAAAGACTGGTATCCTGGGATGGTGGTACTTTGAAATAGTTTTTTTTTATTTAGTCCGCGTAGTCAAAGGAAGATTCCCGCTGACACGGTCCGCAGTGGAGCACGTCCTTAAGTCATGCTTCTCCTAGTCTTTCCGTGTTTTCTGGTTAGATTCAATTCAGCACTTGCTTACAAGATCCCATTGCTAAACAGAGCCGAAAGTTCAATTATATAAACTTAAGAGTACATACATTATTTAAAACAAAGGCAGTGAAAATACTCAAAACTCATCACTTATTATTTGCCGTTTTTACTGTCATCTGTGCCCATGAGGTTATTTATATTTATTATGTCATTGTGGTGGAAGTAACATGGTATGGAGCACCGCTGTGCACCTCTTCCCAGCTGTGTTCAGTGATGTCACAGTTCAGTGTTCTCTCAGCAGGTGACCACACTCGCGTGCACTACAAGTCAGCCCTCCCTCAAAACCGGTGCTTTTGAGGTTGACGACATGAATTTCCATCTTTATCATGGTGATGATCACATGATACTGTGATCATTGATTTCTTGGGTCCACGAGCAAGGCTAGACTTACTTCGGTCTACATAGCGCTTAACAGTGTTTGTTGAAGGACTGAATAAAGTTGCGTGAACTAAACGTCTCTAATTTGATCCCCCTTTTGACCTGAGGGGTTTAGTAAAATTCCATTAAAGCAAAACTCAAAGCTCATTCTTGTTTTTCAGTGATATTATTTAACCCAGGAGAGAATTTCTTGTTCAAAATAGCAGTAATGTTTTGTTATATTAGGAAAAACTTTTCATTTAGCTACTTCTGAGGCTGTAGGAGGCCCAGTTCCTCAAACATTCATATTTTAGTTCTGCTAAATTGGAATCTATAATCCATCTTGAATTAATTCTTGAATTATATTTTGCACATGATGTTAGGAATTGAGGTTTTTGTTTTTACAGTCACCTAATAATTCTAACACAACTTGTTGAAATAATTTCTTTCCCCATCGAATGACCTTGGTGCCATGTTTTGAAAATCAGAACCACTTCTGGACTTTGTATTCTCTTCCATTTATACATTTGTGTATCCTTAGGTCAGTCTTGAAATGAGATAGCTAGCTGTATTGTACTGTAGCTTTATAAGAAGTCCTGACATCCTTTGAACTTCCTTCTTTTTTATGCAAAATTGCTTTGACCACTCATGGCACATTGTATTGTTCTAAACTATTGCACCGGTATCTTTCATTCCACATGCTCTTTTCTCAGTCTGACTCTGGCACTCCTTCCACTGAGTGATGGGCTCTTGAATCTGGGTGGGAGTTTGTGACCACTCCAATACAATGCAGTAAAACGGCTCTGCATGACTGACTTCTGAGGCCAGGACTTAAATGGTAGCATAGCTTCTGCCTCCCCCGAGCTCCCTTGCTCTCTCACTTTCTCCTGTGGATAGGCACCTCTGAACCCAGCCACCATGCTTTAAAGAATCCCAAAGTGTCCCACATAGAGGGGCAGCCTGCATGTGTGACCACAGTAGATGATTCCAGGTCCCGCCTGTAAGTCTCCGAGTCGAAGCCTGGGCACAAGGCAGCGGAGATGAGCCGCAGTGCTGTACCTGTCCAAAGTGCTGATCCGCAGGATCTGAGAACATAGGGAATGATTGTTTTGCGCTGTTGTGTTTGGGGGCAATTTCTTGTACAGCCTTAGCAACTAGAACAGTACTCTGGACATCCAGTGCATCTCCACGTGAATTTTAGGAGCAGCTTGTCAATTTCTAGATAAAAACCTGCTTTTTGATCGGGAACACGTGGAGTCTGGTGATCAATATGGAGAGAATGAACATCTTAAACATATCAGGTCTTGCAAAACTTAGATGTGCTATGTATCCCCATTAGTTAGGTCATTCTTCAGTTTCTCTCTGCAGTGTTTTGTCATTTACAGTGTAGAGGTCTTTCTCATCTTTCATTAAATTTATCCCTACGTTATCTTCCCACAGAGAAAGAGATTAGACATTTTTGTTAACTCTTTTTCCCTTCTTGGGCAAATCACTTCTGACCCTCCATTTCTTACTTATAAAATGGGGTTAATCAGCAGTATCTTGTGTTGTACCTATTTTGTTCTGTGCATTAATTAGATATTCATATTTAATATTAAGAGCTCAAACATTACTTCTTATTTTTATTGTCACTGAGATCCACATAATACTGAGAATTTGTGAATTTGTGGGCTATCGAATAGTATTGAGTTACTTCTGAAAAGGAGAGGCAAGTGAAGAAAATCCATTTCATTTAGGATGCATTCTTAGGTATTACTTGCAATCTTTCCTAAGTCCTTTTGGTTAGTTTTCATTTTGAGAGGAAAGCCTAAAGTACTGATTAAAAATTTCTGGGTTTTTTTTTCCCTCTAAGACCAATATTGTTTGTTGATTTTAGTCTGATTTCCAAAAATTGTTAGTCAGAATTTCAGAGTTAATTTACTATTTAAAATAGAATGATATTTGGGTACCTGGCTCTGTGGCATGATGAATAGCACATTGGACTTCTAGACAAAAAGAATAATATTTGGCAGTTCTTATTACAACTAACTATTTAACTAAAAATCCCTTAATCTAGTTAAGAGATTGTGAAATCTCTTAATTTATTGTGAAAGTAACTATTATTAAGCATCTTATTTCTTGTAGGAAACTTTGAGGGAATTTTGAGTCACTGGACCTTGCAGAATATGCTAAAAAGCAGCCATGGTGGCGTAAGCTGTTCGGGCAGGAATCTGGACCCTCCGTTGAAAAGTATAGCGTGGCCACCCAGCTGTTAATTGGAGGTGTTACTGGATGGTAAGTGGTGTGAGAGATGTCCAGTGTCTTTTTTTTGCATGATTTAATATTGTTATAGGAATCATCTCCTTTAACCAACAAAAACACATTGACTTCCGTGAAATAGATCACATAACATGTGGCATTCCTCTAAACACCATGCTGAAGTGCTGGGTTACACGTAGTATTTCCTACACCTCGGGTACTGTTTAAAGTATTTATGTAGACACATCATTTCCTTCTCACAACTCTGAAATTATAACTGATATGTGAAATGTCCTCATTTCCCCCCAGTTTTATTGAGGAATAGCAGACATCCATCACTGTGTAAGTCTGAGGCCTATGGCATGACGATTTGGTTTACGTAATGCGAAATGATTACCACAGTAGGTTTGGTTAACAGGCATCATTTTATACAGACACAATGAAAACAAAAACATTCTCTCTGTGATGAGAACTGTTAGGCTTAACAACTTTCCCGTGTCGCACACAGCAGCGTTAGTTATCGTCATCACATTGTGCATTACATCCCTGGCACCTGTTTATCTTCTAACTGCACATTTGTACCTTTTGACCACCTACCTCCAGTCCCTCCTCCCCAACCCCCGATCTCTTTTTCTAGCAGTTTTTTAAAGATCAGATTTCACGTATAAATGAGATCGTACAGTGCTTAAATTTTTCTGCCTGTCTTATTTCACTTACTATAATCTCCTCTAGTTCCATCCACATTGTTGCAAATGGCTGAATTTTCTGGCTGAATAACACTATATATGTCTGACAACTGTTTGTACCCGACAGCCTATCAACTTGTCTGACCGACATTCGTTTGGTTTTTGTAGGTGCACGGGTTTCATATTCCAGAAGGTTGGCAAGTTGGCCGCAACAGCTGTGGGCGGTGGATTTTTCCTCCTTCAGGTTTGTATGTGAAACATTCCTCGATGTTTGAACATTCCAGTTGCCCGTCAGGGCTGGGGCGTGAGGCACCGCAATGAAGTCCTGCCTATGTCACACTAGAAGAGCTTTTGCACTTGCTTACACGTATTGTTTGAAACACTCGTGACCATTCGAATCAATCAATTACTAGTTGTATTTTATTTCATCATTTATAACACGGGGACATAAGTACATATCTTTTATCATAGCTCCCTTACAGGGTTTTTAAGACCAGTTGAAATATCCAGCAAATGGGATTTCTAAAATACAAAGTGTGATGCAAGTGCCGTGTGACACGACTTATTCCCATACACTCACATAGCCAGCTTCTACAGAGGCGACATTGAGCCCAGAACAGTCGATGAGAAATGAGGGCTACATGACAGATGTCGTCTGCCGTCTCTTTGGGAGGGCGGGGCTGCGGTTTGACACAGGGATCCAGTTTCCTTTCTTTGATGCTGACGATTGTCCCAGCAGCATTTACTGCAGGCTGCTTTTCCCCAGCATCCGAAGCGTTGCCTCCAGCACGCACCCGAAGCCACGTGCGTGTGGATGTGATTCTAGGTTCTGTGTTCTGCCCCACCGGCCCCCTTTCTCCCTTTCCTAGGCCCTGACAGTCAATACGACGAGTTCCCACACGCTGTCTTCAGGAGCACTGTGGCCGCTTCGGCACTTTTCCTTGTCCATCTGAATGTTAGAACAGGCTCGTAGATTACTTTAAAAAATTCTGCTGAAATTTTGATTGGGATTGCCTGGGAGCCATATAGATAAATTTGGGAAGAATGAACATCTTTTATGCCATTGAGTCACGTTTCTGTGAACACGGGCTTTCTCTCTGTTTAGTCTTCAATGTCTTCGCATTGACTTTTATTATTTTTTTTTCCATGTAGACCTTGTACATCTGTGGTTCCATGCTATTCCTAGATACGTGGTAGTTTTACTTGCTCTTGTGGCTTTCCTTGGGCACTCGCCGTGGCCCTGACTCCCAGTGAATAGGTGCAGGATGGTGCAGCCAGCAATGTGTGAATCTTTGCACCCCTTTTAGTGAAGTGTCTCTTTAGGATTTTTGTCCGTTTTTAAAAGTTAGTTATTTTCAGTTAAAGTTTTATTTTATATTATTATTTTATGTTTTTATTTTATGTTAGTTTCAGGAGTACAGCATAGTGGGTGCACATTTCTACAAGTTACAAGCCGATCGCCCCAGTTAGGCTAGCACCCTCCTGGTACCACGCATGGTTGTGACACTATTGCTGACTTCATTCCCCGTGCTGTACTTCACATCCCCGTGATGATTTCGTAACTGCCAATTTGTACTTTTTTTCCCTCTTTAACATACTATTTAATGCTAGTCGTATGAGCACAACTTTCTATTTTTATATTTTATTATTTCATATTAATTTCAGGTGTACAGCACGATGGTTAGACATTTACATAATGTATGACATGATCCCCTCGATCGCTCTCACACCCACCTGGCATCACACACAGCCATTGCAATACTGCTGACTATATTCCCTGCGCTGTACTCCATGTCCCCGTGTCTGCTTTGCACCTACTAATTTGTACTTCTTCACCCCTTCACCTTTATCGCCCCGCCCCGCAATCTCTCCTTCCGCTGTCAATCACCAGTTTGTTCTCTACGTATGTCTTTTCATTTTGTTTGGGAAATCATTTACTTTGTTCCTTAGATTCCACATATAAATGAAATCATATGGTATTTGCCTTTCTCTATTCGACTTATTTCACTTAGCATACTGCCCTCTAGGTCCATCCATGTTGTTGCAAAGGTAACATTTCATTTTTCTGATCGCCGAGTAATATTCCATTGTATAATATGTTCCACCTCTTCTTTATCTGGTCCTCTATTGATAGGCACTTAGGTTGCTTCCCTATCTTGGCTGTTGCGAATAACACTGCAGTGAACACAGGGGCGAACAGACTTTTTCAAATTAGTGTTTTGGATTTCTTTGGATAAATACCCAGAAGTGGAATTGCTGAGTCATAAGGGAGTTCTACTTTTAATTTTTTGAGGAAACTCCAGAATGTTTCCGACAGCGGCTGCACTAATTTGCAATGCCAGCAATAGTGCACGAGGGTTCCCTTTTCCCCACATCCTCGCCAACATTGTTGTTTGTTGATTTATTGACGATGGCCATTCTGAAAGGTGTGAGGTGATATCTCATTGTGGTTTTAACTTGCTCTTCTCTGATGATTAGTGACCTTGAGCATCTTTTCATATGTCTATTGGCCAACTGTATATCTTCTTTAGAGAAATGTCTCTTTAGAACCTGTGCCCACTTTTAATTGGATCGTTAGTTTTTCTGGTGTTAAGTTGCAGGAGTTCTTTATAAAATTTAGATATTAACTCCTTGTCGGATATATCATTGGTGGACATCTCTCATTCAGTGGGTTGTCTTTTTGGTTTTGTTGATGGTTTTCTTTGCTGTGCAAAAACTTTTTAGTTTGAGGTAGGCCCATTTGTTTATTTTTTTCTGTTGTCCCTTTGCCTAAGGAGATATATCAGAACACAACTACTAATAGCAATGTCAGAGTTTACTGCCTGTGTTTTCTTCTAGAAGTTTTATGGTGTCAGGCCTTACATTTAAGTCTTTAATCCAGTTTGACTGTGTTGTACATGGTGTATGGAGGTAGAACCATTTCATTTTTTCGCATGTATCTTTCCCAACTCCATTTATTGAAGAGACTGTCTTTACCCCATTGTTTATCTCTGCCTCTCTTTTGCTCCCCCCTTTTTTTTAAGGTGAGGCAACCCTTGGTTGACCTCACAGATTGCAAGGACCTTGTCACCTTACGATCCCTTATTTTTAAATGTCTTTACACCTACAGCACCTGGTCTTCCTAGGCGGTCTCCCATCCAAGTACTAACCAGGCCTGGCCCTGCTTCGCTTCCGAGAACAGACAGGATCGGGCTTGTTCAGGGTGGCGTGACCGTAGACTCTTTTGCCCATTTTTAAATTGCGTTGTTTTTTCTATTCTTTCTATTCTGTCCCTTTAATACATGTGACTGTCCCTTCTCCACTTGGTCCACTTAGATAAAACCTTCAGGCTTTCACCAGTGAGTGCCACGTTAGCTGTAGCTGTCTTCGTAGATGCTCTTTATCAAGTTGAGGAAGTATTCCCCCTCTACCTGTTTCTCTGAGACTTTTTTCTTATGAGCGTGGTGCAGGAGGGGATCAGAGTGTCTGTTTGCCCACGTCCGAACCAATGCTCGATCTTTTCGATCTTTTCATTGTCTCTACATGTGATACAAGAGTATAGTAGCTCCTTAATTTTAATTTGAATTTCCTCGGTTACTTTTAAAGCTGAACTTTTCCTTTTATCGTCCACTTTCCTCTGTCAGTTGCCTTTGCCCATTTTTCAAGTGGTTTTGTTTTCTTACTGATCTCTAGACGAATTTGACTTTTTTTTATGAGTGTTACTGTTTCGCTTATTATATTATATATTGCAAATATTTTCTGCAGCCTGGTTCAGGTAACATAATAGTAGGTGCTGCCATTAACTAGAAGAGAGTGATGGAGGGTCGATTGATGGGCTGTGATCGGTCTCTCTGTTCCTTGCATGACGCGCATCCATCGGAAAACTGCGTATTTGACTCCGTTTCATCCAGTCCACACATTCTTGATGAAGTCCTTTTCACCATATCTTAGTGTTTCTGCCTGCTGTCTTTACTGAGGGCAGTAGGCATATTCTCTAGGCATATCGGGTGCGCTTCCCCCAGTACCTGTATATGAAGCCGCTTGTGAGAAATCTCTGCAGGGCCACGCGCTGGAAGGTTTTCTGGCAGCAGTGATCCCTGCCTCTCACCCTTGCTCTGTTTTCATTCTGGACGAAACTCAGACTCGGGTTGGCTGTAAAGTTCATTTCTTAACCTTGCGTCGTGACTTCCAGTTCGGATGTTACCGTTTTTTAAAGTTAACTTAAAACTTTTTAGAGAGGGGTAAAAGCATAAATAAAGAGAATCGTCAGCAGCCGTCGAAGGGCAGTCAGTTGATTTCTGGCGCCAGACGTAGGGCCTTGCACGTAGGGCGGATGCTCAGTAGATGTTGCGTGAATGTCATTGTCATACAAAGAACTGGATGGAGAGTGTCTCCAAAAATGGAAAGTCAGAAGTTATTTTCACTAATGTACTTCAGTGATTTATCCTGACAAAAAGAAATAACAAACCTATGTTTATTTCTTGCTGTCATTGTTGGAACCGTAGCTTGCAAACCACACTGGGTACATCAAAGTCGACTGGCAGCGCGTAGAGAAGGACATGAAAAAAGCCAAGGAACAGCTGAAGATCCGCAAAGGCAACCAGTTACCTACGGAGATGAAGAGCAAGGCGGAGGAGGTGAGGCTGGCTTCAGTTCCGTGCCGCGTGTGATGGGGAGACACAATTTTGCGTGTTCAAAAACGGGGCTAGACACATCTGTTTGGCAACCTCGGGCAGGATGGCTTTACCTCACAGGCGTTTTTTTTAAAGCCGGGTAATTGAAGTGGTTGGTGACTTTTTTTGTCAGTGAGTGAGAATGCCAAGTGCCACGTGCGTGTATGTGGGTCAGTCGCCCCTTGAGCTAGGTCTCGAGGGGTGGGGGTTGCCGATAAGGATGTAGATTGCACAGCCAGTGTGATCATTTAAGTCACATTTTGTCTCCGCGCACACACAGCTCTGAAATGTCCTTACTTGTTCCACGCACAGCTGGCGGGATGTCTAGCCCAGGGCTTGACAGTTTTTTTTTTTTGTAAAGGGCCAAATGGTAAATACTTTCAGCTTCATAAGCCATGTGGTCTGTGTCACAACTACAGAACGCCACTGTGTAGCATAGAAATAGCCATAGATGACATGTAGACAAGTCGATGTAGCTGAGTTGCAATGGAACTTCATTAAAAACAGGCAGCCGGCTGGCTTTAGCCCATGGGGGTGGAGTTTGCGTACCCCTGAGCTAATACATAAAACCAGGTTAGGTTACTGTGGCTGGTGCCAGAGGGATGAAGAAAAGTCTTCCTTTTTAAAGGGATGTATTTTGCTGCTGCTTTTTTACCTTTAGAAATATGTCAGGTGTCCCAAAGAAGTAAGTGCCCTGAACTGGAAGTAAACCAGGATTAAGGCGCCGAGAAGGCACAGAACGTGCCTGGCACCTTCGATACCCTGGACACTGGGGTTCTGGATTCACGGAGGAAAGGGACAGATTGAGAGCAGAGCGGGGATTTAGAGCTAAATGGAAACAGGCCTTGTCCCTGAGGCACCTACACTCTAGTAGCAGTGACAGGAGAAAGTCATGTAATCAAACAGGTGATGGTAGATAAACTTAAGTTAAACATGGCAGATTAAATACATGCATTTATCTCTGCTTCCTTCTGAAATATTTCTAAATGACAGTAACAAAATAAAAAAGGTTAAACCCACCAGGACCAAGAGGACAGGAGAGGAGTACCAGGGGACAATAAATGTCAGCAAACCTGGGGGTATTGGGAAGCAGACAGATGAGTGGTAAATGACTTAGACCGGAAGAAAGTGAACAGAACTCCATGTGGCCAGGTCCACGATGACAGTCTTTGTATGGTGGTGAGTGCTTGGCCAAAGCTGGTCCTTTACCCAGAGTGGAAAGTGGCATCTAGTTGGGGTCCCGGAGCTCAGACGGTCCCCCTCATTCCTTGCCTCCCACCATCCCTCCTCTGCAAGCTCCAGGTTATGAAAGTTACACTTTTTTCATTTCGCCAAAACTTTACTATTCAGATGTTTATAAAAGTAGTACATGATTGTTGAAAATTTCTTTAATGATACAGGAAGAGTATATAATTAAAGAAGCATGAGGTTAATGCTTGATTAGAGCCAACTGCTGACTCGCAGAGGGAACTCATTATAAACTAACCGAAAGGTTCAGAATTGCTTTATTCCACACATTTTTGTGTTCCTCTTTGTGGCCTGGCACTGCCTCACGCTTCAGAGTGGCTGGTTCCCCCTCGGAGCCCATGGTCTTATTTGGGAAGCAGGGAACGAAGATGATAAATTCAGTATTTAGCGACAAGGAAGTCATCTGTGACTTCTGTGAGAACAGCTTTACCGGGGCGATGGAGTTGAAAGCCAAACGCTAGCAACTTGAGGAATGAGTAGGAAGGAAGAAAGTAACGATAATGACAGCAGTTATTTCAGGAAGTTGGATGATTTCTTCATCCCCCCTGGTGGCAGATGGCAAAAGATGATGCCTCGAGTAGGGACTCGTGGGGCCCAGTTAAGTCGGGCGGAGTGAAGGTGACGCAGGAATACGTAGGCGCAGTGGGAGTGCGGTGGGCGCTGGAGGGTCCCGGGGATGGGGTAGTGGAGTGTGGAAAAGGTCAGGATGTGAGTGGCTTTGAATGGTTTTTGGATGAAGTCATTGTCCCCTAGCTTAGGCCAGGATACTGGACGTGTGGTCCTATGGACAGTTTCTAAGGACGTGGGAGAAATCACGTCCGACCCACTCACCCAAGTCCTGTCGGGTGGAGACCGTGGAGGACGCCATGGGAGCCGGAGGGTGCTGGGCGTGGGCTCCGAGCCTTAGATGAGCGGGAACTTTTACAGGAGGTGGGAGGCCTTGGGAATTTCAGAAAACGAGGACCTCGCCTGTTAATGACCCCTGATGCGGAGAAGTGTCAGAGTAAGGACTGATAGCATCTCCTCAGAGCGGGACGGGCGGATGGATGGACAGACCGAGGCCGGATAGGACAAGTGCATGGAGGGACCGCGGCGATACCAGCAGTAGCTGTGTAGGGAAGATGGAAGGCATGAAACCGGAAGTCGCCACCTGCCTCTGTGACCAGTTCATTGAGTGGAGGCTTTGCACCCTTCCCCGTAACGGCCCCGTGGCCTCTGTGCTTCCCCGGCCCTGCATAAACTTCCGAGCGGATTTCTCCGCTCTGTTACCAAAGACAGAAGCCACTGAGTTGCCCATGACATCCCCTCCTCATCCCCCACGTGGCCAGCCCTCTGGTCACAGGGCCCTGTCTTGAAAACATCCCTCGAATTTGATCACGGTTCCCTAGCATGCCTGCCGCACCCTGACCCCCAGACCCATCGATCGTCTCACCTCGCGATCCGCACCCTGCCTCTGGTCGGGCTCCCTGTAGTGTGGCCTCCCTCAGCAGCCAGTGCGCGTCTTCACGTGTATGTCTGTTCCTGGCTCCCATTGCCTTGTGGGTAAAGCGCAAGCTACGCAACAGGGAAGGGGACTGACTTTTAGTAATGAGATCCTTAGCACAGTAACTCATCGTGCTGCCTCTGTTCATAGGTGGTGTTATTTGTGAAGAAGAACGTTCTAGTGACTGGTGGCTTTTTCGGAGGCTTTCTGCTTGGCATGGCATCCTAAGGAGGATGACTTCACTTCCATTATTCCTGGGTTTTCCAGCTAGCAGCCTCCTTACTCCACTAGAGGACATCGAGCCTCCTCCTCCTCCCCTCCTGTGCCTTCCTCCCTGCTGTGGCGCATCCGAATGGCTTCTGTAGGCGTCCGTCGTTGCAAGTCGATACGGCCCAACCGTGAGGTTGACCACGATGGAAGACACGATAGACATAAGCTCTCCTCCCAGAACACTCCTCACCTGACTAGTCTGTAGGTCAGCAAGAACGTTCCTTCCCCTCTGTAAGATACCCGAACATGGCGCAAGATGACTCTCCACGAGGATGAATGGACCCTCAAAGGTTGTCGCAAACTTGGTTTGGAAAAGAACAGGAGCATAGATACCTTACAGTGTGTTACATGGAAAGGAACGGAATACATTTGCCTTTAAGCATGAAAGATTTTGGTATCTTGGTGTCTACTTTCTTTTTTAGTTGGTTTTAGATTCTCCTGACAAAAATGGCAGCATAAGCACTGTGATTGAAAATATGAATAAAGGAGCTTGTGTTAAAGGTGTACGCGCCAAGCTGAATGGCGTGTATAGCTTTGGTGGGAAGGCCTGCTAGGGAAATCGGCCAATAGATCATTTGATGGTCAGACTTAGTGAATCATTTAGGGCAGCGGTCCCCAACTTTGTGGCATCAGGGACCGGTGCTCCCATGAGCATCAAATGCCTGATGGTCTGAGGTGGAGCTGAGGCGGTGATGCCGACACTGGGGAGTGGCTGCAGATACAGATGAAGCTTCGCTCACTTACCCGCTGCTCACCTCCTGCTGTGCGGCCATGTTCCTCACAGGCCACCAACTGGTACCGGTCTATGGCCTGGAGGTTGGGGACCCCTGATTTAGAAGCATTAACATATTATCTAGGTTTTTTTTCCATCATCCAGGATGATGCGTCTCATGGCAATTCCCAGAGGGTTTATTTATGGTAAAATAAGTGACTTCAGATGGGAGAAGGAAAAAGCTCTTGGATTTTTATTTCGTACAAAAGGTTTAAGCTTTGAAATGTGAGGTAATCTTTTCAAAACATCAGGGGTGGTCATAGCCCCTCTGTACCAATTCTAGTATTTCTTTATCCAGTTAGTATGAAATAAAACATTTGAACCAGAGTTTTCCAGAGGTAACGTTCTGCGTATTGGGAACGGTGGCGATAGCACATGGGAAGTAAATTATTTACAGCATCAAATGTAATCTGCCGTCTCATGATGAGCCTAACTCTTAGAATTATTCTTTAAAATAAAAGTTTATAGACACACATACGCTCAGAGTCTTCCCACGTTTTGCTGTCAATGGCCTGGTACTATGTCTACAGCCCCCTGTGCAATGTCTGCTTCTGGAGAGCGAGGTTGTGTGAGCACTTAACACATATCAGTGTTTGTTAAATAATGACCTCATACAAAGGTCCCTGGAGAAGGGACTGATCCAAAGAATCGAGACACTATGAGTTTTGAGAATGCAGAAAACTTGGAATTAAAAATTCCAAAACTTGCAGGTGATCCCTTGCAAAATGTATGTTTTTTAGGCCTTCCTTTTAAAATGTTTTCCTTTTAACTTATCTTGGGAGTGATGTATTGCATGTGGAAATTGTAACTACCATGTGTGGGACTTTTTAGAATTCATTTGCATTTTTAAGGCAACATTATTTTGCAATGTGTATGACGCGTCCCTAATTATAATGCTATGAGTCTCTTTGTTGCATATTTTTTTTGTACAAGAACTTAAAAATATTTTCACTTTTTATTATGGAAACTTTCAAACATATGGAAGTGTAGAGAAAACTGTACAATGACTCCCTGTGTATTCATCACACAATGGTCATCAAATTATTTCTTGTTTTATCAATTATTTTGAAACAAATACCAAATGTGTCATTTTCTCATATTTCAATATGTATCTCCTAAAGGTCAATATTCTATTATACAAAAAGTTAATAATTCTTTAATATCAAATATCTAGTAAGTGTTCAAAATTTCCTGTCTCTTGTTTTACATTTGGTTTGTTTGAATCAAAATCCATGTAAGGTCCCCACTGCATTTGGATGATATGTCTCTTAAGTCTGCATCTTGTACTTTTCATTTTGGCTTTCAATAAATTTACTGAAGACACTGAGTTATCTGTTTCCTAGTTCGGCACATTTTGCTCTCTGATGCCTGGGTTATTGGGGTTATGCCAAATCTGACAATCAGGGCTGCAGTCATATGATAGCTCTACCCTTGTGACCCCCAGACCAATGGAATGTTGACCCTAAAACCTAACTGAAGTGCCTTATGCACCTTTAGGTCACATGCGGGGGCGAGTGGCCACTGACTGCCTCTCCAGTAAGGCACAGGTTGCCTTCTGTCCATCTATCTTTTTTCTGTGATTATCGGTGATGTCAACAAACTAGCAGGTTGGTCTGAGCTGCTTCGAGTGGGTTATAATCTTAGATAATAGACTGAAATAAGATCTATAGGTCCTTCCTGAAGTCTGTTCCCAGCTGGCTGCTTCTGGGACCCCAAGGGGCATTGCTGAAGTCAGTACTGCAGGTTGGCCTCATCCTGCTGCTATGAGAATGGCCTTGACTTCTGCCCTCTGAACGGGGCCACCACGTGTGGCTGTGCAGAGTGCTGTGGAATACCTCTGGGGTTTCAGCTGAGCTGAATCGCCAGTGAAGAAAAAGTCGACATTTAGAGGAGCTGCTGAATCAAGGCCCATTGCCAGCAGTTTTGCCTTAGGTGGTGAAGTGGGAGATAAGAGTTCCCCCAGAATATCAGCTGCCACCTATTGCAAAACTTAAGATACCAGGGCCAGGCTACTATACCCGTGAAGGCACTATTTCCATTCTTGTTTCATTTGGCGAGGCTTGTTTAGTGAGGCACATGTTTCTTCCCAGTATTCAGGGCCCCATCATGTGCCAGACGCCCTCGTTAGTGGTGGTGGTGGGCGGGGAGGGGGCGGGTGGCAAAGAGAGTCCTTTTCCCTTGACTAGCAGGGATTCAGCATTTTCTCTGTAAGGTTCCGCCCCAGCAACTTGACTTTGAACGTGTTGGGAGTTTTGGCGCCACCTGCTGGCCGAGATGTGGCAACGCCGCGCTCGCTGCTTCTCTACTTGGAGCTTGACTCCGGCTGGGAGAATCTCCTTGCGCAATGAGCGCCCACGGTACCAGCACGTGACCGTCCCCACACCTGCTGGCTGGAGCATCTGCCAGGCTTCTCTCCCCGTGAGCTCCTCACACCAAGGCGTCCTCGCCACTCTGGCCACCCTTTGACCCAGCGTCCCACCTGCGATGGAACCGGGTAGGATGGGGATTTGGGGCCTGACACAGAGGAACTTTAATGCTTGAGTCCCTTCTCCCTGAAGTTCTCCCTGGTGTCAGAGGAGAGAGGAGAGTGATCCAGGGGTGTTGTCATTTTCTGGCTTCTGCCCGTTCAGGCTCAAAAAATACTCCGGTGTTTCGTCTCCCTAAGGAGACTCCCCATTGCTGACACTGTTTAAGCACCCCCATTGTCCTGCGTGTCATTGTCATGGTGCTATACCAACGGGACTTGGCTCCTGCTGCCCTATGGGCAGCTTGTTTGCTTCAAATTCTTACCACTGAGCCTCAGACATTCAGCGACAGGCCCACGGAGTTGGGGAGGGGGATGGCGGGCTCAAATCCCTGCCCCCCCCACACCTGGCCTACCACTCAGGTGAACGTCCTCCCTCCTGGACCTGAGCAGTTTCCGCCTCATGGATGCTGGCACGAGACAGGACGTGATTAAAGTTGAGGACATTTCTTTTTGGTTTTTCGGTTTCACATGTTTTATTGAGCAATACAATTGCTTAACAGCATTCCCACATGGCGAGTTTTTCACGTTAGCACATAAGAGAGAAGAAGAAGGAATTGGTTTATTCATGTTCGTGCTCCCTCGCTCCCTCCCCCCTCTACCTATATACCCCCCTTTTCCCCTCCTTCCTTTATTTATTTTTCTTGACGGAATGAATCTTCCATATTGGTAGCTAACCTACTCCTGGGGTGAGTACTTGTGGTTTTGCAATGCAGTCACTGTGTAGTTAACTGTTGTACGAATGTTCTAGCATCTTCTCGTTTGACACTTGCCAGAAAGATGGACATGACTCATGATTGGGCTCTTATTTGAAACCTCTACTTTTGTATAGTTTGGGGAAATACAATACATCTCTGGTTGAAAAACATGCGAGATACGGATGGGTTTCACATTTTTAAGTATCATTCATGTTCGGTGATGATCTCAGTTTCTTCTTCGAGAGAAACTCAAGGCAAGTTTCGACCCTATAGGCAAAATTAGATTCCTGCCCCCTCTGCTCCCTCCACTGACTTATCAGCTTCATTTCTTTGTCATGCACTCCTGGAATGGCACCTTCTTAATCACTTATGCAATGTCACTGTGGCCTCTTGGAGGACAGAGCAGAAAATATATCTTATTGTGGACCCGATTCCCCAGAAATCCTATGATGCAACTTACGTCTGTGATGTTTGCATCTTAAGGAATCATGACTTTTAAGAGCACTATTTTTCTAAAGAAAACTGACACTGTTGCACTTTTTCCACATGTTTATAAAAGTGTAAGTTTTATTGACCCACCCAAAGCATCTACCTTTCTGAATTTGAAATGGTAAGAAATGCCACTAGGATTGAGAGCGGAGGTTTTCCTTGCTGGCACAGGGGCGTCTCCTTTGGAATTTTGCAAACTACTGACACCTGGCTGTCATTCTAGATACTTGATTTCACTGGCCTGGGGTACCACCGGGACAGCCTGAGTTTTTAACATGCCTCAGGTGATTCTAATGAGCAGCCAAAGTTGGAAGCCGCTGAAATACAGATATGGAAGCTGGTGCTAAGAAAAAAAGTTCTGCTGTGAACAGTGACTACTAAGCAGACCCTTTAAGCCTTTCAAGTGGCAGACAGCTTCAGAAGCTGAACACAAGTGTGACATTACCGTTTATTCAATGTTACAGGAATCGTGCGGAGTGGATGCCGGGAAGAGCATTGTCACATGGTAGAGCAGGGGCTCTTGTCATCAGTGGATGCTAAAGTTAAGGGGTGAACGATTGCGGGATATCCATGGGGCACCAACATATCACCCCACACATTACAAAGGGAAAACAGCCTTTCCAGCTGAGAGGCATGTTAGTCAGTCGTTAACCAAGGGATGAAACTTAACATCACTAAGAGCCTACTTTGGGGCTTTTTCATCTCTAAAATGCAGGACAAGATCAGAGTTCTCACATGCCCAGCTCTAATCGAGGTCCCTAACGCAGAACACTCAGTAAATGTTAAGCTTCTCTGATGGCTATTTGATTTTTCTGTATGTCACAGGAAGAATAAGATTTACATCCATGTCTGCCAATCCATGTTGATTTAAACCGAGACAGGACTGAGTTTAAAGATAGGAAGGGTCTACCATCATGCCACCCTGAACAAGCCCGATGCCGTCCGGTCTTGGAAGCCAAGCAGGGTTGCATGGGGTTGGAACCCTTATAAAATAGGCCCCAGAGAGCTCCCTGTTCCCTTCCACATGAGAACACAGCGCTCTCTGAACCAGAAGTGGGCCCGCACCAGACTCTGAGTTTGTCAGTGCCTTGACCTTGGACGTCCAGCCTCCAGAGCTGTGAGAAATAAATGTCTCGTTTATAAGCCCTTCCCCACACCCATCCTCCCCGTCTATGGTATTTCATTATAATGGCCAGAATAGACTAAGACTGGAACCTATCAGAATTTGTTTCTGCTCTTGCTTAGAAAGTCATCTTTTTCTTTCTTTTCTTTTGGGGGGGGGCAGGAGGGAGTGATAGTTCTAACACCTGTTTGAGGAAAGCAAATGGCCTGTTTGATACTGTCACCCCCACCCCACCCCCTATCTACTAAATGAAGTCACTAACAATTGTCACCAGGCTTCCTTTGGCAGCCTCCTATTAACACTGGGATCCGCTGTAATAGGTTTTGATGATAAGAATATAAAAAGTAGATAAACCACCTAAGAATTCTAATTCCATTGCTGCCTGCCTGACTTCCAATAAAGTTTTCTTTTTTTTTGGTTGTCACGATATTGTCATTAAACATTACGAGAATCATTCCTATGCCTTTCTTTATTGACCAAATATTACGTGCCTTCTGGCTGGGCACTGTGGTGGGAATGCAAAAGCAGAAAGAAATGCTCTTACTTGCATTTGGGAAGACACCTTGCTCAAAATTATGGAAATACAACAGGTGTGGGGTTGGCTTAGAGAAACCTTCGAATTTAGCAGGTAGTCTATGAAAGGTCTTGATCGTTGACTGTGGAAGGGTGACTCTTCACCTAGCAGACCTCATGTGACTTGAGTTTTTGAATGACACCAGTAGTCTGGACTCAAATGCTAAGGAATTCATCAACGTGTATATCCAACAGCCTTTAAGAAATACATTAGTACACCTACATCTGCTTTTTTTTTTACTAAGCAATTCTCTAATTCTTGGGGGGGCACTAACTGGGTGTCCTACAAATTTAATTGAGTTATGACTCTCTCCCCCTGGAGTTAGTGTCACACCCCACAGGCTAAGGGCTCAGTCCCACAAGACTGTCCCCATTCAGATGCCTATTGCAGGTCCAGATTGTCACACATGCTTCTGACCGACAGCCTATAGGTCTGAGGTTCCCAAATATACTGTCCTTGGGTTCGATAATTTACTAGAGGGCCCCACAGAACCCAGAGGAACATTTCCTTAAATACTTGCCAGTTCATTAGAAAATAGATTATACAGGGGACAGATGAACAGTTAAACGAGGAGGTACTCGGGAAGGTCCGCCAGGCTCCGCATCCTTTTGTTTCTCGTGGAGACTTCCTCACACAGGCATGACTGGCTAAGTTATTGGCCACTGGCGATTGAATTTAATCTTCTGCAGCCCCTCTGCACTCCCAAGAAGTTGGGGTGGGGACCAAAAGTCCCCACTCATCATGTCAGGTTGCCCTGACAACCAGCCCCCATCCATGGATTACTAGTGGCTTTCCAAAAGCCACCTTACTGATATAACAAAGACACCTGTATTTCTCTTATCAGTTAGGAAATCCCAAAGGGTTTTGGGAGCTCTGTGCTGGAAACAGAGACAAAGACCAAATACCTATTTCTTATAAGTGATGCGATCACAAGTACCAAACCAAAAAAAAATTTCACTTAACGGGTTTATTTTAGCAGCTGTTTTTATTACAGTCTACATATTTGTTTAATATTATTCTATCTGTTCTGCATAGTTGGCATATTTACTAACTTTTAGAGTTGACTTTTTCATTCGATATTTGCTGCTACCTGGCCTGAAGAGTCAGGAGGATAAACAAAACTCGCTCGGTGGAACCGCGCTGCAGCATGTGGCTTGTCGGCAGAACTGGACTTCGATGCAGACTTCGGTGTCAGCTTTTCTGCCTCTTCTTTCTCAAATCCCGAACAGACGAGCGATCTTCCCCTGGGATATCGAGCGCAACACTTACGCAGTTCCTGGATGACAGCCTGACACTTAGATTCTCTGTAGTCGTTGGCTGAAAGACAGACAGGCAGACCTTGTCACGACCTCATAGGACTAAGGCCCGGGGGGAGTCAGAGCGGCGCTCCCCACTCCTCACCTCACTGCATCTACAGACCCAGAGAGAGGAAGGACGCACCCAGGCCACTGACTTCCTCCTTAGAGACCGGTCGGCAGGTTCATCAGAAAAGTGTGCTTTACAAAGTAGTCAGAAGGTATTTTTAGACATCATCTCCTTTTCTCTAAGGTTAATAGCTTCCGTGCCTTTTTCTAGGGCAGTGTTTTCTTCTCAGTTTTTAATTTTAATGTTAATGTTTTCACTTTTCAATTAGTTGACATTCAGTATTGTATCAGTTTCAGGTGTACAGCACAGTGGTGAGACATTTACACATGCTACGGAGTGATACCCCCCGATCGTCTTAGAGCTAGAAACAGTAACGTGGACTGCCCACGACATCAGACCGGTGCCACTCTTCCATGTCCTCTCTGCCAGTACTTAGACACCGTCAAAGCTAGTAATGTTCCCGTTGTTCGAGAACCGTAATTAAGTCTTCTCCAGGGCAGTGGTTTTTACGCCTGCCCCCACCTTTGTTGGTTACAAACTCCTTTGATAATTCGGTGACTCAGAAAAGTGCAGGGACCCGTGCGTTGTTTTGCGTATAGTTAAGGTGGCTGCCCTCAATACTAAGATGGGGTGATTAGCCGAGGAAAGGAGCGACGATCATGACTAGAAAGAGAGCTTGGCCGAGTGGCCGAGTCCAGGCCTGGAGCCAGGCCGAAGGGGTTCAAATCCTCACTGTGCCCCTTGCTAGTTGTGTGACCCTGGGCAAGTTACATAACCTGCGTAGATGCCCACCTCTAATGTGGGGCTCACAGCAGCACGCACCTCCTGGCTGAAAGGGTTACGTGACTTCATATGTTTACAGCCCTTTCGAGTGTGCGTGTCCGCCAGGGAACGCTTCCTGTAAACTCCTGGTCCCGGCAGGCCTCGGCCCTGCCACAGCGCGGGTGTGACCAGCGCCAGCTCCGTTCCTGTTCTCCCATAGCCGTGGCCTGCTAACTCACACTGCTGAAAAACTTATTTGGGAGAATAAGTTGACTGTGAAAAAGATTTGTCCTTTCTCTTAAATTTAGAGGAAGGGAAGAAAGAATTGAATAAAAATGACATTACTGCACATTAACTTTTTAGATGAAAATATCGTATAGTACATTGCTTATTTAATCGTATGAAATGACAAGTCCTAGACGAAAGTTAAAAGCCAAAGGAAGTACACAGAGGAAAAAAATGGCATAGATGATAGAGGCTCTGCTCATCCCCCTGGCGACCAAATCAAAGTTGTGACAGAAATAAGGAGCAACAGCAAGGACAAATCACCTGGGATCTGGAAGGACAAGCCACATAACTAGGGAGAAATCCAAGAAAGCACCCTGCAACGGCAGAAAGTAGGACGGGGCGAGGATGTGGGGCTGCTTGGTCCCGAGCGACTGAGTGTGACAGAGGCAGTGACAGTGACAGCTGCAGTGACAGATACCTCTTATAGGGGCCGCGTCCACGAGCGGATTGTCGCGGTGACAGACCTGCTCGCTCTGAGCACCAGTGCCAATTCGGCTGCATGCAGGGGGCACCAGGGTCTTACAGGGAGACACTGTCGCAGTGAGGTGAGACTCGCTCTGTACAGAACTGCCGGCAGTATCCATTGTTCCCTGTTAGTCCTCCCTCCCAGCCAGTGCGCTGACTTAGCGCTGCCATAGCCGTGATGTCATCAAACTGGGTAACAGAGGTAGCTCCGCCCAGAGGAGTCCCTGAAACCCCGCCTCCCCCAACTTGTGGCCCCACCAAGCCACATCCAGGTGTGTCCTTGGCCAGTCAGGTGCCCCTTGCTGAGCAGCACCTAGACTCACACTGGGGCAGCTGGCCTCGGTTTCTGGCATGGCCTTTTGAGGCAACTGTAAGCACAGCATCTGTGGATTGCTTGCTGAATCTCAACAGGTGGCCCTGAAGGGGCACAGGCTGGGGCTAAACTTGGCCTGCAGCTGACCCCTCTCAGGACTGTGCCACTGGACACCTACTACACAAATCACACAATAAGACCGGGAGACTTAGGAGCTTTGCTTAGTACATAGAAATAGACACGGAAAGGCAGCCAAAATGGGAAGACAAGAAGCAGAAACCACATGAGAGAACAGAACAGAGATCCAGATATAATGGAGTCAAGTAATATAACAGATGCAGAGTTCAAAACACTGGTTATAAAGATGCTCAGTGAACTTTTGGGAAGTGAGATAAACTCAGTGAGAACTTCAACAAAGATAAAAAACATATAAAAACGGAAATGAAATTATAAAAGGGAACCAGTCTGAAATGAAGAACACATTATCTGAGATGAGAAGTATATTAAATGGAACAGACAAAGGAATAAACAAGTGAATAAAGAAGAGGATCAAATGCCTTATCTAGAGGCAGGAACGCCAATTACACTCAATCAGAATGGCAAGAGGTAAGATGCCAAGACTATAAAAATAATTTAAAGTGCATATGGGTACTATTAAGGGTTCAAATATCCATCTGATCGGCGTAACTGAAGAAAATCAAGATGTTGAACAGCTGAAGAAATAATAACAGAAAACTTCCCTAACCTGGTGAAGGAAATGGACATAAACCCCAGGAAGCTCAGAGAATTAAAAAATCAGGGATCCAAAGAGGCCTACACCGAGACACATAATAAAAATGCCAAAGGTAAATACAAAGAATCTTAAAAGCAGCAAGAGATAAGGCAGTTAGTTATCTATAAGGGAGAACTCATAAGACAGGCAGCTGATTTCTCACAAGAAACTATGCAGGACAGAAAGGCTTGTCACAAAAATATTCGACAGGATGAAGACCCTGGATATACAACCAAGAATACTTTATCCAGCAAAGCCATCATTTAGAGTTGAAGGACACATAAAAGCTTCCTAAACAAAAATAAGCTAAAGGAATTTATTACCACCAAGTTGGTATTACAGGAAATCCTTGAGGGACTTCTTTAAGAAGAAAAACATGTATCAAAAACAAGAATAAAGAATGGTAACAACTACATTCCTATCAATAAGTACCTTAAAGGGCAAAGAATTAAGTGCTCCAACCAAAAGATAGAGTGGCTGAATAGATAAGAAAACAAGACCCCTACATATGCTGCCTACAGGAGACTCACTTCAGATTAAAAGACACACACAGACTAAAAGGAAGGGGATGGAAAAAGATGTTGCTGTGATGGACCTAGAAGATATTTAAGTCAGACAGAAAAAGATAAGCACTATATGATTTCACTTATATGCAGAATCTAAGAAATAAAAAGAACAAACTAATTGAAAACAGACCCACAAATATAGAGGACAATCTGGTGATGGCCAGAGGGGAGGGGGTTTGGGGGGCTGGAAGAATGGGGTGAAGGGTTAAAGAAGTGCAAATTAGTAGCTGATAGATGGTCACGGGGATGGGGAGCATGGCATAGTGAACGCAGTTAGCAGGGAAGGGAGGGAGCAATTGGGGAGATCATTTTACGATCTATATAGATGTCTAACCAATGTACTGTACACTTGAAACTAATTAAAACAAATAGATTTTTTTAAAAAGTGAAAGGACGTATACTAACAATGGTTTTCTCTGGTGCTGGTCTTTGGGTGAACTCAATATTTTTCCTTCCTTTCTATATTTTCACGGGCATCCATCTCTATTATTGTACTTTAATAATGGGAAAAAATATCCAAAGTCAGCTTTCAAGTTCAGAGGGTCTTATAGCTTTTTCTGTTTGTTCCTGCCAATAATCATTCACTGATTTGAAAATCATCTGGCACTTGGTCAGACTTATTGGCTGGTTTAAAATAAAATGGACAAATCACATCAAATATGCTTTGCTTGGGATTCACTTTTGCCTTTAAAGTTTGTCGCTGACTCTGGCAGCCTGAATTCCAATTGTATTTTCAACACTGCACCTAACCTGATTGCTTTTGGAAAGTGAGTTTTCAGCCACAGTGAAGTATAATGAACCCGGTTTAAACCCAGTCTTTTTAAAAAAGGACTTTGCTGACCTTAGTCTCAACTCCGGCTGCACATTAGAATCACTGCTTAGCTTTTTAGACCAATTCCTGCCCAGACCCGACCCCAAGGAAGTCTGACTTCATTGTTCCAGCAAGTTTCAAAGCTCTCCAGGTGAGTCTACGGTACCACCAGGATTGCAAGTCCCAAGCTTAGATCCCATTTTATTTTCTGCATCTTTGGTAATACGGTAAGAAGGGCCTTCGGGATAAGTTACAGAAATACTACATTCTGAAAGCAGTTAATAGAGTTTGTTGATAAAAGGAACAACTGGTCTCTTATAAAGTGGAAAAATATATAAAAAAAGCCTTGAACATAGTACCTTGTAAACATTTCTGTATCTCACAGGCTTGTTTCTGGCACGGATCCTTCCGCAGCATTCCAGAAAACTAAAATAAGAAAAACGATTTTTATTTTGTCTTTTATCCATAACGACTTTAAAGCCCCTCTAGAAGGAATTCTCTTCAGAGGCAAGCAGTATGCCCTTCCAACAGCTAGAAGACAATTACACTAAAAAATACTCCGCCCATTCATAGGATGAATCAACTGTATTTTTATAATGTCCATTTCATTCGATTTGGAAGATATAAATAGCTTTACATGGAACAAAAAAACCCTTGAATTCAATCAACTCGTCTTGAATACTGTAAACCAATACTGGGCTAGAAGAGCCGACGCCGCAGCCTGAAGGGCCTGCCCACTGCCCCGCTGTCATTCACAAAACCACCCTTGGTAAATGATTAAACTCCTTGAGCCTTTTTCCTTATTATTTGTGTGTACAATGGGGATCATACCTACCTCACAGCATTGATGGAAGGATTAAATGTGATAAAGTGCATAGAATAGTGCCTGGAAGGCAGGAAGGCCTCGCTACACGGTAGCTATTATTCCCAAGATTTTCAAAAAGTAAAACTAAGGTTCTTAATGGATATAAACTGTTACAACTCTTTTAACTCAGGGAATTCTTTATCAGGTAGTAAATGCTTTCCTAGGAAAATCAGCGATACTCGCTGCTATTACTTCCTGAGAAAGGTGCTCTCCAAGCAGCTAAGATGTATTCCGGAGCTCGTACAGAAACCGACTTATTGCGAATATCTGTGACCAGAGAATGAATTTAAGTGCCCATGAATTTGATCAGCAACTTCCAATAATTTGAAGACACAATTTCAGAAAGGAAAAAGGCCCAGGAGCCTTTGTAGCTAATTTCATTAATGCAAATAACCTCCTTTTTTTTTTCCAGAGCCCCCTACGTTCTTGGTAGATCCAAGCTAGGTCAGTACTGGGATGGGAAACACTGGAGCAAAACCTAGGATATTTACAGGGTGGGAGGAGGGAAGGCAGGACTGCTGCAGGGCAAATAAGCGACCAATAGATGTTGATGCTGCTAGGAGCTGCTCTCTTCTCTCTAAATCAGTACCAAGTCCTTGGTGATCAGAGCATGTGTTCTGTAGCAGGTGCTGACTTTTGTGGGATTCATCAGATCCCAGTTCCAGCTGATGATGTCCATTAAAGGTTCTATGGCAATTTCCAAAGGAGTCAATTTCAAGTTACGTATCCTGACTAAGTGCTTTTGTTGACTCGCTTTCTGCCTGCGTAACCCTCTCTCTGCAGTTCCACTTGCGGTGTTCTTCATGACCCTTCCTAAACTTCTGTGTTCTTGAGCAGTTTTTCAACCCACTCCCTCCCCTAGGCCCACAGGTGGGTGCACTGCGGTGGTGGATGAAGTGATTGCCATGTACTGAACAGAACAGAGGAGCATGTCTTCCTAGAATTCCAGCACCTGGAAAAAAATGGATCATTAAAATCACACCGACACGAACAGCGTGCAAAAAAAGAGGGGAGACGAGGGAGAAACAAACATACATACCAGGTTAATCATCAGGCAAAAGCTTAAGCAACAGCTCCTGGACTCCCCTGACCTGTCAGAAAAAGAAAAATTTATAGAGCACTCTGCCGCAATAGTCCCCGTCCAATGGAAAATGATCAAGCGACATGTGTACCATTAAATGATGCTGGATCTGCCACAAGCGAGAGTTGTTATCCATGTAGCGCTCCTCAGGGTAGAGTTGCCACATGAGAGGTAGCTGGGAGGTAAGAAGGTGACTTGGCCTAGCTGCGTCACCTAAGGGAACCTGAACTTGCTGGACTCGTGCCCTTAGGAAACTCGTCTCCTAATGGAAAGAAGTGATCCAAAAATAAATCAAAGACTTCAGGAAACTGAGACTAGTAGAAACCAAGTTGCTTGAAAGCAAAATCAATAAAGAGATAAGCAAAGTATAAACAGTTACCTCTTCCACGACGGCCACCCACGTGCGCTGGTACTCGTCGCGGTAGATACCCTCTTGGTGAACCCAGAGGTGATCGGGTGGCGCCCCCACATCCTCTCCTGACATTCTGGGCCTTGAGTTCCAATTCTAGCCCTGCTTTTCTCCACCTAAGCCTGCAGCACCCGCGCACAGGACACAGGTGTGACTTTTGCGGTTTGAATGAACTCGCCAGTGAGCAAGGGGACCTGGTACTAGCAACCACCAACCAGAACCACACCTCACATATGTCTACCTGCACAGCCTAAACGGAGCCGAGGACATCTGGTGCGCCCTGCAAGACACTGAAGTGACACTCAGGCAGAGCCTCGGGGCGACTACGGAGCGCTCGGGAATTGGGGGAGGTCAGGGGTTCCGTGGACATGCGGGACTGGCACTGCACGAAGCTGGGCGGTGGTCTCAAGTCTGCATTCACACAGCAGTGTCTGACCAAACGTCCTGAGCAAAGAGAATGTGCACACAGGAGTGCCTGAGGGCACACTTCTTTGGGCAGGAATGCAGTGGAGCAGACACACACGTGTATGCCACATCCCCTGAGGAAAACTCCCTGCCAAGCGCTTTCACTTCAAAGGTAAGACGGTGAAGGTCAGATCACGTGCATGACTTTCTAAATTGAAAGTGAAAGTTGTTTTAAGAGCAAATGACCTATTTGTCAGTTTTTTAGGAAGGTGATTTAGAGCGGCTGGGCATTTCCAGAAGGGGGGTTTCATGTTAGGGAAAAGATTAAGGGAGCTTCATGGAATTTTTGAGCTGGCGTAGACTTTGGGGATGACGGTGATTCGGAGCTGAGTGGGAGAAAGTGATAGCTATCCACCTCGGTTTTTGTTTCATTTTGATAACACCTCGGGATGTTGTAGGAGCCCCAGTTTCCATGGAAGTGTGGGCTTAAATTCTGCTCTCCCAAGTCAGAAGGCCAGAAAAGTCCCTCTGCCCTCTGAGAGGGGTAGAAGAAGCCCACCTGCTGGGCAGACTCGGCTCTACCCCATAAGGGTCCTCTGTCCAGCTCCGGGTCTCATTTTGGGGCCTCACCACATCTTGACCTGCGTTTTGCAGGAACGAATCCTTTGGACCTTCCTGGCTCACAGTGCCACAGCATTGGGGGACCGGCCACACAAAACAAAGGTGGCCATTCCCATCAGGGGGCCATTAGGTGGGAAAGGAACCACAGCAAGGATGGGAAAGTGTTCCCCTCAAAGCCAGACTGTCAAGAGCAAGTGAGCTGCCAGGACCGGCGTGATGCAGCCCAGGACAAAGTTCACCACAAAACGCTAACCGAGCTGAACCAAGCCCCCTTTCAAGGACGACAATATGAGTCTGATTTGTTTTCCTTAACACTGTTAATTTACCTTCCCTGAAAGGACAGTGCAAAATATCTTTTATAGATGTAAGAAATGGTCCTGATTTTGGTGAATAATTTAAGAATATCACAGTGGCTTTGCCCACTGTACCCTGAACGGACCTGACTCTGAGTCATCATAAGGTCCCATCGTACAGGGCTCTCTCACTTCATTCACCTGGAGGGCCACCCCTTCTCCTTAACCAAGTCCCATTTCTCTCAATGGCAGTGCCACCCCGCCTGATTCTGCAGACTCAAAACTTATGAGTTATCTTGCACTTCATCGTCTTCAGTTACTATATCCTATCTGTCACCAATTCCAAGGCACACCACCCCCGCTGTGTTTGAGATAAACTTTCCCCCCAATGCTAGGCTCACTTCTAGCCCCACACCCTCGATCTTGTTTTCCACTTGCCTACAATGCCTCCCCAGGCCTCTGTCCATGTGAGAACTATTCCGGCAGAGTGCGGGTGCCTGCCTTCTTCACGAGAACCTCATGCCTCCTATAACTACTGCAGCACTGGATTAAACTAAAGTCCTATTCTGGCCTCTGATTATAAATCGCCTTGCATGTTTGCTGTGCTTAGTTCACATCCTGTCTCTCCCCAAATACAGGAATATAAGCTCTTCAATAGCAAGAATGATACAGAGAAGGTAAACAGACCACATAGACATGGGTAGAGATTGATTCTCTGGGTGTTGAGTATTATATAGCTATATATATATTTTTTTCAAAGCCATTTTCTTTTCTATTTAGCAGATAGAATTATTCTGCCTCTTTCCTCCTCAGGGCTTTGGAAAGAAGTGATATACAAAACCCCAGTAAATACTTAATATCAAAATAAAATATATTAAAGTCTGGATTGCCAGGACAAATGAAGTGTGGCCACATGTTTTAAAAAAGTAGAATCCAAGTGTGAAGGCTTTTGGGACCATTTCAGCTTCACAGACAGGTCCTAGCGACAACCAACATTATTGACATTTAAATGTTTCAAATGAAAAGCAAAATGTTACGGGTCACACTGACATTAAAGGAAATAATTCCAGCGGAATAGAGGGCAAACAAGTTGCAGATGATGCTCTGTTACTATGATTCACTACAAAGAGGCCTATGAATCACTACAAAATATTCCCAGAAGAAAGGCAACGGGATATGCTGCTGTGACTGAAAGGCCGGCATGCTGGGCATCAGCAGGATGAGCCTGGGAACAAACCCCAGCACACGACCCTGGACTTGCGCTTGCCACGCTCAGAGAGCATGAAGGCCCAGGGAAGGGCAACTGCAGTGATCGAGGGGCTGAGAAGCTGTCGCATGAACATGAACCAACATTCTCAGCCTAGAAAAGCAAAGGCTGAGTGAGAGGGATTCAGATCAAAGCCCACAAAAATCACAGGTCGCATGAATGGGACACCATTTCACTAAATGTGATTCTTGAAACATTTGCTCCTTTTTTCTTGATCAAATAAGTTTGGGAATTTCACGTTAACACAGCAAAGCCCTGGAAAGTTATGCAGTAAAGAAACTTAATTTTGTTAAGATTTCCCCAATTTATATAACTACGGAACATTTTTCTGCACATGACACTTGTTCACAAATTCAGGACGCCTTGAACTAAGCCAAATCTCTTAAACCTCAGGATAAACTTAGGTACAAGGTCCAATACAATACACGGAACATAAACCTGTTCCACTCAACTCAAGGAATACTACCAGCCGCAAATTCAAATGGGTTTTAAAAGTGTTTATATAGCTTTATCACCTATGAAGGCACGAAAAGAGATTGTCCCCACGGGGGTCACCTTGATGCCACAGTCAGAGACCACACTGGCCTAGATAATTTCTTAGCGAGGCATTTTGTAAATTATATTTTAAATGGATGATATGCAATAGAGAAGGGCTTCTTTGGGTAGTAATCTAAATAAAACCATTAATTTTCCTTTACAGAACGAATTACTTGGTGTCTTCTTAAAAAAGCATAGTTTGTTTTAATTTCCAGGTGTTTTAATAGTTTTAAAGCATTAATCAGTTGAATATACTTATTTCATTTGAAGTCGGTTAATAAACTCATCCAATTACAATGGTGAAGTCTGCGTGTGAATCCTGATTTTGTCACTAGTCTTGTGACCTTGGGACAAGTTAACCTGTCTACATCTCAGTTTTCTGAAGTGTAATATGAGAATTAAAGAACATATTGATCATAACAGTCAGCACTTCCATTGGGTTTTATATGTATTGACTCTTTTTAAATAATCATCACCTGCTTAGACCGATAGTATTATCTCCCCCAGCAAAAGATGAGGGAGGTAAGGCACAGAGAAGTCAGGTAACTCGCGTGACATCACACAGCTAGGAAGTTGCAGCGCCTGATTCCAATTAGGGGCAGTTTACACACACAAGTATATAAATGCTTAGTAGATGGTCTGGCACATAATAAGCTTGCCGTAAATGTTAATAGTTTTTTTTCTACTCAATTAAAACATTTAGAGCTGTCAACTGCAGCCATGAGCATTATAAAAGTTAGAGAATGTCATTCTGGAATATGAGAATAACAGCAACAACAAACAAAAGGTGTTTTCCTTCTGGAAGGTGCCTAAAGGCACTTTATATAAACTCCCAATATCCCACCACTAAAACATAATAATGAGAAGAACAGCCATCCCTTGCCCCGTGGGGGCTGGACATACGAGCCACACACAGGCACCGAAAATATTACGATGCAAAGTTGAAACTCAAGAGAACATTTAGATGGGTCCAGTGTGATTGCACACTCGAAATTTCTCCCAAGCTTCATCATCAGCAAAACCAATCACGGACAGATGTGCCATGTGATCCTTAAGCATTAGGCAAAAAATGGAGGTTGCTGGCATACGTATCACAGAGAGTTCTGGATGCGGGCCCTGTCTGCGGGGAGACGGGTTGGAACTGACTTGGGAGAAAAAAGAGCAAAGCATCAACACTTCTTCAAGTAGCCCCTGGGAATGTTCCCTTTCCAGTACTGCCCTGTCTGCCCGGCTTCAAAACCACGCAGGGACTAGAAAACCAGCTCGAACGCACGCAAACACCGATGGGCTGCGGAGGCGGCGCGGCTTCTATTTGGCTTTGCTTTCCAATCGGTCCTAAGATCCACGTGGAAATTCCTAACCTTGGGAGTTGGGACGTGTGTACTTTGACATACGTCCAAAGAAAAACTCCTTTGACATAGAATGTCACCAGGTTGGATATCAAGGCAAGGGGAGCTGCGGAAACTTGCATGGTGGGGAACGACCGGAGACATCCGACTTGAATCAAAACCGAAGGCCCCAATACCCTTCCCTGTAACAAACAGATACGTAAAAGCCTTTGAAGAAAGTAGCAGCAGCCAAGCTTAAGAGTGATACTTTTTTCAGACACAGTATAGCACTGTTTCTGCAAGAGGTTACTCACATGAATATAATGTTTCTTGGGCTAATTAATCCGCCTCGAGAGCAGCGAGGCTAAAACTTCCAGGTCCCCACCCCGGGCCAGTCAAGCCGGGATCGGGACGTGAGCCCGGGGCGAGCCGAGGGGCATCCGGGGCCGAGGTCACCCCAGCCGAAGTTACGAGGCAAGGGCCAGCAACCGGAAGTGGTCCAGGGAGAGTGGTACAAAATTCAGGGGCCGTAACTTGGAAACAAACAAAAGAAAATAAAACCTGAACTAGCTTAGGACCGAATTTCAAAAGAGCGTCCCCCTGGCTCCAGAGGCTGGCGCGCGCGGCGATGCCGCCTCAGGGCTGTCCCCAGAGCCTGTAGCGCGTACTGCTCTCCTCAGCGGGCGGGCAAAATGGGCGCCGGCGCTCGGGAGGCGCGTGCCCGGGCGCCCGGCGCCGCTGACAGACCACGTCCGCCTGCGGCCAGGGAGCACCGCCTCCCTGCCGCCCCGCCGCCCGGCCTGACGCCCCGTCCGCGGCCGGCCACCGCCCTCCGCCCTCGCGCCCCGACGGCCACGCCTGCCCAAACCGGCGCGGGCGTTTCCCAGGTGCCGCCGGGTCGCCCCGCCCCCGCCCAAGCCCCGCCCCCGCGCCGGCCCCGCCCGCGCTCCCCAGGCCCCGCCCCCGCGGAACCCGCGCGCTGGAGCTCGGGTTGGCCAGGCCCGAGTGGGCCCGAGGCGGACTGGAGCAGGGTCGGACCAAGATGGCGATGCAGGTGGTGCAGGCGGTGCAGGCGGTTCATCTGGAGTCGGATGCTTTCCTCGTGTGTCTCAACCATGCTCTGAGCACAGAGAAGGAGGAGGTGATGGGGCTGTGTATTGGGGAGGTGAGTAGGTCAGTCAGCCTGGCCGAACCCTGCTCGGCAGTCCCAGCGTGTCCTCGGGTGGGTGCTAGCTGCGTCCAGGGCGGGCTGCGGAGGCCACAGGCACTCACATCCTTGGACGGATGGTTCTGTCGCGGGGGTCCGCGTAGCCTCTGGTCGCTTGATGCTTTTAAGCCACGCCCGCAGTCCCCCAGCGACCCGCATAATCCTGGGGGCAGGGGAGGGCTTGCTTTTTTTTTTCTGACAGTCTCTGGCGTTTCTTTAGATCTCGTTATCACCCAAATAAATAGACCGAAACCGCGGTAGGCCGGGAAGACATTATAGCATAATAGTGTTGCAGGAAGCGACACCCGAGTCGGTCATCTCCGTAAGCCCCTTCCTTTGCATTCCTCAGTCGCCTCCTCAGTAGGACATCAGTGTCTTAGGAAGCGACTGAACACGATTGGGGCCCTCGCCTCGCCTCCAGTCTTCCATCCAGGACGCATTTTAAGTGTATCAAAACCTAAGCGAGGAGAGGGCTTCAAAGATGCACAGGTTTCCCCTGCATTAAGTTGTGCAAAGGGGCGAAAGACGATGAGGAAATGGAGCTTAGTTTCCGGTCCGAAAGGAAGAATCTCGTTTTTCATGCCTGCATACAGGAACACATGACTTAAATTTTCGTGTAATCTGCATCCATGTACACCAAATAAGCGTAATGTGATCAATAATGTTTTCTGCTCTTTCCCACTCTAGTTGAATGATGACAAGGTAAGACTATATTTGTTTACTCATCTGTTGGTCTCTATGTCATTATTAACTCAGAATTATGCCGAGTTTGGCAATATTCTGTATGGGTTTTGTTTTAAGTTACCATTATCAGTCCGGAGCTCCCTCAGTGATACTTTTTTGAATTCATCCCATCCCTGCCCTGAGGGTTGCTTTCAACCTTACTTCCTGGTTGGATTTTTCCGTGAGATATGCATGACCTTAGGTGAAAACTGCGGTCAAGGGAAGCCAAGATCATGAGTGAATCTGTGAAAGCTCTCACCTAGAATTTTGTGACCTATATGGCGCTGTTATTTTCCCTTGTCTTGCTTGATTTTTTTTTGTTCTCTCCCCCTCGAAATGACAATGAGTACTGATAATTTTCTTGTGGCAAGCAATATGCGCATTAAGAGAGATTTCCCCCTATTGATCGATTTCCCCATCTAATTGGCTCCTCCATCTCTTTCTTTCTGCCTCTAGGTGGTGAGCCTACAGCGATCTCAGAGATCCCTAGTAGCTTGAATGCTTGAGGTGGTAAAAACTTGGGGAGTGCGTACTTCTCAAGCCACCTCCTTAACACACAGGATTCTAGAGTTTAGCTTTGCCGGTGAAAACCTTCAGGCACTCAGCCACTATGCATGTGTCCCGACTGCTTCTCACAGTTGTTTGAGTACAGCTCTAGCTTCAGTTTACGTTCCTTCCTTTTCCTTTCTCTCTGCTAAGGTTTTGTTGTTCCCTTTTTTCTCCTAATTTATCCGCAAAAGGAGTGACTCCAAATTTACATGTACGGGAACTGAAATGCGCACACTTGCTGAAAAGTACGGCGTGCTAAAATTTTGCATGACCGAAATTTGCAGCTGGGATGGATTTCTGTGCTCTGTTTGATGAACTCAGCAGGGATTAGTCCTGTTTGTGTAGGGACACGATTGGGGCTGGTGGGGTGTTCACTTTAGTAAAATCAGATGAAGAAACTACTCACTAGGAATGGACCTACTTTTCTGTTCTTAGTAGCAAATTATTGCTACTCTATCAAGATGAATAATCACTGTCAGCTCTCCTCCTGCCTGTTGTTTGGCTGGTTCATGTCATCGTTATCTTTTTTCTGGAGTCCTAGTACCCACTCAGTGACCCTCTCTTCTTACAGGTAAACTAGCACGACTTTCTCTTTTTCTGGTCTGTTCTAGCCTTCATGGTCTAGTATAATGCTTCTCAGCCAATCCATCATTGTATAGGAACAGGTAAATTTTCCCTAATATGGTACAGACCAATGCTTCTCTAAAAGACAGTGCAAGTAAATTATGTCCTCCCTCCTGCCAAGCAGATGATGGCGGCAATAAAAGCAACAACCTCCATGTTCTTATTACCTTTATACAAACTCGCCCGTGGTAACCACTTTGCCTCCTTTCTTCTCACATCAAGGAAAGAAGTCCACATCCCATCCGCAGCTGCAGCTTCTTCAAAGACCTCGCTTGCTCCAATATCTTGTTTTCTTCTAAGAGTCTTCAACCTTTGGCTCGTCACGTGGCTCTTTTCCCTTAGGATACAAATGTGTCTTCGATTACTCTCATTTTTAGAAAGGAAAAAAACAACTTCTCCATCCTCTGTCTTCCTGTGGTCACTACTTTTTTATCCTTCTTTTAATAGCCAGACTTAAAAGAATAGGCTACAATCATAATTTCTTTACCTTCTCCATGTAAACCCACCAAGGTCTGGCTTCCAGTTCTGCTCTCTAGCTACCTCCGCATTGCTCCGTCTGTGGATTATTTCTTGGTGCTTAATCTTAATCTTTCTCTTTGGAACTCAGAACTCTAATAGTTTTTGTTTGTTTTGTTTTTGCTGTGTCTCCCTGATCCTCCCCTTCTTTTTTTGATGCTTCCTCTTCTGCCTTGCATTAAATATTGCTGTTTCCAAGTTTCTGCCTTGGCCTCCTTCTCTTTCCAGAATGTCTTCCTAGGCAGCATTACCTTGCTGTGGCTTTAGATGTCATTGTGGTTAGAGATATCTGTCTTCAGATTCTTTCTATGATATTCGCTGTGTGGCTTTGGGCATATTACTTTGCATCTGCCATTTTGCTTTCTTTATCTGTAAAACAGGGATAATGACAGCCACAACCAACCTCATAAAATTGTTTGTAGAGCTGGATTTGGGTAATGTATATAAAAACACTCATCTGTAAAGTGGATATAACAACAGTACTAACCTCACTGGGTTACTGGGAAGTTAAATTAATATGTGGAAAAGCACTTTTACAAGTGCCTGTCACATGCCAGGCAGCCAGTAAATATTGACCATTCTGACTGTTTGCCGTTACTGCCCAAGGGATGCTGGTTGGTATAAATTACCCCAAGCTCTAGAACTTTATACTCGGCTGCCTGCTGGACATCCAAGTTTAGCTAGACATGGCATCTTAAAGTAACATGTTCAAAACTGAACCTTTCTCTTCCTTCAGCCCACTCCTTTACTATTCCTCTCGTTACTGTTGTTCCCAAGCCTGGCTGCACCTTGGAATCGCCCACTAATTCTTTACAAAATCCTGATGCTGACTCAGTTGGTCTGGGGTGAGACTTGAGAGGCAGAATTTGAAAAGCTCCCAAGTGATGCTAATGTGCAGCCAAGTTTGAAAACCACCGCTACCCGTTCAGACTGTTCACCTAGATTGTTTTCGTATTTGTTTTCAATGCTTCATCCAATTACTGCTACTCTTTTTGAGGTCCTTATCCCTCTTTCCTCGAATGCTGTGTTCGCCTCTCCACTGGTCCCCTTGCCTCAAGTCTCTCTGCCTTTAGTTTTTCTTGTACAGCTGAGGATGTGCTCTTGGGAACATAAGTCTGGTACATCTCTGTTTTAAAAATCCAGTGGATTTCCCATTACCTTTAGGACAAGTCTCATTGGTGAAGCGTCCAGGGCCTGTCATGATCGCATTTCTGTTTATATCTCCTATATTTCTTCACTGATCCAAGTTCTAACCAGGGTAAATGATGCCAGTTTTCCAGTGAAGTATGTGAGGTTTACTCCTTGTGTCTGGCCGGGTGTTACTCTGGGACTGCTGCTAACCACTTATCCCTTGCAGTCCAGCCGGTGCCACCTGGCTCTTTAAGGGACCTGCCTGACCTGTCCGGCTGGGTTAAATAACCTCTTTTGCACTACGCTAGCCTTTCGAGCGTATCTATTACGGTGCTATATATGTTGTCTTGGTGTAAGTCCTGGACATGACTTCTGTATCCTGTGTATCACTTAGGCCATCTTAAAGTGCTCCCATAGAGTATGTCCTCAACGAACGCATGTTGCGTGATGAATGACATCCCCTATAAAAGAGTTATGTTTACCTGCCTGTCACCCACAGAGAGCCATGCGAGGGGCCACACATTTTCTGGAAAGGGCCAGATGGTAGATGTTTTTAGCTCTGCGGGCCGTGCAGTTTCGGTCGCACTTGCTCAGCTCTGCCATCGTGAACACGAAGCAGCTAAACATACATAAGGGAATGAGTGTTGGCAGACTTGGCCTGACGGATGGAGGCCAGGCGGGCCACGGTGCCGGCCCTCAATGTATAGCAGGACGCAGGAGCCAGAGGAACTGGGTTTTGTACCTTAATTCAGGGTGGAGGGGCCAATCTAGCCAAGCCGGAGTATCTTACTTTCTTATGTGACAATGACTATAACAGTCTTCCTCAGGCCCTTCAGCGTCTGTGGCTCTCAGGACATCTGTCAGGCTTTTTGCACCTTTACTTTCGTTTCATTTTTCATCTATTCCTGCGCTGTCTCGCCATCCCATCCTGAACTTTTGCTCACTCCTCTAGGCATCGAAACCTCTGACTTAGTGAGAGAATATTGGGAAGAGGGGATGTAATTAACCTGGCATCAACCTGTAAAATACATTTCCAGTCTTAATGACATAACTTTATTTTTCAGGAGTCCATTTACTCATCTTGAATTTGTGTCAATTTGTACCATCCAAAATTAGATATTAAACTTCATGGTTCGGCGATCTAATCTTTTCAGCGTTGACATGGCATAGCTTTTCCCATTCTTTATTTTAGCCTTTCTGTGTACTGATATTTAAAGTGTGTTCTCTTATTAGCAGCCTATGTTTATTTTTTTTGCAAATCCACTCTGATAATCTTTTTAATTGGAGTATTTAGTCCAATTACATTTAGTGCAATTATTGATATGGTGGGTTATAGCTGCCGTCTTTTTTGCTTCGCATTTGACCCACTTCCTTGTTTTATGTTTTTTTCTCTCCTTTCCTGCCTTCTTTTGAAAGAATCAGATATGTCTTATTATTCCACTCTGATCATTCATAGTTATAACATTCTTTACCTTCCTTTCAGTGGTGATGCTACGTGTTACAACATATGTACTTGGTTTGTTCGTCCCTGCAAATGACTATTTTCCACCATTATCAGGGGTTATCCCTGATAATACTAGAACCTAAGAAACACTTAATTTCATTTACAGCCACCCACCTTTTGGAATTACTGTCATCGTGCTTCTTAGTTCTATGGATACCTTATGACCCACGGGACATTGTTATTACTGTTTTACACAATTGGTATTTGTTGGTATCTACGCACAAATTTTACCCTTCACGGTGTTCTTCATTCTTCCTGAGGTTTTCCTTTTGCCAGAAGAAACTCTCTTTAGTATTTCCGTGCCGGTATAAATTCTTTAAGTATTTTTGCGTTCTGAAAAATATCTTCGTTTTGCCTTCAATCTAAAGCATGTATTCTTTGAATACAGGTATCTCAGTTGACCAAGCTTTCATTTTGCATTCTAACGTGTTACCCCGATTCTCTTTAGCCTTCGATTGTTTTTGTGGAAAGTCACCTCTGTGTCTTGTTGTTCCTCGGAGGGTCAAGTATCTTTCTATCTCTGCTTTGGTTTTCTGTATCTATACTCTGTGCCCACCAGCCACTGTACGGTAGCTGGGATAAAAATAACTAAAACACGTTCCCTGCCCTTAAGGATCTTGCGTTCTAGTAGAGGAAAAAATTGCGTCAACAAATAGAACACAACATGATGCAAGCTCTCGCAAAGATGGGCATGTGTACTATTTTAGAAAGACTCATGGGAGGGGAGAATGATTAATTCTTTATAGGATGAGCATTGTAAGGCTCATCAAAGGGATTTGAAGGCTGTGAAAGAGTTCACCAGGTAGAAAGAGCACGAAAGGGGACCACATTTCAAACCTCAGAGGCCACATGTGCGTAACGGCTGCTGTATCGCACAGTGTGTGGTCTACAGCTTACTCCCAAAGTCTCCTCCTCAGATTTCACCCTTGTCCTCACAACATCTGGCAGTGCCACACCTGTCTCTTCCCCTGAAACTTTGAACCCTTTCGTTGTTCTGGTTTTGACTCCTCTGTCTGCCTTCCTGGCCTCCTCTTATTTCACCATTCCTTGACATGGGTACCCCCCTGGATTAAGGCCTGGACCTCTGTTCCCTGTCCCCACACTATGCCTTGCCTTATATGACATCCCTTCTTCCCAGATCAGTGCATCTGAAAACACGCTCATCTTCCTTCCTTCCGATCCTTTCTACACTTAGATCTCCGCTCCCGTGTTTTCAGCACTCCAACCTTGAACCTTTAGAGTCATCCTTGATGATTGCCTGTCCTCTGTCACCCATAGTCCATAAGCTACCAAATCTTGTGGATTCTTCTTCGGTAATGAATCTCAAAATGTTACTTCCATCTCAGCTATCCACTGACTCCACTACTTTATCATTACTGTGTGTCCGGGCTATCTGAAATAAAATTTCCTTCCATCCAGTTCATCCTGCAGATCATTGGCTTGGCATTTCGGGTCCTGTACATTTTTACTTTAACCCTCTCTCTTAGCCTCGCTGTCTACCATTCCACCTCCATTCTGTATGTAAATCAGTTCATCAACTTGTCTCCCAAACATGTCACTTGTATTAATTTGATATCTACAGAAATTCTGTTCTACACACTCAGACACACACAGCATCAGGAATACATACGCTGATCTGCCTTTTCTATGAGATTTTTTTTTCCCTAAACTGATTCCTTTCCTCTGATCTCCTGTAGCATGATTTACTGCACTATTTTAGTGTCATTTTCAGGTGTGATACTTGCTGCTCAACGAAACTGTTAGTATTTTGAGCACTTGGATTGCAGACTCTGACTTGTCTTCTGTTGTGTGACCGTGTCTTGCATACTGTTGTGAATCGGATGATTATTAGTGACCATTCAAAAAGCGCCTCATCGGCCTAAATATTAGCCTTTGTATTTTTGTTGTTTTGAAATGTCTTTGTTGAGCTTTGGATGTCTTTTATTTTGAACATGCCATGATTCATGAGGAAAATGTCTGTTTTCTAAAATGTTATCTTTCACCCGATAATATGTAATACAGTGCAATTCTCTAATTGCAGGGGGACAGGTTATTGGAGAGAGACAGAAGTCAACATTTCTGTGGCTTTTCCTTTAGGTTGACACCGTCAGAATTGTTCACATTCATTCTCATCATCTTGCGACGTTCTTGATAAGAGGAAGGATCGAGTGGAAATTTCTCCAGAGCAGCTGTCTGCGGCCTCAACTGAGGCAGAGATATCCTTACTGGTTGATGAGAAGCTTTCACGCGCCCTGGGGCTGCCAGCCCAGCTTCCTCTGCCCTTGCCTTAGGCTGCCTTGAGATGTCACACCTTTCCGGTGACTCTTTCCCAGTTTTCATATTTACCCTTAGATCTAATTGCTTGCATAATCAGAATGTTTGTCTCTTTCCCTTTGAGTGGCTTATTTGGAAGAATTAGAAATTACTGCTATTCCTGCTCTTAAATGCCAGAAGATCCAGGGCCAGATCCTGTTGACCGCACCCTCTACGGGGAGTGAGTCCCTTCCTCCTCGGTACCCAGCCCCTGCCCCTACCCAGGCCTCTCTGCACCCTTCCCAGTGTTCCTAATACCATTTAATTTCCAGGCTTTATACTGTCTCTCTCTCTCTATTGTTTGGAAAGATTCTCTTTGGAGACTGCCTCTCAGAAAAACAACAATGCCAAGAACTGAATGTAATAGTCCATGTAAATACAACCAGACACTGAGCAAATGGGACATCTGCTTCCTACGATCTGGACCCCAGACCTCAGCTAGAGCAAGCTAACTTGTGGAAGGGAGTCAGTCTAGTTTTCTTATTGTTTCTTTTGGATTAAGTTAATCTCGCAGTCACTTAAAAAGTAACTTTTAAAAAACAGATAGTATATGTACAGTGTATAAACTCGAAAAGAAACAGAAAGTTACACAACATAAGTATCTTTCTCCAGCTTCTCTCCCAAGTTCCTATCTCCCCTCCCTGGACACATAACGAAGGTTATCAGTTTTCCATGTGTCCTGACAGCCGGAATCTGTGCACAGAGAAAACACGAATATTTTCTTTTTCTAGAAGTCTTAGTGCATACTGCATTTCACACGTGTGCGTGTGTGCATCTGTAGGATCAGTTCCTGGAGGTGAATTGCTGTGGCAAAGGCTGTATGTTCTAATCGTGCTACCTGCTTTACCAGGTGGTGCTACCTACCACCTGCCGTTTACAGGTAAACGGCTCTACCTGTTTTACTCGAGCAGTGTGCAAGAGTGCCCATTGCCTGCACACTCGTGAAACACCGTGTATCATCATCAGAGTTTTTGTTTTTGGGCTACGAGGCTCTGAAGATCCAGGTTTTTAATTGTTGCCCGTCTGATTGGCAAAAAAAATTGTGCCATACTTCTTACCACTTTAATTAGCATTTTTCTCATGAGGAAATTCGACCAGCTTTTAATTTTAAGAATCATTTGTATTTTCCTCTGAACTATCTGGTTATTCCTTGCCCATTTTTCTATTGATTTGGAGAGCTTTTTCTTAATATTTCATAGGCACTCTGTAATGCTTTAGAAAATTTAGCTCTTTCTGATAATGATAGTGATTTTTCTGAGCTTATTCATGCTGTGTGTGTTTTTTTCAATCAAATTGTTGTGTCTGCATTTTATATAATCCCATGCATCAGTGTCTCTTTATGGGGCATACCTTTTTAAAAATTCTATTTGTGAATAATTAGAGATTCACTGGCGGTTGCAGAAACAGTGCAGAAATGCCTGTGGACCCTTCCCACAGTTTCTCTGAAGGTTACATCTTACAGAATTTACCGTGTTAATGTGGAAGCAGGAGGTGGGGGTATTGATACAGTGTGTGTTGTTCTCTGGCCATTTTGTCGCATGTGTGGGTGTATGTAAGCACCACAGCAGTCACATGTAGACCTGTTCTGTCACCATAAAGGTCTACCTCCCGTACCGCCTGCATTGTCCACCCCCTCCCCACAAGCCCTGGCAGCCACCGATTGTTCTCCAGCTCAATAATATTGTCATTTCGAGAATGTTTGATAAATGGAATCATATAGTAGGTGACTATTTAAGACTGACTTTTTTCACTCTGCTTGCGTGCCAATTCACCAATTCTCCATCTCCTCATTGTGGGTGGGGTTTCCTGCTTCTCCCCAGGCCTGGTAATTTTAGATCGGATGCCAGACGTGATTCTCCTGGGTGTGGGATATCTTCGTAGCCCTAGACATATCTGGGGGCTTTGTCCTGGATGCTGGAAGCTGCTGGATGCTTTAGAGTCTGGCTCTGGAGGTTTGCTACGTGGGTCTCTCAGGGTTGGAGTCCTTTTCCTCCACACTACCGCGGCAAGACCCTTCTGGGCACCCTGCCCGATGCCTCCCGAATTGTTGAGGTTTTGCCATTTTGGCAGGTGGGACCGCCGCTAGTCCCCGTCCCGCTCGAGCGCTGGGCAGCGTCACCTCTTGGGCGGTCCTTGAGCAGTTTTCCTCACGCGCTGTGCTGGTCAGGGGTCCCCCCACCCCGGAATAGTCAGCGGGACCTCTGCGGACACGAGGGTCCTCTCCCCCTGCCGCTCCCTCGCTCCCTTCTCCCCGCGCCTCTGCCCCCAGATCCAGCTGCCGAACTGTCCAGTTTATCTTCTAAACCCAGGAGGCTGGGCTGGGCTCTGCCTCAGTTCCCCTTCCTGTTCTGTGGTGGGAAGTTTTCCCAAAGGCTCACCTCGCTTGTTTCCCATCTTCTGGCCTTCCTGTTTCATATCTATTATCCAGTTTGTTTCTTTGTTTCTTTCAGGCAGGAGGGTAAGTCCAGTTTCTCGGTAATCCATCTTAGAAGCAAAAAACCCATTCATTGGTATTTAAATAAACAACCCCAACAGACTTTGCCAAAATAAAATTCCCAGAACATTAACTATATACAAGATGTTTATTATTTGATTATATAGCATAACTTCAAAGTGAAACGAGTCCATTCCCAAAGGGATGGACGGCACCGTTTCACAGTAATGCACTTAGACATGAAAGTGACTGTCAAGCGTTGACTGGGTGCCAGGCACAAGGCTGAACACCTTGTGTGGATTACGTCATTGCTCCTCACTGCTTCATGAGCTGGAACCCCCTCCCCCACCGCCTAGTCCGCAGCGGAAGATATGGTCTAGAGAAGTTAAGTGGTTCTCTTGGCATTTGAAAATAAAAAAAAAATTACTTTAAAGTATTTCTTTCTCAGACTTAGTTGTATATCAGGATGACTGCATTTTAATGTCATTCGCTGGAAAACAAGCCAGCATTTCACAGTTTCTCAGCAGCAGAGGGGGACAGACAGCTTCTTATCTCTGAGTTCAACTCCTGTCTCAAGTTAGAGTGACGGAGTTATGGGAAATTTTTATTTCTAGGGCAAAGGAAGAAAATATTCTTTGGGGATACTTCTAGATAAATGGTGAGACTAAACTACAGGTCTTTGTTCATCTGGTTCGAAACCACCTAGTGTTTACAGTGACTGCCTGCCAAAGAGAAATCAAATGAATTTTGAAAATCTCATATTTTCTTTTTTAAAAATAGGAGTAGGGTGGAGCTAGAGAGGATGGAAGAGTACCAAAATATAAATGACTTGAAAAGATCAGAAAAGTTTTTCATATAGCACAGTGATAAGTATTTGAACGATAACAGCCAAATTGGAATGAGACTGTGATGATATGGTAATGGAAACAGAATGGATTCCATTTAAAAAAGAACCCCTCTGGTTTTAAATGGGAAGTCTAGGAAATTCCAGGTATCAGCCTTATTTCATTCTTTTATTGACATTAAATTGTAATGGGTTTGTTTTAAACCTCAGGATACTTTCTAAGCCCTTATTAACATCGCATGTTTCATTCCACAAGTTGAAAATACCTTGACAACACACAGGGTTGGCGGAACTGACAGGTCGGCCCATGAGAGTTGTGGGCTGGTATCATTCCCATCCTCATATTACTGTCTGGCCTTCGCATGTCGGTAAGTATCACGGGACTGCAATGTTTATTGTTTTAGAAACGAATATAATTTTTCTTCTCCATTGCATGAGCTATGGTTATTTTAACCCGAAATTTATCCTTAAGCAGGTGTCCTTATTTTTATTTTGCTGCGTTTTAAAAGTAAGGATATATGTCATATTGATTGTTTTTAAGAGAAAATTCGGCACTGCATTTTGATTATTCAGGAAATCAAGATTAAAGCCTTATAATGGGCTGATATATATATATATATATACACAGTATATATATATGTATATAATATACATATATATATACATATATACACATATATATATATGTATATATATACACACACACATATGTATGTGTATATATATATGTATATAGTTTACATATATATTTTGGTGTGTGTGTGTGTGGTGTGTGTGTGTAAACTCTAACTGAAATTTGCTGGTTGCTGAATACTACTGTCCAATACACTCTCACTGGTGTGAAGGGTGAAATTTACCAAGCCGGTGTTCACAGCTCTGTTTATCACGCATTCCATCCTAGCTGTCAGGACTCTGAACCTACCTCCACACTCCTAATCGGTATAATGTTACAAAAATGTTCGCCCCCTTTTTATCTTTACCCCTTTGCCTTAATCATGGTCTCTTTTTGTTTCTACCTGACTCGTGAAAGAAGTAGAATAACTTTAGCAAAGTAAAATAACGTCCTTGAGCATTTAACTATGTGCTACTGGTTTATGAACGTTTTCTTGTCCAATCCTCACGGTAAGCCTGTCAGTGAGAACTCTTCCCCGCGTTGTAAATAGAGGCGCACAGGCTTGACTCATGGCAGAGCTGAGGTTTGAACCCGGGTCTGCGTCCCAAGTCTGTGCTCCTTCCACAGAGATGTTCTGTTTGTAGTCATAGGGGCTTGATTGATCGCACATTCTCCGTTCATCTACGCTGTGGCACGAAGGCAGAGACAACAGCAATGCAGTCTCAGGCTCTAATAGCAGACGATGGCCCTGTATGCAGAGTCGTGACTCCGCGTGTGCGGAGGGATTCTCAGAGTCAGCCGGGAGAGTTTTGGAAAACGTACCCGCCCTAAATTCATCTTTCCCAGCCCGGACCCGCTGGAAGAACCTCTGGCAGGGCGCCCCTAGGTGGCCTGATTGTGAAAAAGCTGGAGGGACTCTGGTGCGTGGCCCCAGTCGATCCCTGATTCTTGCTGGTGGAAACTCACACCTGAGCCGCTTGACGTTAACACCGGCGTCACTAAGATGTCCTGTGTTAACACAAAAAAAGCATCATCAGAACAGTTGTTTTCAATGGAAAGAAAAAAAGTTTTGAAGCTGGAACGTGCTGGAGCAGTTTATTCTGACATATTTTGAGAGTTAAAGTTGGTGAAGTAGTACAAAGAGTTCCTGAATGCTTTCCCTAGGTTTGTCAAATGTTGACATTTCCCAGCAATTGCTGTGTCGTTCTGTCTCTATACATGTGTATATGTATGTGTGTGTAATTTTTGAAGTATTTGGAAGTAAGTTGTAGACACTGTTCTCTTTTACTTAAATACTCTTTGGTGTGAATTTCCCAAACACAATGATATATAACTACAGTGCCTTTATCAAAATCGAAATTAACATTAATACTATTATTTCAATTACCGACCTTATTTCAATTACTGACCTTTTTCAGATTATTTAAGTGGCTCACTAATGTCCCAGTAAAGGCGGTTTTTATAGTTATAAATATAATTCCTGCCAAATCTTCATATCACTGAATAAATTCAGTGTTTGATTGCACCTAACTTTTACTCCATAAAAACAGCCATTGTTTTCCTGCCCCATCAACACTAAAATCAGTTTGTCCTCAATTTTCTCCTATTATATTGCCAAGGGCCAGAAAGAAAGAAGTGGAGCACGGGTTCCTGAACAACTCTTGTCACTATGGTAATACATTTTAGAATGGAAAAGATATAAAATTTTGTGGTAAGAAAAACACTCCATAAGGACTCGGGAGAAAAACATTATCAGTCTCTGAGGTGGACCTCCCAAAAGGTGTTCGAGTTCAGAGAATGATTGAATTTTCCTCACAGGAGCAGAAGGTCCAAGCCCGTTAAAACAAGAACCCGGGGAGGCATTTGCAGTGTAGCGATAAGAGCCGTTGGGAAAACAAGGATAATGCAGAATGTAACTAGGAAAAAAAATCAGCTCTAAATCCTGAAATGATTATAGAGCCAAATGAAAATAATTCAGCACAAAATAATCTGGAGACTGGAACATTGAGTTCTTACCCAGAAATAATAAGACTTAAGCGGGTGAGCAAAAGGGACAGATGAGAGAAAATGTAATAAAAGCTGTGCTCAAAGACACTTCTAAGACTGTTAAGTTTTTTAAACAGAACATAGGAAGTTCAGAGAGTTATCAGACCACGAGGGTCGGGAACACGAGCTTTGGGTTCCACCAGGAAACGGGTCTGTGTTAGAATTTCATTTCAGTCACTAACTGAGAAGATCTTTTGGCCTCACTGAGCCTGCAGTTACCTCTCTGACAGAAATGGAGAACAGAATCTCTCAGAGTTGTTAGGAGCAGTATATGAAGTCATGTATGTGGCATTTTGTCCCATGCTTATCACAGTACCAAAGATGGACACCAAAGCATTTATTTGGAAAACTGGAGTGTGCATGCGCGCGCGCGCGCACACACACACACACACACACACACACAGTTATGATTAAATGTCTACAATTGAAGGGCAGGCAACATTAGAAGGATTAAGAAGAATACCTCAGGTCTCTTAACCGAGATCTCAAAATACTTGTAGTAATAAAACTGTGGATAGGACTAAAGAGAACATAATCTCCCAACTAAGCTGGTGTATGGGATGAGAAGATTATTCTGGATTCCCAGAGCCTGTGGGAGTTTGTAGATGCGAAGATACAACTCATCTCTAGAATAGGTTCAAGAATTGAGTCAGATGGGCCCTGTTTTAGCAAGCTTTGGAGGGTGGGGGGAATGAGAGATGAATAAAAACAGGTAGATTCCCATTCTTAATAGGAAAAGATTTCTAAGCTATGTTAAAGAATGACAAGGAGAAGGAGGGGACTTTTTTTCCATTAAAAGGTAGGGAAGGAGGAGGGTTGTGGTGATGTGTGTGTGTGACAAATTTTAATGCTTTTTATGATAACGATTAGTAGAATTAAGTTCTATTGAGTTAAATAAGGTAGTGTTCTAAACACATTTTAAAAAGATTATTACATAAACAATTATTCAAATTTACTGGCTACCTGTTTGGAGTAATATCATCATGATTTCTGCTATCTTGGACCTTATGATTTTGGGGGGAAGAAAAACTCAGTATAAGGGGAAAACAAAGAATAATAATGATAAGGAAGAAAGAGAACATTTTACTGGCCAATTTAAAAAGGGTAAACACCTGTAAAAATAAAAGCCTCAGGATTAAGATATAATATGTCATTAAAAACAAGCTACAAACCGAAGGACTTGAACAAAACGTAACGGGCTAGATCAAGCTATATGGAGAAAATAAACGTAGCAGTTACAGGATTAGCAAAGAGTGAGTGAGAGAAGAGGAGATTCTGTAATAAAAGCGTAGTACATAATGAAACTCTAACGATGTTCAGTTATATCCCCCACCATAGTGATAAACTGTACACAAGGATGGTTTTCCACGTAAGGAATGAAAACTCTAGCGGACGTAGAGAGAGCGTGACAACCCATTTTCAGAATCTTATTCATTCCTTCAAGAGTATAAAAGAGTGTTTTGACTTTGGGTTGGTTTGCAAAGGCGGGGGCTCCGGGAGTCAGGCACCCACCCTAAGACTTTAAAACTTGATTTTAAAAGCTTAGACTTACAGAAAAATTGCAAGAATAGCATCAAGAAGCGGATTCGACAGTTGTTAACCTTTTGCTAAATGGGTTTTATCACTTTCTGTGTGTGAAGCCCCACACAACCACACACTGGTTGAGAACAACTTATTTCTCAAGAACGAGGATGTGCCCATCCCTAACCACAGTACAGTTATTAAAATCAGTAAATTTGACATTGATATAATCCAATTACGTGACCTACAGACCTTTTGCAAGTTTTGCCAGTTAGCCCGGTTCTGTCCCCTATTGCAATTTTTTCCTTTCCAGTCCAGGATCCAGCCTCAGCTCACGCATGGCATTTAGTCTCATCATGTAAAGCAGGGTGAGGGGCACAGGGAGTGTCTGCAGGGTGAGCGTGGGGTTTACATTTTAAGTAATGTGGTTAGGTCACACTGAGAAGGTAACAGTTAAGCAAAAACCTGGAGGAAGTGAGGGAGTTGGCCATGCAAATATCTGGGGAACAGCGTTCCAGGCAGAGGAACAGCCAGTGCGAAGGCCCTGAGGACGAGTGTGCTTGCAATGTATGAGGACAAGCAAGGAGGCCAGAATGGCTGGAGCTGAGGGGCGGAGGGGAGTCATGGGAAATGAGGCAGGGAGGTAATGGGGCACCAGCAAATGTGGAGGCCATTGTAGGCCACTGTGGATTCTAAGTTTTAAGTGAAATTGGGAGCCATTGTAGAGTTTTCAGCAGAGCATGACATGACCTGGCTTCAATTTTCAAAGGATTGCTGGGTGCTACTGGGTTGGGAACAGACCAAAGGACGATAACAGGCTGTTACAGTGATGCTAGGTAGAAGTGATGGTGGCTTTGTTGGATCTTGGTAGCAGTTGAGGGAGGAGGTGGTAAGAAGTGATCAAATTCTGGTTATGTTTTGAAGGTAGAATGAACAGGTTTGCTGATGAATTGGGTACAGAATAGGAGAGAAAGAGGAGTCAAATGTGCTCAAGTTTTTTTAGCTCGAACACCAGAAAGGATCGAGTTGCTGCTGGTTAAGATGGGGAAGCATTGCGGAAGAGGTAGACTTGTGCATTGGGAGGAATGAACTGTTTTATTTGAGATATGTTCAGATGTGCGTTAGGCAAATGACACTCACATAGACTGGCTGGGGTCTCTGAGCTGTCTGTGATCAGCGAGATAAGCAGCTTAATACCGAACCTAAATCGTCTACGGTACTGAGCACGTACTTTAGTTCAGCTTACATTTTTCCCCTTAAGAGTTGATCAATGAAGGAAGCAGTGTATTGATTCGCATTCCAGCTCAAGCTCTTATTTCCTTGTGAACAGGTAACAAATAGTTCATGGATCTGCTACTCTGTGTAGCACCTTATTAAGACAACCGAGTCAAAGCATCGGGTAGACAATTAGATATATGATTCTGGAGTTTGGAGTAGAAGTCTGAGACTACAGAGTTTATTGGATGTGTGTGAGTTGGGAGTGGCCAGTGTAGAGATGAGACATGAAGCCGTGGAACCAGATGAAATCCCCCGGGGAGTGAGTGTAGCCAGAGAAGAAGACTGAGCCAGGGCATGCCAAAATTTCAAGAGAGTGGGGAGATGGGAAGGATCTAACAAGAGACTGGAGATCAGCCCAGAAGAAGACAGATGGGAAGAGTCAGAGTGTGAGGTCAAGTGAAGACAGTTTTTCAAGGAGGGAGCAATCGGGTAAATCGAGGACCAAGAAGAGATCATTGGTGATCTTGACAAAAGCACTTCGGGTGGGATGGCATGGACAGCAGACTCAGCAGTTCGTCAACAATGGTTGTGGATGAAACGGGATGGAACAAATGCTTATGAAGTACCTGAGACGTGCAAGGCATCACGCTAAAATATCTTTCAAGTTTTAAAATACAAAGCCCTGTGAAAGTAGGGATGTTGTTATCCTTATTTAACTGATGAGGAAATAGGCTTAGCGGTACTAAAGGTTTGACCAAGGCCACATAGCAGTGCGGAGATCATTTACACGATGCTGTGTATTTTCAGCAACAGTTTCAGCCGGTATTTCCTTCATACTCATTGCCGTGGACTGTTTGGTCTCACTCTTTACTTAGGGAGGCATCGGGAGGAGCCCCAATCCAGATCAAAAGGTACCAATGCAAAGAATGTTTAAGAACACAGTGGCACATGAAGTGGGCATGAGTCACTGGACCCAGCCACGCTCTGCAGTGTCTGTTACAGCTGATCTTTTATACTCTTCATAAACAGTGGTCTGAAGACTTCAGATCTTTAAGTTTTTGGTTATCTTTTTTGCATATTCCTTTTCAATGCTCTCATTTAGTACCTGTTTATGATTTGCTTTTCAGAAATTGCATTACCATATAGTGAGGTTTTGTTTCTACTCCCTGGACTGTTGAATTCTATTGCAGTCACTTCTGTACAGTGTTTTCTTTAAGAATTCCCTCTGTAATAGTTCTACACTCGCATTCTTTAGTACCGAGTCTAATATATTCACTTCCCTAGAAACTGTTCATCAAAAGGTTTATCCTAGGAAATCTTTTTGTCTCCTTCCAATGCCTGCCTTTGTCTTTAGTCCCTTGGAAGCAATGGGTCAAGTTCTAGGGGCTAACTGAAGTCTTCCATTTTTCTCCTTCTGTGCTACGCTTCATAGCAGGGCTAGTCTTGGGCCAGGCAGCCTAGAGTTTTAGATAAGTTTTCTAATTTAATCGCAGACTTCCCATAGTATTTCTCTAACCTAGTAAAATGTTAGTGCTTTGACAATCATATCGTCCTTAGGAAATATCCCTTTTCCGCCTCTAGAATCTGATTCCCGGGAGGATGATGATTATATTTCTCTTAAAATCTTCACGTCTGTGAGATACAGTTTGTTGACAGCAGATTTCTGTTTATTTGCAGATGTTCGCACGCAAGCCATGTACCAGATGATGGATCAAGGCTTTGTAGGACTTATTTTTTCCTGTTTCATAGAGGATAAAAACACAAAGGTATTGTGTGTGTGTGCACATGTTTGTGTGCGCACATGTGCGCGTGCATGTGTATGAACACACACAGAATGTAGAAAAATCTTTTTGCAATTTCAATAGGGTGGCCAGGGAAGGTTTCAATGAGAAAGGTCATTGAGTCAGAACCTGAAGAAAGTGGGGGAACAATCTTGTGGATTTCTTGGGGGAAGAGCGTTCCAGGCAGAGGAAATAGCCAGTGCAAAGACCATGAGGTGAGTGTGACATGTTCAGGGACATCAAGGAAGTCAGTGTGGCTGCAGCAGAGGGAGGAAGACCGTGACCATGTGTCCCAGTTCTACCCTGTTATCCCAGTCTCTCGTTTAATCAGCTCACTTCTTGGACGGCCCCTGGTTGGGATGACCGCTCATCTGTTCATCCTATAGTGAGGTCCGAAAGTTAACTTGAGCCAGATCTTCTGAGGCCTTGACTTTGACTCTGAGTCGAGAAGCCACTAGAGGGTGACTTTATGTTTTAATGCAATCTTGCTGACTATTGTGTTGATGATAGACTGGACGGGGCAGGGATGGGAGTGGGGGGCAGGAGGGGGCGTGGGCTCCATGACATCATGAAAGCCATTTGGAAGATACTGTGCAATCTAGCCAGGGATGATGGAGGCCTGACCACGGTGGCAGAGTGGCAGCAACAAGAGTGGCCGGATTCTACATGTATCTTAGTGGCTAGTAATAGTAACAAATTCTACCATTTGTCACCTATTGTATGGCACCTACTCATTGGGTGTTTGACATAAATATTCTCTGACCCTGACAAAAAGCCTGTGAGGATGGTTGCCATCTGTATGTTATGGATGAACAACCAAAGCTCAGAGAAGTTAAGTTGCTTGATCAAATGGCTAGTTTGCCATCGTCTATTTAGAGGACTTCTGTTTGAATTTTACATTTGTGTCAAGAGATTTTGCTGCATCAGTTTAAACAAAAAGAAAATTATTAACATGGTAGGTATGAATTTTGCCAAGAGCATCAAGTGCGTCCTAGTATTTAGTATGTTAGTTATGCTCTCAGAATCTATGTTAACAATAAATAGTCTTCATGAAATCACTCTCTTCCACAAATATTAAAGTTCAGTATTTTGAACTTCGTATTTCATTTGAAATGCATTTGGCTTTGTCATCATAAATTCGTTTGCCCTCATTATAATAGTTGTCAAATAAGTTTGTCAGCTTCCAACAAAGCAGTTGAATGGTCTGGTCCTTTCATTCTCTGGTTCTCGTGTTTGCGAGCCCTTTGCTGCTGTCACACGAACACGTGTCCGATTGTGGCCATTTTCCTATTGACCCATCGATCATTCTGACGGCAGATATGTGGGACATTCCGTCTCTGTAATCTCTTTTACCTTCCATTTTCAAAGTGGCCTTTGAGTTTTAGGTTAGCATATCACTAAACTGCTATACCTTTTTCCACATTAATCCTTCTCTTTGTGACCTTTTTTAATATTTAATTTTTTTATAGACTGGCCGCGTCCTCTACACTTGCTTTCAATCCATTCAGGCCCAAAAGAGCTCAGTAAGTATGTATGTTATGTTTTGGCGGGTTAACTTCTGCTACATGCCAAATGTCAAAGTAGGCACTGAGGATGCAACAATGAAAGCCAAGTTCATTATCTAATTGAGAAACAGACACGAAGACTGTCTTAATTTTTTTTCTTATAATTATTGTCGATGTATTATTATAGCATTATGGCATTGTTTGAAATAGCAGTGAATTGAGAAAAACATGTCTGTCAGTACAGACTGATGGAAGTATGATGCATCCAAAAATTGGATTAATATGTAGCCATTAAAATAAAATATGAGGAAGCTCAGTAGTAATATAGAAATATCTCTGAGATACATTATTAAAAAAACAGACGAGGTAGAAGAGTATTATACATAGCGTGCTAGTATTCGGGTAAGAATATGGAAGAGACATATTCACGAACACCAGCACACCTGCTGATAAATACATAGAATGTACAGGCGGGAACACGACAGTCACCGCCCCAGACAGGAAGTGGAAACGGGCGAGTAGGAGGTGCGCAGACTTTGCTGTGTGCTTCACAGAGCCTGGGAAAGTGGAACCAGACAAAAGTGGCGCTTCGTCAAGAAACTGGAATTTTTAATATTTTCATCAAAGTAATAGATGCACCTGCATCAACATTTCCAATGGTAGGGAGGAACTTACGAAAAATAATCGCAGTCCTCAGAAGGAGCCATTTCTTTCTCCTAATTTTGTTTTTAGTTCTGATTTCTACTTTGATATCTTGGTAATATACTTCTGATACTTTTCATTGACTTACTAACTTTAGATATTATCTATTTTCTTCCTTCGTCTTGCTTTCACAAATGACGGTTTAGTTCACTTACACTGCCTCATCTCTATTCTCCCTGAGGTACTTATAGTAATACTTCCCATTCTTCCGTTGGTCCCTTTTCTAATCTTAAATAAAGTTTGTCCTTTTATTATTCTACCAACGACAGACAAGAGGCAGGGTCTTTTGGCTCCCTGCCGTCAACTTGCAGTTTTACCATAAACCTTTATATTTTCACAGTTGCCAATATTTACATTCTGTGTTGTAACCATAATTGGGTTTTCTGAGTTTTGTCTACTAGTTGATTCTAAGAGTAGAAAATAAAGTGTTTATATTATTATGATTATGTAAATCATCCATGTACAACCAAGCAGTATATGTTGTATACTACGATCCTATTTCCTTCTGTGTATAGCTTTTTGCTGTTTCATAGGGTTTCAAAATGGCTTTTTCCTCATTTTTCTGCCTCTGTCACCTCTGACGCGCTATAGCTGACCTCCTGGGACTTTCCTTCATTGTCCTTCTGGGTCGGCTCCATTGGTGTCTGGATTTCATGTCATCTTTCTTGGTTCCCCCTGTCATTGTGCTAAACCTTCTGAGTCCGCACTTGTCTGAAAATGGTTTTATTCTTTCTTAATAACCCTAATGCCTAAAGAATTCTGAATCGACATTTTCCCCCTCAGACCTTTAAAGGCATTGTTTTCATTATGTTTCATAAACATCCAGTATTATTGATGAAGTCTTTTACCAGTCTAATTCTTTTTCTTTTGTAAGGGACTTTCTTTCTCTCCTTTCTTTCTCCGGTAGCTTTTAAGAACTTCTCTATTTTTAAATTTCATTTTATTTTATTATTTTCAATTACAGTTGACATTCAGTATTATTTTATATTGGTTTTAGGTGTATAGCATAGTGGTTAGATGTTCATATAATTTGCGAAGTGATCCCCGCCCCCAGTTAGTCTAGTACCCACCTACATAGTTATTACAATATTATTGACTGTATTCCCTATTCTGTACTTCACATCTCTGTGACTATTTTGTAATTATCAATTCGTACTTCTTAATCCCTTCACCATTTTCACCCTGCCCTCCTACACCCTTCTCATCTGGTAAACATCAGTTTGTTCTCTGTGTCTGTGAGTCTGTTTCTATTCTGTTTGTTAATTTATTTTGTTCTTTAGCTTCCATATGTGAGTGAAATCATGTGATTTGTCTTTCTCCGACTTACTTCACTTAGCGTAACATCCTCTAGGTCCATCCATGTGTTGCAAATGGAATGATATCATTTTTTATGGCTGAGTACTATTCCATCGTATATATGTACCAGTTACTTATCCAATCACCTATTGATAGACACTTAGGTTGCTTCCATATCTTGACTGTTGTGAATAATGCTGCAGCGAACACAGGGGTGCACACACCCTTTCAAATCAGTGTTTGGATTTCTTTGGATAAATACCCAGAGTGGAATTGCTGGGTCATAAGGTAGTTCTATTTATAATTTTCTGAGGAACTTCCAAACTGTTTTCCATAGCGGCTGCAATCCCACCACAGTGCACAAGTGTCCCCTTTTCTCCACATCCTCGCAGACACTTGTTTTTGATTTATTGTTGATGATTCTGGCAGGTGTGAGGTGATATCTCATCATGGTTTTAATTTGCATTTCTCTGATGAATAGTGACCTTGAGCATTTTTTCATGTTTACTGGCCATCTATTTTCCTCTTTGGAGAAATGTCTTATTCAGGTCCTCTGCCCATGTTTAATTCGATTTTTTTGGTGTTATGATGTATGAATTCTTTATAAATTTTAGATATTAACTCTTTATTACATGTGTCATAGGCAAATATCTTCTCCCATTTAGTGGGTCATCTTTTTGTTTTGTCGTTGGTTTCCTTTGCAGTGCAAAAAGTTTTTAGTTTGATGTAGTTCCGTTTGTTTATTTTTTCTTTTGTTCCCCTTGCCCGAGGAGATATGTCAGAAAAAAATATTACTAAGAGCAATGTTTACTGCCCATGTTTTCTTCTAGGAGTTTTGTGGCTTGGGGTCTTATATTTAAAAGTCTTTAATTCATTTTGAATTTGTTCTTGCATACAGTGTAAGAAGGTGGTCCAGTTTCTCTTCTTTTGCATGTATCTGTCCAGTTTCCCCAACACCATTTGTTGAATACATTATCCTTAGCCCATTGTATATTCTTTTCTCCTTTGTCATAGATGAAATGACCATAAAGCCAAGGATTTAGTTCTGGGCTCTCTATTCTGTTTCATTAATCTATATGTCTGTTTCGATGCCAGTAATCAATTGTTTTGATTACTGTGGCCTTATAGTATAGTTTACTATCAGGTAGTATGATATATCCAGCTTTGTTCTTTCTCAAGATAGCTGTGGTTATTCGGGGGTTTTTATGGTTCTATATACATTTTAGGATTATTTATTCTGGTTCTGCGAAAAATGTCATTGGTATTTTCATAGGGATTGCATCGAATCTATAGATCGTTTTGGGTAGGATGGCCACTTTAATGATGTTAATTCTTCCCATCTATGACCTTGGTATATGCTTCAATTTATTTGTATCTTCTTCACTTTCTTTTCTTCAGTGTCTTATAATTTCTGAGTACAGGTCTTTTACCTCCTTGGTTAAATTTATTCCTAGGCATTTTATTATTTTTTTGATGCAGTTGTAAGTGCAATTATTTTCTTAATTTCTCGTTCTGATAATTCATTATTGGTGTGTAAAAATGCAACTGATTTTTGAATATTAACTTTGTATCCTGCTACTTTACTGAATTCATTTATCAGTTCTTACAGTTTTTTGGTGGAATCTTGGGGTTCTCTCTACATAGTATCATGTCATCTGCAGATAGTGACAGTTTTACTTCTTCTTTTCCAGTTTAGATGCCTTTTATTTCTCTTTCTTGTCTGGTTGCTGTGTTTAGGACTTCCAATACAATGTCTAATAAAAGTGGCGAAAGTGGGAATCCTTGTCTTGTTCCTGATCTTAAGGAAAATGCTTTTAGCTTTCCCCTGTTGACTATAGTGTTAGCTGTGGATTTGTCATATATGGCTTTTATTTAGTTAAGGTATGTTCCCTCTGTTCCCACTTTGTTGAGAGTTTTTTTTTTTAATCATAAATGGATGCTGGATTTTGTCAAATGCTTTTTCTGTATCATTATGATCATATGATTTATATCTTTCATTTGTTTATATGGTGTATCGTGTTCATTGATTGGGATATTGAACAAACTCATGAGTCCAGGAATAAATCCCAATTAATTATGGTGTATGATCTTTTAATGTATTGTTGAATTCGGTTTGCCAATATTTTGTTGAGGATTTTTATGTTTGTCAGGAATATCGGCCTATGATTTTATTGTTTTTGTACTGTCTTTGGTTTAGGAATCAGGATAATGCTGGCATCATAGAATGAGCTTGGTAACCTTCCTCCTCTTGATTTTTTGGAATAATTTGAGAGGAATAGTGTTAATTCTTTTTCTTTGGTAAAATTTACCTGTAAAGCCGTCTGATCCAAGACTGTCATTTGTTGGGAGATTTTTGATTACCGATTTGATTTTGTTTGTAGTAACCAGTCTGTTGAGATTTTCTGTTTTTTTTCTTGATTCAGTCTTGAAAAATTTTATATTTATAGTATTTATCCATTTCTTCCAAGAACTTCTCTATTCTTGAGGTTGTAAAAATTTTCTATGCTATAGCTAGAATGTGAATATTCTATGATTCAAACTGCTGGATGCTTTCAGTCAGCTTGCACTTGTCCTTCAGCTCTAGGAATTTCTCTGCTATTGTTTTCTTTCATTGCCCCAGATAGAACAATCCATAGTCTAACCAGTTTCTTGGAAGAGAAATCTTATTTATAACTTAATCCAATAATTTAAAGTTTCTTCGAAGTGAAATCAGTCTTTGTGGAGATAATTTCTCATTCTTTCAGTTACTTCCCTTTCTCCCCATGTTTGACTCTAAGATGCCATGTGAAGCATTGGGGAGATGAAACAAACTTACACTATAGGGAAAGGGAACTTCCTGGTCTTGTGCTGGTTTTGAGAATCAGAGCAGGAGTCATATTCATGGTCAGTGCTCACCTTCGCTTTCCCGATATGCTTCTCTCTCATGGACGTGAAGCCCCAATCTGAAGAGATACCTTAACCAGCTCTCTCCTTGACTCTTTCCCTCTTTTTCTCCACAAGTTAGGACAGATGTGTCATATCCTTTTCTCTGTTCTTTGGTAATTCTTTCCCATTTTCCTTTTTCTAGAACTATTAGTCACATATTAAAGGTCATAGGTTGACCACAGTGACCCTTTTCACTCATATTTTTTTTCTCTCTCTTTTTTGTTTTAATTTCTCAGGTATATTCTTGATTTTATCTTCCAATCCATTCATTGAAGTTTTTTTTTTATTTTCGCAATTTTATATTTTTAATTTCCAACAGGTTTTTTCCCTTGTTTACTGGTTGTTCCAATTTCACAGTACCTTGTTCTTGATTTATTGCTATAATATTGAAAGGTTAAAATTTCCACATTGAAACATATTATAAATCAAAGTGTCAGAAGCCAAAAACAAAGGGAGAATGTTGAAAGCAACCAGAGAGAAGTGACTCATTATATACAATGGATTCTCAAAAAGGCCAGTAGGCAATTTGTCATCAGAAACTAGGGAGGCAGGAAGGCAGTGGAATGACATGTTCTAAATGCTGATTAAAAAGAAAAAAAAACTATCAGGCGAGAATCCTATTTATGGCAAAAATTATCCTTTAGGAATGAAGGAGAAATTAGTAATTCCCAGGTAAAAAAGAAATCTGAGTTTTGTCACTAGATCTGCCCTACAAGAAATGCTAAATGAAGAAATCTTTTAGGATGAAATGAAAGGACACTAGACAGTATGGAATCCACACAAAGAAATAAAAGAACACCAGAAAGGTAACTCCATGAATATAAAAGTCAGTATTAATATATTTTCAGTTTTGTAACTCCTCTTTTTTCCCCTATATGACTTAAAAGACAAAGACATAAAGCAGCAGTTATTCATCTATTTATAGACACATAGTGTATAAAGATGTACTTTATAACAGCATAAAAGGATGAGAATGGAGCTATATAGGAGTAGTGTGTATGTAACTGAAACTAAATTGGTATTTATTTGAACTAGATTGTTATAAATTAAAATGTTAATTGTAATTTTCAGGGTAACCATTAAGAAAATAAAGATATATATATATAGTAAAAAAATGAGAAGGATCAAAATGGTATAGTCTTTCTAATACAAAAGAAGACAGTAATGGAGGAAGTGAGGAACAAAAAAGATATGACATGTAGAAAACAAATAGCAAAGTGGCAGAAGCCTTTTATCAGTAATTACGTTACATGTAAACATAAGTAAACTCCCCGATTGTAAGGCAGAGATCAGCAGAATAGATAAACAAAATAAAAACAACACACACGCACACAAAACATTCTACAAAAGACTCACTTTAGATCCAAAGACAAAACTAGGTGAAAAGTAAAAGAATGGAAAAACATATTCTAGGCAAATAATAATCAAAGAGCACTGGAGTGGCTGTACTGTTATCAGACAAAATATACAAAATCGTTATGACACAACGGATGATGATAAAAGTGTCAATCCAACAGGAAGATATAACCATTATAAAGTACATGCACCTAATACAAGGGCCCCAAAATATATCACGCAAAAAATGGACAGAAGAATTGAAGGGAGAAGTAGATGGTTTAATAGTAGTGGGAAACTTCAACACCCCACTTTCAGTAAAGGAAAGAATAATTAGAAAGAAAAGGAAACAGAACTGAACAGGTGTGCTACACCTAACAGGCATATATAGAACATTTTAGTCAAAAACAGTTGAATACACATTCTTCTCAACTGCACATGGAACATTCTCTAATATAAACCACATGTTAGTCTATATAACAAGTCTCATAAATTTAAAAAGACTGAAATCATACACAGCATCCTCTACGAACATGGAATGAAATCTGAGACCATCTACAGAGGAAATCTGGAAAATTCACAAATATGTGGAAATTAAACACAACCAATTGGAACAAAGAAGAAATCACAAGAGAAGTTAGAGAACGCTTTAAGACTAATGAAAAGGAAAACCACAAGATTTATGGGGTGCAATAGAAGCAGTGCTCAGAGGGAAGTTATAGCTGTACATGCCCACATTAAAAAAGAAATATCTCAAATTAATAACCTAAATTTACGCTTTAAGGAACCAGAAAAAGAACTGCAAACTAAATACAAAACAGTCAGAATGAAGGAAATGATAAATAGTAAAGACAAAATAGGGAATAGAAAAACAATAAATAAATTTTTTTAAAAAGATAGTTCTTTGAAAAGATTTTTTAAAAATTGACCTATCTTCAGCTAGACCAACAGAGAAAAAATGAGAGAAGAACTATGTCACTAAAATCTGAAATAAAAGTGGGGACATTAGTACTGATCTTACAGAAATAAAAAGGATTGGGAGGTAAAACTGAACAATTATATGCCAACAAATTAGATAATCCAAATGAAATGGCCAAATGACTAGAAACATACAAATTGCCAAAACTGGCTCAAAAAGAAATAGAAAACCTGAAAAGGCCTATAAAAATTAGATTGAATTAGTAGTAAAAAACCTCCCAACAACAAAATTCAAGACCAGATGAGTACACTGGTTAATTCTGCACACATTTAAAGAAATGAACACTAATCCTTCGTAAACTTCCAAAAAGCAGAAGAGGACTGAGCACTTCTAACTCATTTTTGAGGCCCACATTACCCTGATACCAAAGCCAGACAAAGATATCACCAAAAAAGAAAATTACAAAGTAATATTCCTTATGAATACAGATGCCAAAATCCTCAACAAAATACTAGCAAACTGATAAACAACAGCATATTAAAAGGATTATACACCATGACCAAGTGGGACTTATCCCAGGCACACAAACAAGGTTCAACCTAAGGAAATTAATTGATATAAACACTGCTTAATAGAATGAAGGAAAAAACACATGATCATCTCAGTTGATACTCAAGAAGCATTTGACAAATGCTAACACCCTTTCATGATAAAACACTCAGAAAGCTAGGAATCTAGGGAACAGGCCTCAACAAATAAGGACATTTATGAAAATGCACAGCTAACATTTTACTCAATGGTGAAAGATTGAAAGCTTTCTCCCTAAGATTGAGAACGAGAAGGATGTCTACTTTCACCACTGCTGTTAAGCACTGTACTGGTAGTTCTAGTGAAAACAAGGCAGAAAGCATCCAAGTTGGAAAGTAAGAAGTAAAACTTTCTGTATTTGCAGATGACATTATCCTACATATATACAATCCCAAAGAAGCCCCCTGCCAAAGCTACTAGAGCTAATAAATGAATTTAGCAAAGTTGCAGTGTTCAAAATCACAGAAATCAGTTGTTTCTACACACTAGCAATGAACAACCCCCCCAAATTAAGAAAACAATTCTATTTATAGTAGCATCTAAAGTAAAATAATTTCCCAAAGTGTACTGATTTTTGCTCCTAAAAGTAATATTGGAGAGCTAATTCCTTCACATCCCTGTGAATACTTGCTACGGTCTGTCTTGTCCCTTTAGGCCATTGTGGTGAGTGTATAGTAGTAGTGCATTATGGCCTTAATTCATATTTTGTTGCTGACTAATAAAGTTGAAAGCGTTTTCGTTTTTTTTTAGGTATAGTTTAATAATATTACTTGAATACCATTTCTTATACATAGATTTACTCCTTGGGTTCAACCCTACGTTCATAGTCCCAAAATTAAAGTCGAAGAAACAGGACTTTTAAAAATTAGGTCTGTAATATGTGAATAACAGTTTATTAGGTTGTATTAGTTAAAATTACATTTGGTCGAGAACCAAGCAAAAACTCCAAAGACAGCCCCTTGAGCAAAGTTAAATTCTCCATCACACACAAAAAGAAGTAAACAAGTAGACAGTAAATGATTTTTATTAGGGAAACAGACATCTTTTGTCTTGTTGCTTCATTTATAGGGTCTCCCAATAGTCCAAGATGGATGATAAAATTGCAGACATAATGACATTCTAAATAGCAAATAGAAGGAAGTTTTTTAAAAATCCCCTTTTAAGGAATCTTCTTGGTCATATATATAGCTTTTTCATAAATGTCTTATTGGCTAGCAATTATATGGTAATAGCTAACTAAAAATTAGGGTGTATGTTTACTAAGAAAGGCACTTAGAAGATATTTAGAGCAGTTTTTTCATACAGGATATGATGGAAAGAAATAGGAAAGCTGCAGTCCCTAATTTTACAGAAAATCTCAGGTCCAGCTCTGTACCTTTTTAACATTGCCTTAGTTATTCTTAGCCTTTTGTATTTCTACATAAATTTCCGAATTTGGCTTGTCAGTATCCACAGGAAAAAACCTGGGATTTTGATTATGATTGCATTAAATCTATACCTCAATTCAGGGAGAACTGACATTTTTAGGTGAAGTATTCCACTCCATGAACATGTTTATATGCCCCCATTTGTGTGGGTCTTTTAATTCTTCTCAATAATATAATTTTTAGTGCAAAGGTGTTATACATCTTTTGTTAGATTTATTCCTAGCTGTTTGATATTTATTTCAAAAATACGGTAACAGTTTAGTAAATAGCATTTCAAACAGTGCATTTCCCATTTTTTGCTAGTATATAGAAATCCAGTGGATTTTTCGTATATTGGCCTTGTGTCTGGTGACTTTGCCAAATTTACATGTCCTTAATGCTTTGTTAAAAAAAATTCTGCAAACACAATCAGGTCATTTGTGCATAATGACAATTTTCTTTCTTTCCATATGCCTTTTATTTCTTTTTCTTGCCTAACTGAATTTGCAAGGATTTTCAGGGATGATATTAGGCATTCTTTTCTTATTCCCATGTTCAGAGAGACAGTTTTTAATAATTTACCAGTAAGTGTAATGTTTATTATAGGTTCTGGGTAGATATGGTTTATCAGTTTAAGTAAATTCCTTTCTTAACTATATTTTGTTGTAGTTGTGTGCTACTCAGAGTGTAATTTCTCCTTTTGAAAAGTGTGGTAGAAGTCTCATAAAACCACTTTGGCTTCATACCTTCTGGATTTTCTCTTTATTAATTTCTCCCTTCTATTTCCTGTAATTTTTATTGTCATTTCTTATTGTTATCCTTATTCTAAATTCCTGAGGTGTAAAGTAAGTTTATTTTCTGCTTCTCTTGTTTACTAATAAACACATGTACGGCCACGAATTTTCCTCCTCACTTCAGCCCCATCCTATAGATTTTGATTTATAATAGTTCCAATGTTTTTTTTTTTCATTTTTATTTTTCTTCAACTCAAGAGTTATTTAGAAGTGCATTTAAAATTTTTCAGCTATGTAGATCTGGGGGGATGGATTTTTTTTGCTATTATGTTCATTTTTAATACTACATTATGGTAGCTGGCCCATGTGATATCAGCATTATGGATATTTTTTGATGTTTCCTTTGTTAGTCTTGAACAAGGGTTCACAAACAGCAGCCCGTAGGCCACATGGGCCTGGTGCCTGTTTATTGGAAAACAGCCACACTCATTCATTTACGTACCACTCATGACAACTTTCTAGCTACAACTTTATAGCTGAGCACTTGTGACAGAGACACTGTGGTCCATACAGCCTCAAACATTCGCTAGATAGCTAGCCTTTTCATAAAACGCTTGCTGACACCTGACTTAAGACATGGTCATTTTTTGTGACTTTTCATATGGTTTGAAAAATATGTGTACTGTCTTTTGGGAGCAAGTCCTTCATCTCCTTGTTGGAACAGGCTTGTTGTGTTATACTGATCTTTATGTCTTTCCTCATTGTTTGTGCTTTTGATTAGACATATCTGAGAGGGATGTGTATAAACCTCCCATCATAACTAGAGTTGCCCACTTCCTATAGTTTCCTCAGGGTTAGCTTTACATATTCTGAAGCTGTATCATTGGTCCATAAAGAGTGTGTGAAGGTTCATAACTATTATATCGTTTTGCTGTGTATAAAATAGCCCTCTTGGTTCTATTTATTTAGACATTTCTTTATGCTGAGCCTTGAATTCTTTCTCTCTAAAGAATATTATTGTTTCCATCAGGATTAGGTTCAGCTAGGTATTAAATAATTAAATAACAAATAATGAATTAAATTAATAGAATTAGTTTAAACAGGTAAGATTATTTCTTGGGTAGAAGAAGTCTGGAGATAAGTATTCCAGGGCTTCGATGTGATCAGAGGCCCAAGTTTCCACCTCTGCTTCACCATATTGGTCTATGGTTTCCATCCTTATGTCCCCTCGTGGTCCACGAGACTTCTGGAGCTCCAGGCAGCACACCTCCATTGAAGGCCAGAAGGAGGAGGAAAGGCAGGAGGGCAAAAAGGGACCCATCACAGCTCAGCCAGTTTCTAATAAGTGATCTTTCCAGAAGTCCCAGAAAACAGTTGAATTTCTTTTTCAGTGGTAGAACTCAGTGCAGTGGCCACAAGAGCTAAGCTCCCAGGGAGGCCTCTCGGGTGGCTCTGTCCTGGGTAAAAAATGGCATTCTTTTAGCAAGCAGGAAGGTGAGGCTGGATGTTTGGACTAGGCGGCCAGCGGTCTCTTCCACTGCCTGTTGCTCATTGTGGTTCTTGTTAACAGCATTTTCCTGTTACAAGCGTTTCTGTTCCTTTGTTCTCAACCTTCCTCAGTTATACTGTCTCAGGTGTGTCTCTTGTAAATAAAACACAACCAGATCTTGAGTTATCTGCTTTTAAACAATTGGCGCATCTGTCTATTAACAGGGGAGTATAATGCCTTCATTTTGTTACCTTTGCTGAGGTATGTGGCAGTATTCCTGCCATTACCTTTTTGGCTTTCTGTTTGCCATATTTTAAGTTCTTTTTACCTTTCCTGCCATTTGTTAATGCCGAGTTTCCTGTTGTATAAGTTGTCCTTACCATTTTGATTTTTTTTAGTTGTTATTCTTAATGTTTTTGAACATTCTGTCTTGAAATAATTTCAGACTTAAAGAAAAGTTGCAAGAATAGTACAAAGGATTCCTGTATATCCTTCACCCAGATTCCCCAAATGTCAAGAATTTATTATATCTCCCCTTTTTTCTTATGCCCGTGGATAATTTTTCCTGACCCTTTTGAGAGTAAGTGCACCTTTAGTGGACATTTCCTCAAGAACAAGGACATTTTCTTATTACCAACAATAAAACAGTTAATATCAAGACATTAATATTCATATAATACTATTATCTAATCCATAGATGGTATTAAAATTTCACCAGTTTTCTCAGTAACATCCCTCATAGCAGAAAAAAACCCTTCGTTCTAGTCCAGGATACAGTCCAGGTTTGTATATTGCATGTAATTGTCATGACTCCTTAGTCTCCTTTGATCTGATGCAATGACTATGTCTTTTGTGACCTTGATATTTTTGAAGGCTAGAGGCCAGATATTTTGTAAAATATCCCTCATCTTGGATCTGCTTATGTTTTATTATAATTAGATGCAGATTATGCACTTTTGACAATGACACTACCAAAATATGTTCTCAGTGATTTGCATCCGGAGGCACAGATCAGTTTGTTCTATGCATTGCTACTGATTTCAACTTGGACCATGTGCTTAAGCCAGTGTCTTTTAGCTCTTTCCACTGTAAAGTTATTATTCTTCCCTTTGAAATTAATAATTATCTTTGGAGTTTTAAGATTCATCAGTGATTCTTTCCTGAATTATTTATTACCAGGATGGTTGTCAAAGGCAGTGTTCTTTTTTTTTTTTTTGAATTAATTTTTTACGGTGACATTGGTTAACGAAATCCACTAAGTTTCAGCTGTACACTTCAACAGTAAGGCGTATATATAGTACATTGTGTGTTTACCTCCCATAGTTAGATTTCTTCCTGTCACCACAGATTTGGCCCCCTTTACCCCATCTTCCTCCCCCTCCCCCCACTCCCCACCCTCTGGTAACTACTAATCTGTAGTCTATGTCCATGAATCTCTGTTTGTTTGTCCTGTTCATTTGTTATTTTTAGGTTTATATTCCACAGATAAGTGATATTATGCGGTTTTCAACTATTTCTGTCTGGCTTATTTAGCATGATTATCTTAAGGTCACAAATGTCAGTATTTCATCTCTTCTTATGGCTGCATAATATTCCATTGTATATATGTACCACAGCTTCTTTAGCCAGTCGTCTATCGTAGGACACTTCGGTTGCTTCCATGTCCTGGCCACTGTGAATAATGCTACTGTGAACATCAGTGTGCAAATATATTTTTAGTTATGGGTTTTCAAGTCTCTGAGATAAATACCCAGTAGATGGATTGCTGGATCATATGGTAGATCAATTCTTAGTGTTTTGAGGAACCTCCATACAGTTTTCCATAGTGGCTGTACCAATTCGCAGTCCCACCAGCAGTGTATGAGGGTTCCTTTCCCTCCGCATCCTCTCCAGCACTTGTTATTACTTGTGCTGTTGATCACAGCTATTCTAACAGGTGTGGGATGGTATCTCATTGTGGTTTTGATTTGCATTCCCCTAATAGCTAGCGATGTTGAGCATCTTTTCACATATTTATTGGCCATTTGTCAAAGGCAGTGTTCTAATGCCATCATTCCTTCTACATCTGCTAGCTGGCATTCTATTCCAAGGAAGGGCTTTCCCTTATTCCCATTTGTTTGTTTATTTACTTATATTAATGTAGACACCTAAATTCTTATTTTATTTTATTCAGTAGATTCTAATCATTGCCATCATTAACTCTTGCGAGGCACACATTGTTTCAAATCTGCCAGGGGAAGCCCCTCCCATGTTCTTTGGACACTTTCTCATCATCAATTGAGTACCACCCGATTTTCTGGCGGGAGAAGGTGTTCCGGCTTCACCTCATTCTTTCCTGTGCTCACGTTGCCTTAATGTGGTATTGGGCCATATTTGCTAATATTTTATTTAGAACTTTTACATCTATAATCATAATTGATAACTTGTTGGAATTTGCTTGGTACTGTTTTCATCGGGTTTAGGTATTCCCCTAGGAAAGCAGCAGGGCCTTTTATTTGGGGTGGGGGGGGCGTTTCTATTTCTCTGTTTCTGCTCTAAGGCTTCCGTAGTGTAATGGTTATCACTTTCCTAATGGGGTTAGATTTCTTAAACTGTATTTTCCTAAGAAATTATCCATTTTTCTCTTATTTTCATATTTATTTGCGCAGAGCTCTGTCTGCCAGATAGTCTTTCATGGTATTTTAACTCTTCTGTTTCATTAGTTCTCTCCCCTTGCCCTTGCCCTTTCATTTTGTATGTCTGTGCTCTTTCCTTTCTTCCTCTTATGTTAGCTAGTGGTGTATGTATCTTTATATATATATATATATATATATATATATATATATATATATATATATATAGATCATGTATCATATATATATATAATATTCAACAGAATTGAAAGCAGGATCCCAAAGAGATATTTGCACACCCATGCTCGATACAGCATTATTCGTAGTAGCCAAGATGTGGAAACAACCCGAACATATTTAATTTGGGGCAGCGATTTCGAATGGCAGTTTTAAAAATCTTCCATTCGCAGATGTGCACTGTCAGCATATAAAAGCAGAACTGATTTTGCGTGTGACGCTTGTATTCTGTGACCTTGCGAAACCCATGCGGATACACGATAGTGTTGTGTGCAAATAGAAATGACGAGACAAGCGCAAGATTTTTGTATGCCGAATAGCTCAAAGTGAATCCTGGAGAATGTCCCGTGTGCATTTGAGAGAATGTAAAATTTTACAGTGTTCTTGGGAGCATTTTCTGTATATATCTGTTAAGTGTAATTGATGTGCAGTATCGTTCGGTTCCTCTGTTTCTTTATCGTCTGCCTTGTTCAGTCCATTATGGAAAGTGAGATATTGACGTCTCCTACTATTATTGTGTTGCTATTTCAGTCATATATTTAGGAGTTCTGATGTTAGATGCATAAATATTCCTAATTATTTTATTTCCTTGGTTTATGACCCCTTTCATCCTTACATAATGTCCTCCTTTGTCCCTCGTAACAGTGTTTGACTTACAGTCTATTTCACCTGCTACAAGTCTAGCCCTGCTCTCTTTTGGTTTCTATTTGCATAGCATATATTTTTCCGTGTGGAATTGTGGATCTAACCAACCTGAAATCCTGACTCCATCTCTGCTTTCCAGCCCAGTTTCCTATGTGTCTATATTCTCAGCGAGCCCTGTGGGGTACAATCAGCAGGAGGGGGGAGGTGACTCTTTGTGGGGTTTCTACATATTTCAGTTCGTCCCACCATCCCACACGGTTGTTACAAGCCCCACCGCATTCCTCCTACCCCAGCAAAGTCCATCTGTGTATGACAAACCCCACCCTTCACACGCCTGTGTCCTCAGAGAAGACAGATTTCCCCAGGGAGGAGAGTGGCCACTGGTCTCTATGCGCCTCATTGTTCTTCTCAGAATGCAGTTTATTTAGACTTAATCTCTGTGTCCGCGGCTTTCTGAGATCTTTTCTTTAGACTATATACTTTTGTCTTATTTGTTTTCCTATTGTTACGGTGGCTGTAACGGCCTTTGGTGACCTTATACATCTGTAACTGGTAGCAGAATTAATCGAACTAGGAACTGAGATGATTCAAAGTTGGGCCTCCAGTCCCTGTAAGGGCTGGTCTATTTTTACTACTAGCATGTATACTTTGAGGTCCTGACCTAAAACCTGGAACTACCTTAGAGCCCTTGGCCCTTCCCTCACTGTGACAAGCCCTGAAACTCCTCAGTTCTGTCCCCGAAGACCCATAAGCACTTTTAAATTCTCTTCAACTTTCCAGGAAGACCGTCTTTGAATGTCAGGCTAATCTCTCTGGATTTTCCTCCTTTCCCAGATCTTGTTCCCACTATTATTTTCTGCTTTGATAGCTATCCAGTAACTTCCAACAGATGGTATTTTATTTGGCCCAGCTATTCTAGTCACTCTCAACAGGATGATTGCTCTTAACCATCTAGTTAAGGGAGCCTCAACCCCAAGTGTGGATGGGTACTGGTCTGTGGCCTGTTCGGAACTGGGTCGCACAGCAGGAGGCTTGTGAGCGAAGCTTCATCTATATCTGCAGCCGCCCCCCAATGCCAGCATCACTGCCTCAGCCCCACCTCAGACCATCAGGCATTAGATTCTCATAGGAGCGCCAGTCCCTGGGGCCAGAAAGGTTGGGGACCACTGCCTAGTTCATTAGCAGAAGCATAATCCCTGCTAAGCTTTGGATCTCTACCTACGTAGGTCCTGAAATTATAGTTTTGAGTAAACTGACATAAGCTCTAGCTGTTTCCACTAGGCATCTATGAAGATGTGTGTCCGTTCTCAGTGGACCACCAGTACCATTTCTGCTCGTGGTCTTGACAAACTCAGAGGGAAAACCCTGCTAAGCGAACTAATAGCAGCAGCAGACTGATTTCTTCAGGGTTTCCGGAAATGTCAGTAAATAATAGTCACCGTGTATTACCTCAAAGGACCCTCTGCAAACCACAAGCAGCTATGGCATGCTCTTTGATGAATTCTTCCCTGACTACTTGGATGTTGGGAAGGGGAAGGTGCTTGCAATCCTCCATCATTCGTGTTCTGTCTAGATTGTGGAATGAGGCCCAGAAACATTCTGCTGGGTGGCAAAGAGAGAGGGAGCTAGATCTTAAGCTGCTGTGCCACTGTGTGCCAGTGAGGTCTTACAGTGCCAGGGGCCCCCAACCTGGCTGCTCCACCGAACCCACTGCTACGTGGAGTTTAGGTGTATTTGGGGTGAGAAGTAGGTTGGTCTTAGTAGTGAGCATATCTGTTTTTTCCAACACTAGCATGAAAATCAAGTATTTTTGAATTTCTTACCTTCCTCCCACCCCAGAAGAGAGAATGGGAATGGAGGGTCACTGGCGAACACTGAGTGAGAACCAGTGAGCGTTTAAATGAGTGATCCCGCACACATAATGACTCTCATGGAGTCATTGGAGAGTCTGCCTGTTCCTCTTCCCCGGGCTTTGTGATCAATGTATTCAACCTCACTGGCGATGCCTTGGCTGAAAAGTGTTAGTTAGCTCTTGCTCTTGTCTGGGGAGCAAGTATCCGAGTTGTGGGCTCCCCAGCCTTCTGTTAAGTTTACAAAAGTAGCCTCAGATTTTCTATGACACTAGAGAATATTGCCCCTGTCCTTCTAATTTGCTCCCCAGATGAACTCAATTTGAACTCTCTCCACTTTGAACTTGAGCTACTAAATGAATTATGGGAATGTTTAACCTTTGAAGCACGCCATAACCATACTAAAACAGGCTAAATGCCCGTCAGTGGACAAGTGGATAAAGAAAATGTGGGATGTGTATATGTATACCATTTTCAGCGACATGGACGAACCCAGAGAACATCATGGAATGAGAAACAAGCCAGACACAGAAAGATAAACACTGGGTAGTCTCACTTATGTGTGAAATCTAAAATAGACTCATAGAAGCAGAGTAGGGTGGTGGTTGCCAGGGGTGGGGGTGGAGGAGAAAATGAAGACGTGCTAGTCAAAGGGCACAAAGTTCCGGAGTGAATGAGTTCAGGAGGTCTAGTGTGCTACGTGGTGACCAGTTAACGGTACCATACTGTATACTAGAAATATTGTAAGAAAGTAAATTTTAAGTGTTCTCACCACATAAAAGAACAAGGGTGAGGCGATGGCTGTGTTAATTATTAGCTCGAGTGTGATGATCATTTCACCATGAGTAGACACCAAAATATCAATTTGTAAACCTTAAGTATATAATTCCTATTTGTCCCTTATACCTCAGCGAAGCTGGACACAAACAGACAAAAGCACTGACCTGAAGTGATTGTCTTGCAGGTATGAGAGGATTGAAATCCCCATCCATATTGTGCCTCATGTCACCATTGGGAAAGTGTGCCTCGAATCAGCAGTCGAGCTGCCCAAGATCCTGTGCCAAGAGGAGCAGGACGCGTATCGGAGGATCCACAGGTAGGCACCTTCCTCGCCCTGCCCTCCACTTCCGGGGCCAGTCCCGTCTCCTCTTCTGTTCTTTCTTCAGCAGCTCAAGTCTCGAGCCCACTTTCCTTCCACCTGTCTGTGAGAATGCTGTATAGTGGTCTCCAGTCTTGTCGCACACTGTGTGACAACGTCGTTAACGTGTGTTTATTATCACTTTGGATCCTTCAGGGGCAAAGACACTTTTTTGGTTGTAAAAAAAGTAAAGGACAGTATCTTAGTAGCCCTATTGCCAGGCACTGGGTCGTGGCCAAGACATGAAGACTATGTGAAGACTTCAGTGAGAGACAGTGTTTCTCAAAACGATCTCTTTAAATTACCTCAAAGTTCCACATAAAATCACTTCTCAAAAAGCATGAAAAGTTTAGCAATACCAGGAATTTAAATTATACATATTCATCTAACCCAGATGGCAGAGGCCTGTTACACTTTATCGTTTCATCTGGTAGCCGTGATCACCTCATTTTCCCTTCACCACCACTTTGTTACTAACTTACACTGTTTTACCCCTTCAGCCTTACACATCTGGACTCAGTCACCAAGATCCATAATGGCTCAGGTAAGATTTTCTTTTTCTTGAGTATAAGCAGTGACCTCTGCAATGCTTAGCTGACAGAAGCAGATTTAGTTTAAGTGATTGAACCGATGGGTACAAGTTATCCTCAAGGTTCCTTTCCCAAGAGCTTTGCCATTCATGAATCCCGCTCCCAACTTTTTTGTGGAACACAGTGAACCCTTGAATAATATAAATGCTACCGAGAGTAAGACTGGAGGGGACACAGGGGCAGGTTTTACCACAGCCTGTTTACCAGCCGGTCCCCAGGGAGGAGGGAGGACCCTGATGGCTGTGTGTGACAGCTTCCGTGGCATGACGCCCCTCCCACAGCTGATTTCACGCCGTATACTTATGGAAATTTCAACACCTGGCTCTCGTGAGCTGCTCTAAACTGCTTCTAGCACACTGGTACCAGTGTGTCGTGGCGGTTGAAAGAGAAAGACACACAGACAGACAGAAAAAAAGGAGGGCGTGAGGGAAAAACTTGTTTCACGTCAATAAATACAGCAGGGATTCCTATACAACGCCAAGGGACAGCAAGCTCAATACAATATACAAAATGGCTTTCCCCACGACACACACCTTCCCGCCCACATTTCCTCTCTAACCTTGACTCCCAGGCCATTCTGTACAGTCTCCCCCAGTGTCTAGCAAAGTCACCAGGGAGGAAAAAGAGGAGGCTTTCAGGTGTGACAGGTAATTACTTTGAGGGGAAGAGAACAGAGAGATGGTGTGGTGTGTCCGTCCTGTTGTTTATTTCTGGAGGTAAAAGATGACAGAGTTAAAAGTTGGTATTAAATAACATGTAGCGATACTCTAAAGCCACAGTAATTTAAGTCATAAGTGGACAAATGAATCAGTAGGACTACTGAAAAGAGCCTAGAAATGGGCCCATAAGAATTTATATTTAAGAAAGATGTTACTTCAAATCAAGAAAAAAGGATGAATTAGTCACTAAATAGAATTGCGACAGTCACTTGTCAGTTTAGTCATTCAAGAAATATTTGAGTGCCTACTCTCAGTCAGCACTCTTCTAGACCCTGGGGTACAGTGCTGAGCAAAAGAGACAATCTTACCCTTCATGGACGTACATTCTTCTATTTCAGCTGTAGGAAAAACAAGGTTCCTACCTAACACCCTACACAAAAATTCCAGGTGTATTGAAACTTTTACTATTTAATACAGTGCAGCCACTTTGGGAGAGAGCTCAGCGATTATAATGACAAACGTTCCACCAGAGTCTCTCCTAGCTGTGTGCCCCAAAGAATTGAAAACACGTGTTCAGACCAAACCGTGTACAGCCATGTCCACAGCAGCACGATTCACAGCAGCCACAGGGTGGAGATGCCCCAGTGTCTGTCAGTGGGTAGGCAGACACGCAGACGCGTGCTCCATCCACATGACAGATGCCTTTGTTGCTTAGCAACAAAAGGACCAAGTACCGATGCAGGAACGACCTGGGCGAATCCCAGGGGCGGTACGCCGAGTGAAAGAAGCGCCACACGGAATGTCACACTCTACGGTTCCATTCATAGGACATTCAAGAATCAGCAAAGCTGGTCTAAGGTGCCAGCAAGTGCATTAGTAGCTGCTGTGGCCACAGGTGCAAGGACGTTGACCGCAGAAAGAACTGTGGAGGAGCCTCGGGGCTGATGCAAATGGTCTATGCCTTGGCCGCGGGTGGGTCCAAGGGGTGGGCACCGGTCAGCACTCATCACACCGTATACCTGAAATGGGGCCCTTCAATTGTCTATAAATCACACCCCTGTAAAGTTCATTTTCAAAGACAAAAAATACAGAAAGAAAATATAAGAGGATGTTTTTCACACTCTAGGGAGGTAATGGCCTAATCTGAAACCCTCAACTCAGGAAAGAAAGGCTGGCTCAACAAGAGCTCAAGGCTTTTATAAACCCCTACAGAAAAATGAAATTGCTCATAGTAACCTTTAAAAGAGAGGTATGGATGAAGATGAAATACTCAGTTTTCCATGTTTTTTTTGGCAAAGATTAACTTGACAGATAAGTACGTGAAGATGTGGGGAAAGTGAACACTCCCATATGCTGTGCCTGGAGGTGTAATTTGGTACAGTTTGGAAAATACTGGATAATCCGTTTGAAAATATACATGCACCTGAATATAGCAGTTCTACTTCTAGGAATGTATCCGTCAACAATTCGGAGGGCAAGTGCGCAAAAATAAATTTAAAGGGGTATCAGTTGCAGTCTTTCTAATAGCAAAAAATTGAATGCCACTGGAATGCCCATCAATAGAAGATTTATTTAATTTGTACATCCATTGTGATGAATATTGTGTGGCCCTTAATAATAAGGAAAGCTGGGAGTCAAGACGGTGGTGCAGGTACGTGCTATGTCTGCCTCCTCTCATGACCAAATCAGAATTACAACAAAACTACGGGACAACCACGGAGAATCGCCTGAAGTCTGCTGAACAGAAGTCCATACAGAAATAGCCCCCCTGAGACTGGTATGAGTGGCGGGGACATGGAAAGGGCTGATCCCACACCTGCGTGTGGCAGTTAAAAATTGAGAGGGATCTCTCAGCTGCCAAGGTCCCCCGGAGGAGCGAGGGGCCCTGGCTTTCAGTGCTGGGAAGAGAGGTTCCCACAAGTTCTGGCTGTGAAAACCAGCAGAGAGTGTGGCTGAGTGAGACATACGGTGGTGGAGTCGCACACGTTCCTCTTTAAGGGCCCGAGGACAGACTCATCGCTGAGGGACTCACCTGCTCTGAGCTCCAGCACTGGGGCAGCAGCTCAAAAGGCGCCAGGGACACACGGGGAGGAACTGAGTGGTCTGGCTTCGGTGCGAGGGCTGGAGGGCAGCTTCCTCCCAGACAGAACTGCGTCTCCGTCGACCTGGCTAACAGTAGTCACTCCACCTTGCTGATTCCTTGAGACCCTGACCCGCCTTCCCCAATGTGCACGCCACCTGAGCCACTTCCAGTGACTTTTACATACAAACAGCCCATCTTGGCTCTTGCTGCGGACTTTCCTAAAATCTCTCAAAGGCTCACAAACCCCAGAAAAGCAGCATCTGGCCTCAGCATGCCATGTACCTCTTGCTAAGTAGCCCCAAGCCTGGCACTAGCAGCAGCTGGCCTCAGTTCCTGACTTGGCCTCCTGAGGCAGCTCCAAGCCCAGCGGATTGCTTGGTGGCTCATACCAGGTAGCCCCACGCCAGGCACAGGCTTTGGACCGAGCCAGAGCACCACCTGGGCACATGTGAGGGTGACATACCTGAAGGGCAGATTGGGAAGGCACCAGAGCCCTGCTAAAGCGAGCCCTGTTCTTGGGGTCAACCCGTGTACAGCAGCTCCTCCACTGTCCTCACATCCAATCAGCCTGAGGGTCAGTCCCTCCCACTGATATGCAACCAGGGCTCTAGTACAACAGGAGGGCACACACGACCCATGCAAGCTACACACATGGAACACCCTGCTCAGGTGACCAGGGAAATGGTGCCACTGGGACCACAGGCCACATACCCAATAAGGCCACTCCACTAAGACCGGGAGACATAGCAGCCCTACCTAATACATAGAAACAAGCACAGGGAGGCAGCTTATATGAAGAGACAAAGAAACATGCCCCATATGAAAGAACAGAACAAGGCTCCAGAAAAAGAACTCAACAAAATGGAGATGAGCAATCTACCAGATGCAGAGTTCAAAACACTTGTGATAAGGATGCTCAATGATCTCCGTGAGAAATGCAACAAAGAGACAGGAAACATAAAATGGAGATAGAAAACATAAAAAAAAAACAGTCAGAAATGAAGAATACAATATGTCAAATGAATACCTCAGAAGGAATCAACAGATTAGACGAAGCAGAGGATCGAATCAGTGATTTAGAAGCTAAGGTAGCAGAAAACACCCCAACAGAATGGCGACATGAAAAAAGGAATCCAAAAGAGTGAGGGTATTTAAGGGGCCTCTTTGACAACATGAGGCGTACCAACATTTGCATCATAGGGGTACCGAGAGAAGAGAGCAAGGATTTGAAAACCTCTCTGAAGAAACAATGATGGAAGACTTCCCTAACCTGATGAAGCAAATAGACGCTCAAGCATAGGAAATGCAGAGAGTCACAAACAAGATGAACCCAAAGAGGCCCACACCAAGACACATCATCATTAAAATGCCAAAGGTTAAGGACAAAGAGAGAATCTTAAAAGCAGCAAGAGACAGGCAGCTAGTTACCTACAAGAGAGCTCCCATGAGACTGTCAGCTGATTTCTCAACAGAAACTTTGCAAACCAAAGGGACTGACAGGAAATATTCAAAGTGATAAAAAGCAAGGCCCTATAACCAAAATGACTCTACCCAGCAAGGCTAACATTTAGAATTGAAGGACAGATAAAGAGCTTCCCAGATAAGAAAAAGCTAAAGGGGTTCATCACCACCAAACTGGTATTATAGGAAATGTTGGAGGGACTTCTTTAAAAAAAAGAAGAAACAAGGATCAAAAATATGAACAAATAATACACGTAAAACTAATATGCTGTATGCCAACTGTCATTGAAAAATCAAAGAAATTATTTTTAAAAAGTAACAGTAAAATAGCAGTAACTATATATTTATCAACAATTACTTTAAATGAGAATGGAATAAATGATCCAATCAAAAGACCCAGGGTGGCTGAATGGATAAGAAAACAAGACCCTTATGTATGCTGCCTACAAGAGACTCTCTTCAGATTGAAAGACATATAGTGGCTCTAAGTAAAGAAATAGAAAAAGAAATTTCACGAAAATGGAAACAAACAAAAGTTGGGGTAGCAATACTCATGCCAGACAAAATAGGCTTTAAAACAGGCCATAACGAGAGACAAAGAAGGACCCAGTTATCCCACTTCTGAGTGTCTATCCAAAGAAACCCAGAACACTACCTAAAAGGGATATGAGAGTCCATATGTTCATTGCAGCATTATTTACAGTCAAGATATGGAGGCAACCTGGGTGTCTGTCAGTGCACAAATAGATAAAGAACAGGTGGTACTTATATGTGATGGAATATTACTTGGCCATAAAAAAAGTGAAATCTCGCCACCTGCAACAACCTGGATGGACCTAGAGGGTATTGTGCTGAGTGGAGTAAGTCAGACAGAGAAAGACAAGTGCCATATGATTTCACTCACATGTGGAATCTAAGGAACAAAATAAGTAAACAAAACAGAAACAAACTCATTGATACAGAGAACATTTTGATGGTTGCCTAGGACAGGGTTGGTGGGTGGGTGAAAAAGAAGAAGGGATGAAGAATTACAAATTAGTAGTTATAAAACAGTCACAGGGATGTAGAGTACAGCATAGGGAATATAGTCAATAACATTGTAATAACTATGTACGGTGTTTGGTGGGAACTAGATTTATTGGGGTGATCTAGATTTATTGGGGTGATCATTTCATAAGTTATATAAATATCTAATCACTGTTGTACACCTGAAACTAATATAATATCTTATGCCCAATATAATTGAAAAATTAAAAAAAAAACTATTAAAGAAAAATAAGGAACATTAGGTATTTATTGGCACAGAAAGATGTCTGTGGCGTTTTGTTAGATGGGGATAAAGTAACATCCACAATCATACAGTTTTTATTCAGAAGCACAGACACACACATGTATACACACACACACACACAGACACACACACATATGCCTTGGAAGGTATCTCCCACAGTACTACAGTGGTCATTTTCAATAAGTCATGTACTATGAGAGAGAAAAAGATATTTCCATTAGGTGGAATTTGTTTTAAAAAGACTGCCATCGAATCCTTGCCTCACCATGAAGCTGAACATTCCTCGTAAGGCAGGAGAGATGATGAGTCCTTACTCTTCATCTCTGGTCTTTCCTCATTTCCAAAGAGAAGCTTTCAGGTGAGTTGAATTAATGTATTTATTTTTACAATGTACATAACATTTGATAAGCGATTTTCCTACTGGACTTGTGGAGAACAGTTACAGAAGGCAGAGTTCTGGCTGCCTTGGCGGTTAGGGTCGTTTGCACTGTGGGAAGGGCGAGGGCTGGGGAAGGAGACCCTTCTGCAGCTCTTGCCCTTCCGCCGAAGGGAGTAAAGAGCTGGTCGTTTTCTGCTGTCTGCTTATCCAGGCTTCCCTCTGGCTTATGGATCCAGGGATGTTCACGATGGCCTCAGAAGAGGTATCTTCGCTCAGCCGTTCTGTCTTTCCTCTGGTTGGCCGTACACAACTGTCTACCAGTCCAACTTACTGCATTTTTCCTACTTTCTCCTCCAACCCCATCTCTCCATGCTCACAGTTGGGGGGCCATTGGTGCTGGCGTGTCTTCTCATCTGTGTTTTTCCTATTGAAGTGTTTACCAAGAATCTGTGCAGCCAGATGTCAGCGGTCAGCGGGCCTCTCCTACAGTGGTTGGAGGACAGACTGGAGCAAAACCAGCAGCATCTGCAGGAGTTGCAACAAGAAAAGGAGGAGCTGATGCGAGAACTTTCTTCTCTAGAATAAAGTGGGAGACAAAATGGGGTAAAGAAATTTTATTTTTCCAATAGCCTGGAAATTCACACTCCTCATGTGTAGGCAGGCAATGGAGAAGCTCTCTTTATATCCCAGGGGATGAGTTTTATGCACAGAATAAACACAGATATCTTCCCAAAATTTGATTGGGGCCTGATGAAGCCTTTTACCTGTAACTGGCCTACAAAGCATACTGGCTTACAAAGCATATGCAAGATTATTTAAGTAGAATACGGAAAGTTTTTTTTAAGGCTATGGAAGGTACATCGGCAAGGACAACTTGTAATAAACTGTCTGGGGAGTATATTTTAAACGTTTATTTTCCCCTTGTTTGACTTGGAAATCTTTATTTTCATTTTTCAGATACACTTACTCCCTAGAATAAGCTAAAGGGAGGAGAGTATTTAATGTTTTAGTAAGTAAGTACACAGGGCTTAGTTATGTCCTCCTCCTTGGTCTCTAAAATACGTATCCTGAGGTACCTATCAAAGTGAAATCTATGCAAGTGCCTCTCTAACCAAATAGATGAGTTCTGCCATATTTGACTCAGAAGCAAATTTGTATTTAGCGATCCTATTTCCCTAGGAACACCTGTTAAAATATAAATGTGTTTTTCCAGCAATATTTGGGATTTAGGATGTAACAAAAACCTCCTTTAAAAAGTTCTGTCGCATTGTTTTTACCTTTCGTAGCCACAAATGGTAAGTGAGCCTTCAGAAAAGAATCAAGCCTATTGCATGCTGGAAATTAAAGTGGGAATTAGGGGAGGTGGAAAGAAAGAAGACAAAACCCTAATCCCAACGATAGTGCCAAAGGGTTGGTTTTTGTTTTTGTTTCTCTTTAGATTAATGTTTTTCATATTTCAAAGCATAGTCCAGAGCCGCCTCTACCAGAATCACTTGGAGGCCAAATTTCATCTCGGGGGTGGAACCCAGAAATTGTCACGAGCTCCCCAGCTGATTCTAAGGCACACTAAAAGTTTGAAAACCACTGCCCTAGGTCATATGGAGTGCAGATGCTGTATTTTCCTTAACTCCCCACAGCCATTGTTTTCTATTCTTTTATTTCCCTATAGGAATAGGAAAGATGAAAACATCCTGGTGTTAAATTAATTACGCTAAATCAATTCTGAAGAAAAAGTTAGAGGACTCACATTACCTGACTTCAAGACTTCTCATAAAGCTAGAGTAATCAAGATGGTATTGCGTCTGCCCAACTGATTTTGACAAAGGTAAAAAAGCAATTCAATGGAGGAAGGACAGTTTTCTCAACAAATGATGCCAGAGTAATTAGACACCCGCAGGCCAAAAAAATGAACTTTGGCCTAAACTGCACACCTTATACAAAAATCAACTGAAAATGTAATCATGGACTTAGATGTAAGATGTAAAACCATAAAACTTTTAGAAATAAAATCATGGGAAAATTTTCAGGATCTTGGGCAAGGCAACAAGTTCTTGGCCTTCACCCCAAAAGCACAATCCTAAAAGGAAAAGGTTGATATATTGGACTTCATCAAAATGAACTTTTGCTCTGTGAAAAAAAAATTTAAGAGGAGGAAGTTGTTGCGAGAATTATTTGCACAGCTTCTATTTGATCAATCTAGAATATATAACAGTAAAACAAACAATCCAATTGGAAAATGAGCAAAAGACATGAGCAGACATTTTACTAAAGAAGAGCTATGGAATGCAAGTAAGCACAGGAAAAGATGTTGAACTTCATTAGTCATTAGAGAATGCAAATTCAAACCACGATGATTTATGACTACTTCTCAGAATGGCTAAAGAAAATATATTGAAAATGCCAGATGCTGTTGATCATACCAAGTGGATCTCTCATGCATGGCCGATAGGAATGTGGATCAATATAGCCACTCAGGAGAAGAGTCTGGAGGTTTTAATGAAGTTAAGCATACACATATCATAGGACCCAGTGGTTGAACTCTTGGACATTTATCACAGAGGAATGAAAACCTGTGTTGGCAGGGAAACTTGTACACAAATATCCTTAGCAGCTTTATTTGTAATAGCCCCAAACTGGAAGCAACCCGAAGTCCTGCAATTGAGTCAGTGATTAAACCAACCATCCATAGCACGGAATGCTACTGTTCAATGCAAAGGAGTAGAGTATTGATACAAGATGGATGGACCTCAAGAGTATCATGATGAATAAAACAGCCATTCTCAAAAGGTCATATACTGTATGATTGCATTTATATAACATCCTTGAAATGACAGAATTATAGAAGTGAACAGATTATCGGTAGCCAGGGGACAGGGACTGGCAGGGGTGTGGGGTATGTATGACCATAAAGGGAATAACACAAGGAATTCCTCCACGCTGATGGATCAATTCTGTATCTTGATTGTGGTATTAGTCAAATGAGTTTATATCTGCGCTAAAACTGCAGAGACCTATACACACCCACAAATGAATGCATGTAAGATCTGATGACTCTGAATAAGGTCTGCTGTCTAGTAAGGAGTATTGAACCATTTTCAATATGGTTTTGAAGTTGTATTATACTTAAGAAGATCTTACTACTGCCGAACCTGGGCGAAGGGAACATAGGAATCACTGTACTATTTTTTGGCCCACCTTCCTGTAAAATTTTTGTCAAGTGAAAATCATGCAAAATAAAAAGTAAATATTAAATATGGTGCTAGAAGTTATGGTATTTGTCTTATGAAATACGAAAAGAGTGATAAAATCTGACGGGAATACAAAGATTTGAATATTTTTACAGGTCAACTTCTAGCACATGTCCGTTTTCCTTTCTGGGCCTTATTTTTTTGTTTATAAGGTTAGAGTCGACCACCAAGCTTCCTTTTAGCTCAGTGTTCAGTCTTTAAAAATGTTAAACATCACTTCATACCACAAGAACAATGATGTGAACAAGATGTGTCATTACTTCCCCACCTGCATCATACTGACTTAACTTTACACAATATGTCGCGTTGTACACACAACCCTGTATCCCCTTATGGTAGCAGTGTTCTTTGTTCAATTTCAGCCAAGACTCCAATGAGAACAATACACACTTGCGTTCTCTCCTTGTTTTCTCATCTCCCATTCATTCAATTCATTGCATTCTGACCTCTGTCCACGTCACTCCATTCAGACCTCTCCTGCCAGGCACCAATTACCTGTCCACATAGTGAAAGTCGATAGATGCTGCTTCTGTCCTCAATGAATGTCTCAGTCTTGACACAATTGGCCACTGTTCTTTGAAATGTCTCTCTCTCTCTCTCTCTCTCTCTCTCGGCGTCTGCTTTTCTACTCCCTTCTGGGTTTTCTCTTCTCTGGCTGTTCTTCAAATTCATTTATAGGCTTCTCTATCTTTGCTACCTACATGCAGCTGACAGAGAAATCTATCTCCATCCAGACCTTCATCTGAACTCTACACCTACATTTCCACCTATCTACTACATATTTCAACTTGGCTGTCTTAATGGCACATCAGCAGCAATCAGTTATATTAAACAAATAAGTAAATTGATTGAGCAAATACATATATTGAAGAAAGGTGGAGCTAGGTTTCTCAGTGTCAGAGAAATAATTTACAAACATGAAAAGGGGAAAGGATCAAAGGAACCTCATGGTGTTAGATGGAAATTGTAAGTATTAACATGAACTTTTTTTCAAGGAAAAATTATATGTGCGCAGATACAGATGCATGTACATACATACGTGCATGCATGCATATATTTCCGCTCTCTGTCCCGTAAAAGAGACTAGAAGAAGTGATACCCTAGTATTTATGAGCACATGTTAACACCCAATTATTGGTTCTCAAATACTATCCTTCACTAAAGGGAATCAGGGCCCCGGTGAAAAATGGCTGATTCCAGGACTGGGGGACAAAGTATGAGATAAGTTAAGCCCATCTTTTTTGAGCCATAAAGAAAATGGGCCAGCTTGAAAGGGGTTCCCATTGGCCAAATATGGGACAATTCAAACATCAAAATAATGAGAATAAAGCATTATAACCCTTTGAATAAGAATCTGAATGCCACACAGGCAAGTCTTGAACTACAGCTAATCTGAGTGTAGAACAGCCTGAGACCCTCCTGTTACACGAGAGGATGGAGGCCTATGAAGAACTGTTCAGAGGCCTTCTACCCACCTCTCCACCTGCCCTGGGAGGCTGTCAGGAGGCAGTTTCTTGTTGTCTCCTGGGTTCTGATGAAGTGAAAGGACCACTCACTGCCTCAGCCCTTTCAGTGTGTAAATGTTGACTATAATAAAACTGCTTAGCTGCACTCTAGCAGGGGCCCCTTGGCCACGGGGGCTGTCACAACTCACGATGCAGTCATCCAGCCCCTTTCATGTCATTTTTGTCCATTTCAGTGTATGGGACAAAGACCGCAGGGAGCTGGTTCCTTTGCTGACTATGTAAGTAATAAACTGAATCTTCAAAGAATTTGTGTGGCTTAACCAGCCAATTCTGTCAGGCTTGTGCTTGTGCTTGACAAATTTGGTGCTCAACATGGGGCTGGTAAAGTGAAAATGCCCTTTTAAAAGATAAACAGGGTCAGGTTAAGGGATAAGACAGACTCCCTAGGATCTGGTAGCACAGCTGTCACCTAAGTGTTGCGTGATGGCAGGAGAGAAGGGGTCACCCCCCCTGTCCTACATGCTCAGGGGCTCAGTGGTCTGACTCAGAATATAAAAGGACTCCCTGGGATCCAACAGCGTATGCTACCATTGATACACATTTGGAAGTTAAGCAGCAGGAATTAGGACTGAAACAAGCTACCTACCTAATTGGTGCCTTCGCCATCATTAAATGATCATTTGTCGTGGCTGACAAAAGGCCACTTAAAACCCAAAGTACAGTCAAAGCAGTGCCTACTGGCGTGAGTAACTTTGCAGCCTTCCCCAAACCTCTCCCTCCTTTACCTTAACTTCAGCAACTTTAAGAAGAAGATTTCAAGAAATGTCCAGCTTGACAGCGTGATCAGGTCTGCAGACCCACTCCCCAGTGAAAACTAGTGAAAATTATTTTTAAAAAGAAATTAAAGTCTCTGGAAGTAATCCTGAGGGCAAACAGCAAGTGAAAAAAAATACCTATTCAAGAAAATCTATAAAAATCGGATAAGAATCTCTAGTTTTTGAACTGAGAACTGCTCCTCCTTCTCTTCCCCCAGCTTAGCCAGGAGGAGGCTCCACTGCAGCCTGGTGCAGCTGAGAACACAGGGGCTCCCCCCGACCACCGCCCCGCCCGCCATCCACCCCGCCCCCTCCCAGTTCCAAGGCTTTTCTTCCCAGAAAGGAGCAGGACATCAGCCTTCTCATCCTGCCCTCGCCCCCCCCACTCCACTACCTGTTGCTGGGGCTGAGTCCAGGCAATTGCAGTTGAGAGTCGGGGGTTCCTTTCTCCCATCCAGCCCTCCTCATGGGATGGAGACTCTAACTTGGCATGGTCCCCTGAGAATACTGGGTCCTGGATGACCCTCCCCCGGGCTCAGGAAGTGGTGCTTTCATGCCATGAATGGACTTAGGCTACTGCCCCTCACCCACTGATCCTTTGAACTCCTAGAGCGAGGGTGTCACTCAGAAACTTGCCATTGTCCCTATTCTCAGGTCCAGAGGCCTGGCTCAGAGATTTTGCCTGGGAAGAGAAAGAGGCTATGAAACACTTAGCTCCTAAGCTCTCCCCAGAGGAACCAACTTTATTTTGCAACAACGTGTGAAGTTCAAGTTTACAAGCACTTGTCAAAAATGGTAGAGATTGTGGTGAAAGCCAGAACAATCTTAAAAAAAAAAGAACAAAGTAGGAGGACCATAGTTCCCTGTTTCAGAACTTATATAATGCAATGGTCATTAAGATAATTTGCTACCGTGAGAAAGGTAGACATATAGCTCATTGGAATAGAATTGCGAGTCTGGAAATAAACCCACACATCCGTGGTCAACTTATTATCAACAAGGGTGACAAGACTATTGAGTGGGAAAAGAATAGTCTTTTCAACTGAAGATTGGACAATTGGATATCTACATGCAATAGATTGAAGCTGGACCCCTATTCCGCACCATATTCAAATATTAATTCAAAATGTATCAAAGACTTAAATGTAAGAACTAAAACAATGAAAACCTTAGAAGAAAAACATGGCAGTAAATCTTCATGGCCTTGGTTTTGGCAAGGAATTCTTTGACATGACACCAAAAGCACAAGCAATAAAAAAAATAAATAAATTGGATTTTCGTGAAAATTCAAAATTTTTTGTGCATCAAATGACATTATCGAAAAGTGAAAATACAACCCAGAATGAAAGAAAATATTTGCAAATCATATAAATAAGAGTCTAGTATCCAGAATATATAAAGAACTTTGACAATCCATTCATTCTCCTTCTCTCCCTCCCACTCTCCACTTTTCTCACCCTCTCTCTTCTCTTTCTTTCTCTTTCACATGCTCACACACACACACACACATTATAAATGGACAAGGGATATGAACAGACATTTCTCCATTGAAGATACACAAACTGTCAATAAGCACATGAAAAGATGCTTGCCATCATTAGTCAATGGGAAAATGCAAATCAAAACCGTGAGATTCCACTTCACACCTGCTAGAATAAAAAGGTATGTTAATTCTAAGTGTTGGTGAGCTGTGTGGAGATAATGGAACCCCTGTACACTGCTGGTGGGCATGTAAAGTGTTATAGCCAATTTGGACAATAATCTGGTGGTTCCTCAAAAATTAAGCATAGAGTATTGCCATAAGAACAAGCAACTCTACTCCTAGGTCTGTATCCCACAGAACTGAAGACAGTTATCAAACAAAACGTTATACATGAATGCTTATGACAAAACTACTCATAATAGCCAAAAGGTGGAAACAACCCAATTAATGGATAAACAAAATGTGGTTTATCCACATGATGGAATATTATTCAGTTATTTAAAAAAAGGGATACTTGCTACAACACGGACGAACCTCGAAAACATTATGCTAAATGAAAGAAAGTAGACGTGAAAAGACACATACTGTAGGATTCCATTTGTATGAAATGTTCACAGCAGGGATAGCCACAAAGACAGAGAGTAGATTAGTGGTTGCCGGGGGCTGAAGGGAAGGGGGTAGAGGGATGAGGGCAAAAAGGTATCAGGTTTCTTTTGGAGGTGTTGAAAACATTCTAAAGGTGACTGTGGTGATGCTTTTACAATTCTGTGACTATACTAAAAACACTGAATTGTCCACTTTAAATGGGTGAATTGTATGCAAATTATGTTTCAATAAAGCCATTCATAAAAAATGAAAAAAAGAGAAGACACTGCCCTATACTCCCTATCCTCCTAAATGAGGGGATAAGATGTACTATCTCTTTTTGTTAAAACAAAAGAAAAATACTCCTCTTAGAGTCTGGACAAAACTTGCAGTGAAGAGAGAAAAAAAAAGGAATTTAAAGTAAGCTATATATACATGTCTTTATAATGTCTAGAAAGCTACATGATAAAATAATTACTGGCTAATTATCTTTGGTGATCGAGTTTGACGCCAGAGAAAAGGAGTCTTACTCTTCAGTTTGAAATCTTCTGTAAATCGTTTTTTGAATTTCTACAACGAGCATGTATTCTTACACAAGACAACCCCCCCCAAAAAAAAGTCCAGTTTAAAAAATCGCAGAAAATAATATAATAAAGAAAACTTAAATAAATACAAAGGGAAACTCTCCTATAATACCATCATTATAACAAAATTGCTATCACTTATGCTATTCCTTTTTTTCTCTTTATTTGTGTTTTTATCCAGTTCTAGTAGTAATACATCTTACAATTTTGCATTAGGATTTTCTTCATTTGACATAATCTTTAAAATTTTACATGTTGTCTATGCTTCATAATTATCGCTTTAAATAATTGTTTATAAATCTAACACCCTTTCATGATGAAAATACTCTACAAACCAGGAAGAAAAAGGAACTTCCTCAACTTCATGAAAGTCACAGGAATAATCCACAGCTAACCCACTTAATGATGAAAGACTGCTTTCTGCATAAGATCAGGACCAACATAAGGATATCCATTTCTGCCACTTCTATTCAATAATGGACTGAAAGTCCTAGCCAGGGCAATTAGGAAAAGAAAAGTAAGAAAGTAAAAAGAAATAAAATTCACCTAAATTGAAAAGAAGATATAAAGCTATATCATTTTCACATGAAATGATCTTACACATAGAAAACCCTGAAAAATGGACAAAAACCTAGTTTTACATCTACATTAACAATCTGAAAATGAAGCTAAGAAAACAATTAAATTTACAATAGCATCAAAAGAATAAAATAAGAATAAATTAAACCAAGGAGGTGAAAAATCTATACAATAGAAACTGTAAGATATTGATGAAAGAATTTTAAGAGACACAAACAAATGGAAACATACCCTGGATTGGAAGAATATTGCTAAAATGTCCACACTACCTAAAGTGATCTACAGATTCAATGCAATCCCTATCAAAATTCCAAAGGCACTTTTTACAGAAGTAGAAAAAACAATCCTAAAATTCACATGGAACCATAAAAGACCTCAGGTAGCCAAAGCAATCCTGAGTAAGAAGAACAAATCTGGAGGCTTCCTGGCTGATTTCAAATCTTCTTTAAAAACTATAGTTATCAAAACACTATGATACTGGCATAAAAACAGACATATATACAGATGGAATAAAATAGAGAGCCCAGGTCTATGTCCATGCCACTCTGAACAAGCCCGATGCCATCTGATCTCAGAAGCTAAGCAGGGTCGGGCCTGGTTAGTACTTGGATGGGAGACCACCTAGGAAGACCAGGTGCTGTAGGTGTAAAAAATATATAAATATATAGGATTGTAAGTTGACAAGGTCCTGGCAATATGTGAGGTCAACCAAGGGTTGCCTTGCCTTAAAAAAAATAGAGAGCTCAGGAATAAACCCACACACAGTTAGCTAATCTTTGACAAGGTCACTAATAATACACAATGGGAAAGGATAGTCTTTTCAATAAACGGTATTGAGAAAACTAGATATTTACATTCAGAAGAATGAAATGGGGCTCTTACACCATACGTAAAATTAATTTCAAGTGTAGCAAAGACTTAAATGTAAAACCAGAAACCATTAAACTACTGGAAGAAAACGCAGAGAAAAAGCTCCTTGACATTAGTCTTGGTAATACTTTTTTAAAAATATGAAACCAAAAGCACAGACAATAAAAGTAAAAATAAACAAGTGGGACCACAAACTAATAAGCCCTGTGCAGCTACTGAAACCAACAACAGAATGAAAAAGCAACCTATGGAATGTGAGAAAATATTAGCAAACCACATATCTGATAAGAGGTTAGTATTCAAAATATATGAAGAACTCCTGCTATTCAACCGCCAAAGACAAGATATTCTAATTAAAAAACAGGCAAAGGACCTGAATAAACATTTTTCCAAAGAAGACATACAAATGACCAACAGGTATATTAAAAAGTGCTTAAGATCGCTAATAATCTGAGAAACAGAAATCGAAAGCACAATGAGCTATTACTTCACACGTATTAGAATGACTGTCACTAATAATTCAAGAAACAAACAAGCGTTGGTGAGGACGTGGAGAAAAGAGAACCCTCGTGCACTGTTGGTGGGATTGCAAATGGATGCAGCCACTATGGAAACCAGTCTGGAGGTTCCTCAAAAAATTAAACATAGAACTGCCTTATGACTCAGCGATTCCAATTGTGAGTATTTATCTTAAGAAATCCAAAACACTCATTTGAAAAGATATGTGCATCCCTTTGTTCATTGCAAGCATGGTTTATAATAGCCAAGATACGGAAGCAACCAAAGTGCCCATCAATAAAGAAGGGATGGTACATATATATAATGGAATATTATTCAGCCATAAAAAAGAATGAAATCTTGCCATTTGCAACATGGATGGACCTAGAGGGTATTATGCTAAGTGAAATAAGTCAGACAGAGAAAGACAAATACAATAAAGATTTCATTCATTTGTAGAATCTAGAAAACAAAATAAATAAATAAACAAAACAGAAATAAACATTGATAGAGAACAAACTGATTGTTGCCAGATGGGAAGGGGTTGGGGCGAAAAAAGTGAAAGGGATTAAGAAGTACGAATTACTGATTATAAAAATAGTCCTGGGAATGGAAAGTACAGCATAGGGAATATAATCAATAATATTGTGATAACTATGTATGGCGCCAGATGGGTACTAGATTTATTTGGGGAGATCACCCTGATAAATTATATAAATATCTAACCACTGTGGTGTACACCCGAACTCATAAAATATTGAATATCAACTGTACTTGAAGCATAAAAGAAGATAAAAATAAAAAATAAACATTCTTTAAACTTTAGGAACACCTGGAACAGCATTCAACAAAGTAAAGTTAACAATATTTGGCATGCATAAAAAATTCCTAGTTGCAGAAAGAAGCAGAAAAATGTAACCCATACACAAGGAAATGCCAATAGAAACAGAGCCAGAATTGTCAAAGTGAAGGAATTAACAGAAATGTATTTTAAAAGAACTATTATATGTAATAGGAATATCCTTAAGGGTTTAAAGGAAAATGTGTATATGATGAGGACAGCAATGAAAGATATAAACTTGTAATTATGAAAAATACAATATTAGAAATGCGACCCGTCCTGGATGGGATTAACTGAAGATAATGAGATTCTGCAGAAGAAAACACCTGTGGATGTGAAGATATAGCAAAAGAAACTGTCCGATCTGAAGTGGAAGGGGAATAAGGCAATCAAAATGGAAATGAAGGGAACCTCAGTCACCTGTGATACGATATCAATAACTGTAATACACATCTAATTGGAATATGTATGCAACAAAAACCCCGCATCTTTTCATAGGTATATAGAACATTGACCTTAATAGAGCATATTCTATGCCATAAAATAACAGATGTTAATAGACTGAAATCATGAGATGTGTTCTTTGATAACAAAAGCAGCACTTAATTCTAAATGCTTGTATGATTAAGAACCTCAAGCAAGCTAAGCTACCTTAAGAAACCTGAAAATAAAGAGCAAGAGACGTGAAAGCAAGTAAGAGGCAGGGATGATAAAGATAGCAGAAATCAATGAAACGGATAACAGAATATAGAGAAAAACCAGTGAAATCTGAAGATGGTTCATTGAGATCAATAAAATTGGTCTCTAACCAGACCTGTCAAGATTAAAAAAAAAAAAAAAAAGAGGACCTACACATTAGCAAGATCAGGAGGGACAGGTAACATCAGTACAGTTCCCAGAGGCATTAAAAGGATAATAAAGGAATAGGACTGTATGGACTTCAGTATGTGATGTAGAATGAGGGTAGGGGGACGTGGTCTCAGGCAGGATACAGCCCCCACCATGTGTGAAGGAAGCCTCACCTAACGAGGCACATTAAGGTTTTCCTAAGAACCATCGCAGAACCACTTAACTTCCCAAGATCTGAATACAACCAGAGACCCTTCATCTGGACCTCCCCCAACATCTCTCCCTCCCTCACTCTATTCATTCGATGGTATGTTATTGTCTTCTACACAAAGGGTCTGCCTTCGCCCCTCAGGAGGTGCTCAACCCAAAGCCAGATCCTGCCCTCGGGCCCCTGTTCTTAGACCCGCAGCCATCTTTTCCCAGCATTCATGCACAACCCCCACGCCTCACCACTTCAAGTACCACCTCACAGTGCTGCACGTCTGCGTCAGGCTGAGGGAAAAGGTCAACTGGTAAAAGCTACCTAAGAGGCCAGGGCTTTTTTCTGTCACCTTGGGCTCCCCGTCTGTCACCACGGGTGCTGGTCTCCTGCTCAGTCCACGGGTCCCGAACGAGAGGGTCGAGAATCCACAGCCATCACCCTCGTGCTCAGCGGTCTACGACGCACCCATGGGGTCATCTGTGTCCAAGGCTGCCATCGGGGCCACCACAGATGAGCGTGCAGAACCAGAGTCAAAACATCTAGCCGGTGAGTAGAAGGCCTGGGGTCGCCTCGTATAGCCAGAGTGCTCTAAGCGCCCCCCCCCACCCCACGCCCTGATCCCTCGCCCTCGAACCCTCCTCTGCTCTGCAGGGGCGGGGAGATGGAATTCTCACGTCTAGAAAACTTTTTTGATTCTAAAAGAGAACTACTGGACTCTTCAACTCCAAGCTATGTATAACTTATTCAAATAACTTAGGACACAGAGGTAGTGAAGTAACACCCCAGGCTCCTAAGAAGGGTCTTAATTCCAAAGTCGCCCCAGCCCCCGTCTAAATCATGACGTTCAGAGAGTCTTCTGAAATAAAGGAAGGATAAAGTGTACTGAGCAGATCTTCCCACAGGCAGTCCTGCCCTAAGGGCCACGAATAGGCGTTAGAGGCCCGTAGCGACATTTCTGGTATGTTTCAAAGGCAAAGAATTTTGATTCTTAAAGTCAGTTTTTGCTCAAAGACAGAATGTGCTCCCAGATCGCCTCACTCTCTGTTGTTTGAGTTCACGGTGAGCAATGACTTTATATGTAATATCTGCTGTTGTCAATATATGGAAATCCTACAGCTACTGAAACCTTCACAGCTGACTCTCTTTTGATCCCTCTTTATTTTTGTGTCTTGCTTTAAAACTATCAATTGCGTTTCTATGTTTTTGCCTTCTGAAGTTTTATCTCCATATCATTGTGATGGCGTGCATATATTAGAACAACTAACAGTTCGCTGAGTGAAACAGATTAGTTTCCTTTTTATGGGCAGGCTCCATGCTAGACTCTGGTGCATTGTATACTATGCAGCCGTGGGTTGTTATGTAGTATGTGCCAGAATTGGCTTATTAGGACCCAAAGGAGGGGCAGTACTTATTTGCATGAAAGATGCTTGTAACCAAAGTGGATGGCAATTGATTCAGTACTGTTAGAACCTAAAGGTTCCGTTTAAAAGCTGAAAGCAGAAACACAATTTTACAGAAAAAAGAATGAAGCAGACTTAGAGATAAATAAGTATGAAAGGTCTCATTCTTCATAACCTTAAATTTGGCACAGCAATGGCGTGCATTAGGTATTGGCATGAATACGTATGCTTGTTGAATAAATGAATCTGGGTATACAGTTAGGGTCAGCCTGTTGCTGCAACCCACTAGTATATTTGTTATGCCTTCTCTTCAGTAGTTATCACACTGCCTGTACATGTGAAGATGCTGATAAATGAAAAATGCTAGTGATGAGGTTTTATAAGGATGATTTATAGTTTTGAAAGCAAAAAAAGATTTTGAACTGTTAAACAGTACATAATCACAGCATGTTCTTGAATGGGAAAATGAAATGATGTCAGCTAGCTTTTGAGGGGCTGGGTGAAGTAATTCGATGAATGGTCATAACCCTGAGGCAAGAAATTGAAAAGCTGTTGCAGTAAATTAAGTACAAGGCTATGAGGAAGTGAACTGAAGAAGGAGCAAGCAGAGAGGGGTTAAAGGATGCAAACATGGTCAGACGTGGGGTGACCTTACAAGGAAAGCTCCTGGCTGAACCTTCGTGGCATGACACTTTTCTTGAGAGAGGCAGTATGACATAATGATTAATAATCTTGATCTCCAGAGCCAAACAAATATTATTTTAAATTCTGTCCCTGCCACTTAAGTACCCGTATGTCCTTGGGTATGTTACTTACCTCTTGGGTCCTATTCATTTAACAAGTAGCTACCATAACCTGTTATGTGTCAACTACTGTGCTGCGTTTTGGGGAGACAGTAGTGAGCAATACGGATACATTACCTTCCCTCATCAAGTATACAGAACAATAGGGTGGGCAGGCATTAAATATCATGTGACCTATAGCATTGTGAATGGTAATACTTGTAGTAAAGAAAATATTTTGGATTATTTTCTTTGTCATGTCTCCGAGATTTGATTACATCTGCATTTAAATTAAAGTTACTAATTTTGATGTGGAAAATTATTTCTCAGTCTGCATTTTAATGCTTGTCACTGTCTCTGATTTAGATCTCACACAGTACATAAACGAAACAAATAGAAGTGTTAAACACCTGGTTGATGTTCTTTTTGAGAAAACTGGGACCGGAAGCTGGGTGGTGGTGTTCAAAGCCCTGATTACTGTGCATCACCTGATGGTTTATGGAAATGAGGTGAGCATGGCATACATTCACATGGTAATCATTTCCTTCCTTTTAATATAAAAGACTATCGTAGATAATTGTGAAGTGTTCTTGGTTTGGCAAAGGCTTATCACCTTTTACTTAAAATTGTGACACGTGGGAGAAGTGAATAGTTGTGGGTATTAAAAACTGATTTTTCCAGTTTTACAGGTGAGTGTATCTTTGCGATCAGTATTTGAGATATTCTATTTTAGCCACTGGGTAATAGAGTGGATATTACACTCAATTCTTTAGATGATTTAGGCCAAAAAAAAAAGAAAGCCCTCAAAAACGTATTGCTGTGTAACTGCTTTACTTCACTAAGAAAAACTGGATACCTCAGCGTATTATGCCGTCACCTATCCACCTCTCCCCACGCACAAACACTGTGTGTTTTACAGAACTGAAATGCTGTACATTAAATTACTTATTATTTTGTGCTTCAAATTAACATTTTGTCTCAGTAAACTTTGCATGAAAAAATTAGGATTGAGAAATTGACTCGATTTTGAAACATTATAAAGCAACAATAATCGCACAGTATGGTATTGGTAAAAAAAAGAATGTGTGTGTGTGTGTGTGTGTGTGTAGAGAGAGAGAGAGAGAGAGAGAGAGAGAGAACATAGCAGAGCGCTCAGTACAACTGTACTTATATGGGAGCTTGGTGGCACTGAAAATGTACAGGTAGCATCCTATGAAAAAAAAATAGAGTGAGATCTTTATTTTACCCCATATACGAAAATGAATTCCACATGATTGAAATACCTATAAATGCAAACAATTAAATTTTAAAATTGAAGAAAATATAGGAGAATAAGCTAATAATACCTGAGTAGAGAACACACCTTACAGTTGGAATAAGAGTTTGTATATGACGGACAAAAGATTAATATTCAGAATAAAGTATTAGTAAGAAAAAGGCAGTGCAATGGAATAAAAGAAATGAACAGAGAATTCCCCGAAAAGGACATCAGAATGGCTGATGACCATCTGAGAACCTGCTCAGATAAGAAACCTTTGAAATGCATGACAGTATCAAGAGTTGTGAACACCTTGAGGACATAGGAGTTGACATGGCAGTGGACAACAGGAAATATTAGTTGTTGCACTTTATCCCTGTCTAAGGAGAGCATCGACACACGTTTAGTAAAATTGAAAATGCTCAGCCAGTGATCCAGCACATCCACTACTCATAGCATATTTATAATATTTAGAAAGTAGAAATTGCCTACATTTCCATCAGTAGGAATCATAACTAAAATGAAGAATGTTTATATGATGAAATACTATATAAAACATTCGATGGGATGTATTCCAACAAGGGCAGATCTCAAAAAAAAATGCTAATAGCAGAAGCAAGTTGCAGAGCGATAGACTGCAATATCATTTATATAAATTTTAAAGATGCACAATTAATATTTTTCCATGGAACAAGCATATAGGAAGCTATAAAGAAAATAGTCTTTAAAGTTAGCATGCTAAAATGGAACTTAAGAATGGGGCAAAGGGTACTCTTAACTTTATGTGTAATACTTTATCCCTTTCATTTTAAAAATAAGCATGAAGCAGATGTGTCAAAAAGTTAGCAGTTGTCATTTTGGGTAGTGGGTACACAGATGTATGAAACTATTTTTATTTTCTGTAAATTAAATTAATTTACTATTAATTAAAATAATTTTACTTTTTATTTTTTACTTTTTTGTTTTATTTTTATTTTTAGTTATTTTTTATTTAAGTTTATTGGGGTTACATTGCTTAAGACAATTATATAATTTTCAGGTGTACATTATAATTTGACCTCTGTATATTCTATTATGTGTTTACCACTCAAAGTCCAGTTTCATTAGCTACCATATATTTGATCCCCTTTACCCACTTCACCCTCCCCAAATTAATCAATTAATTAATTACCTGTTCTCAAAATCAAAAATGGGGAATGACTATACGGAAAGTCTGAAGGAGAAAGGGTGTATATTCACATGAGCTTTAATTTTTAACCCCTTGTTTATTTGAGAAGTATATAAACAGAGGACAAGTCTGCAGGTCCTTATGTTGTTGTGTCGCCTAGGGTATGATCGTGCTTACCTTATGCTCCTGAATTACTTAGAAGCTCTAGGATAGATTCATGTTAAATATCCATTCAAAATGACAAAATTATTAGTGAATTCTATTTGTGGACAGAAACTAATTTTTGAATTTGACACATTTGTTTGACAGCGTTTTATCCGACATCTTGCATCTAGAGATTCTTTGTTCACTTTACACAACTTCCTGGATAGAAGTTTCTTAGACGGTAAGATGATTCTTTGATGGAAATGTTTCTATGTGGCAAGGAGGGAAAGGTTCAGAAAACCATTCTTGGTAAAAAAAAAAGAGGTTCTAAATTATGAAGAGTACGGTGCATTGTATATTTTCTGGTGGCAGATGATTTTTAATTCATTGACACAACACGTATTTGAGTGCTTACTAAAACTAACAGTATATGCTATGTGCTAGAGAATAGAGGAAATTGAATCCTCCAAGTTTTTCTCGGTAAGGCCTTCCCTGTTCAGTCTACTGAAAGTCCTGGCACAGCCCTCTGTCCCTTCTCTGCCTGAGTTTTATTCTTTCCACTTCTCACTGACTAATATCTGCATTTTTCTTTTCTTTCGCTTGTCTGTTAGTCCCCCATTGGAATGTAAGCTCCATGAGGACGAGGGCAGGGATTTTTGTCTGTTTTGTTCACTGCTGAACTTCCAGCATCTAGAACAGTGCCTGCCTCCTAGTAGGCACTGAAGAATTGTTGAATGAATAAATAAACCAAATAAATGAATCGAGGTGTGTTTAGAAGTTAAGTAGAGAGATGTTGAGTGTCCATTATGGTCTTTTTTTCCCATCTTGTCTATGAAGTCAGGAGCAAGGTTACTTGCTGCATGGAGGGACGGTGGGAGTGGCTACAATGGGATGGGAGTTTCAGGAAAATGCTAAGAATTTATAATAGTTTCTGTGGAAATGTGAAAGAAACTGATAAAGTTTAATTATTTCTTCTGTTCAAGAATGTCACCATCAATACCACATCATGAGGTGATATCAAAGCTTTGGGGAAATAAAAAATAATCTTTATTTTAACAGAAAGTTTGAGGGATGTTGGATTAGGTAATGAATAGAGGCCAGTCGGGTTTTTGTGCTTCAAAGATATTATCAAGGTGAATGAGGAACGATCATTCTTTGCATTTATTGACATATATTGTAAATGGTTATTATCGGTTAAATTGGAAATAATTAAAATGTTTTATTTTTAGGCAATGCTATGTCAATCTTCATCAGACAATATAGCAGGTACTTGAATGAAAAGTCACTTGCATATAGACTGATCGCATCGGACATCACCAAAAGCAAGAGAGGGTCAGTAAATATCATTGGTTCGTAAGCAACAAATACCGAAATACATATGCGGTTTGTCAAAAACGCAGCTATATTTCAAGATGCTGATGGCACAATGCTTCTCAAACTCTTAATCATTGATGTTATACATTTCTTTTGTAGGGCCAATGGTATGATGAGAACGATGAATACCAAAGACCTGCTAAACACCTTACCAGTTATTCAAACTCAGTTTGATGCTCTTCTTAAATTTGATGTAAGAGCTTTATAGATCATTTAAAAATATATTGGGAAATGACATTGTTTAACTAGAGATTGGGTATGGACTGTTTTACAATTGGTAGTAATTGATCATTCTTTTACTTAATTTCCAGGCAAATCCTGATGAAATAACTAATGATATAATCCATGCTGCTTTCAGGCTCCTATTTAAGGATTGTCTTCGTCTCTTTGCAGCCTACAATGAGGGAATCCTTAATCTCCTAGGTAGGCTAAAGAATATTATGTTACAGCCTTAAAAAAATGAACTGGTATTAATAATTTATTTGTAAAAGTCTTTTATCCTTACATTTAGACTCATTTGTTTTGGATTGGAAATAGAAGATCCTTGTGGGGTCATATATATTTTTAAATAATGAGATATTGTTTTTTCAGTTAAAAATTATTTGGTTAATTGCCTACAGAACTTTTCAGTTTTTATATAAGTGCTAACTGATATTTCTGGGAAACTTACTGGGGAATCAGCATGGGTTGCCATATTTATACATTATTCATTAAGGCTCATTCCATCAAGGTCAAAAATACATTTCTGATTTTCCTAAGAAAATATAGCTTATAAAAGAAGTAATCGTTATGGACTATTATATGAGCATATATTTCTTAGGCTTTGTGGGACATTTCAGCCATCATTTCACCCTAAGGAATGATTCATTTCATAGGAAGTGTTCTCCAAAGTTCATTAATGAGAATTTGAAATTTTTCTTATCCCGAAGAAGTACTTAGCACATTTGTAGAATTATAAAGGGTAGGAAACACAGCCCCTTTCCCTCAGAGAGCTTCGGAGTTTTCAAAAAAGATTACAGATTAGAAGCTGCAGAAATTGAAACTAAACTATCTAAACAATCTGGGCACGCCATCGAATTCTAGATGTATTTCCAGCACCAGTGATATATGGTTCGAGCAATGTCATTGCTTTTTAAAACAGAAAATAACTGGATTAAAACCCTGTAATTATTTCGAACAAGTTAAAATCATATCCAGAATCGGCTTAAAATAAAATCATCAGAATGGAGTGAAACTTGAAAATTGCTAAGATTTTGCATCCTTCGTGGTACTTTTTTCTTTTTTCTAGACAAGTATTTTTACATGAAGAAGAACCAGTGCAGGGAAAGTTTGGATATTTACCTCAAGTTCCTGAAAAGAACAAACAAATTGGCACGGTTCCTCAAAGTCGCAGAGGTATACGAATCTATTTCTCTCCAAGGCTTTTCTGTTTTCTATATTAGTTTAGTATTCAATAGAATTATGCCCCTTACCAGCACCACCACGCAAACAGAGAAATTGCCAGTAGTTTTAACTATCTTGTAAACATGAAAACTAAAAAACTAAAACTAGGTACTTCAGATGTACTGCAAGCAAGAGAACTTCTGAAAACTTAAAAAAAAGACCTGTTACAGGAGAACAACAATATGAATGATAATCAACTCTGACTACTTCAAAAATTAAAGCACGTTTGTGTGGTATCCAGACAGCAAAGACTCAATACCTGGCAAGTCTCTTAGAGTGGTACCCTTAGGACAAGTATAAGTTCATATTTAAGTGTACGAGGCATACGGTAGCCCAGTGTTTTTCTTCATCTAAATAGGTGCCAGTCCAGCAAAGCGTTTGTGCTCTAGGATATTTTCTCTTTGTGTATACATTGGTCTTAGTTACTTTTTTTTGTTGTCGCCACACTCTGCTGTAATTTGTATTTTTCTCTTCTCTTTTTTTTTTTGTGAATCCAGGAAGTTGGAATTCAGCAGAACGGCATTCCAAACCTTGCTCAGGTCAGTGGTTTTAAATGACTTCTTTGTCTTTATGTTTGTGTGTGTCTTATATTAATCATCTGAGACTCCATCCTTTGCCGCATACCTACATGTGTGTTTTTATTTCCCCGTGAATGATGGGGTATGTATATATATGTACATACACATAGACTTGTGTCTTCCGAACAGGTTTGTGAGCTGTTGATCTTATAAAAGAGGCTGTCCCTGCTGAGTGCTAATAGTGACTCATAGTATAACAACTAGACCATGCTTTGTAAATGGACAGAACCTATCAGTGGAAATGGCAGAGTATTTGGAATAATGAATTTAGGTTTGAGGCTGCCTTGTCCACCTTTCAGGTGTGTAATCTCAAACAACTCATCTCTTGTCTCTGTGCCTCGTTTCTGCAAAATGAGTGTGATGTTATTGTCTATCTCATAGCAGTGCTGTGTGAGAATCAAATGAACTCAGGTTGCTTCCTTCCCTGGAAGCTGGTCATCAGGAATCCCTCCCATGGCAATCGCTGTGATGTGCAGTAGAGGTGGCAGCTTTTAGGTCACCTGGGATGTGGACCAAAGCAGTTTCCCCTATTGTAGGAACATGTTGTCTCTAGAACCCAAACAGGCCCACTGCATGTCGTGTTGTGTTTTCTTTTAAAGGGCAGGAGGTGCAAGGTGCAGTGCTTTGTCTTCTGTTTTGGATGGGATTTCCTGGCATACTCCTGGCCACAGGAACCCTAACAATATTATCGCTATAGAATATTCCTGAATCTTAATCTCCCACCCTCTAGAGCGCATGGAGCTATCTAAGGTCTCCACCGTACTGGCCACTTCTTCCTCATCTGATTCAATTAGCACGATCTCATGGATACAGGTGGATCGGTGTGATTTCTGAGGGGTAACCAAATGGTTCAGACTTCTTCTGACCATGTCGTGACAGAAGATTGAGAAGAGTTAACATAACTTGGGTCAAAACTGTAAATGTATACCGTTGTACATTCCATACACCTACAAACACTTTCTGATCCGCACTTTTGATAGAAAGAAAAAGCAGAAAACTCACCAAATTGATAGCTGCGTACCACGTACCTGAGACTGTGTTAACCAGCCTCTACCAGAGACGCTATAGTGGCTGGCACCATGGCTGCCATTGGGTCACTAGATTTATTGTGCTGTAGTTTATCATTCTCCAGGGCCCGGCTCTTTCGGGAGGCCATAGTGGTTAATTACATGGAGACTTCATGGGGATTATCATCACTGCATCCTTTTTATCTTTAAGATTGGCACTAGGTTCTGCCATCTTCCTGGGAGGCGAGCTTGTATTTTATTTACTATTATGCCTGGAGCGTGGGTGGAGGCTGTTTCAGAGACATATTCACACAGCGCCTGGCTCACGTGGTAGTCAAGTGTATGGGAAGAAGCTCGCGAAGAGAGAGAGGGTGAAGAGGCGGGTAGTAGAGTAAGGTTCCTTAGGGAATAAAAAGATATCGACTCCACAATAGAAGTGGAAGCAGTGGCCTCAAATAAGAGAATAGAGGCAGCAAGAAGAGGAGGATGGATGCAGATGCAAATAAATGTTAGGCTTGGTAGGTTAGAAGGATGGAGTTCCTGTCTGATGGCTTCTCATAAATCTAAAGAACTGTGTGCTCTGTGGTATGCGCAGCACACCACAGATGGGAGGTTTGCGCATAGACAGTGAACCAATGGGAACCACTGTTGGGTGAAATAATGCATAGCGTCCTGAATAAAAAGTTAAGATAAGCAGACAGAGAGAGACAATGAGAACACCTGGGTAAGTAGGGGACAAGATGGGATTTTATCACCCAAAGGCACCATAACCAGTGGATTTCAATCCACATTCATTCACAAACACATGCTTGACGATGCCTCCCAGGAGGAAGCTGCTGCGATGAGACACAGTCCCAGCCCTTAGTTCCTGAAAATTCTAGAACAAAGACTACAAAAGCATGACTAGATATGTCTCCGAAAATGCAGTTCTTTCATTTTTCTCCATGTTGACCTCACTTCCTTGACAGAGGTGGAAAGGGATCCTTTTCTGAGAACCACAGCTCAGGCATCATGGGGCACAGGCGAGCTTTAAGTGACCTGGGCTTGGCATCTTGGCTCTGGCCTCCCTCCCGGCTCAGCGCCAGTAGGTGGAGCTCTAGGGGCACATCTGACTCGAGGAGCCCCACCACGGGGGTCCACATTTCCTTTGAGCCACCATCTCTCCTCCGTAGGCCAACTCTGGTCTCCAGGACCCCTGGATCCAAACCAAAGTGGTTTCATAGCAGCGCAATTTACAACGGGCAAGATATGGAAGCAGACTAAATGCCCATGAACAGACGACTGGATAAAGAAGTTACGGTCCATAGATTCAGTATTGCAGGTGTTTATTGGTAAACTTCCCTGCGGGCGCCCTCCCCGCTCCGGAAGTCCGCTCCTCTTACTGGAAGCGCTTTCTCATCAGGCCTCTGGCCTCTGGCCCTCCGCCAGCACAGAAGGAAGTCTGTCACGGCCTCGGGTTGGCGGCGCTCCCGCTACGTGCTTGCTGGGGTGTCCCGGAACCCCTGGAACGGAGTGAAATGCGGGCGGGTGGGAGGGGAGGACCCGGGCCCCCTGCAGACGGCGCGCGGCGTCAAGGCGCCGTGTGGGCCCGTGCCAGGTCCCGCGGGGGGCGTCCGGGTCCCCGTGTGTGCCGGAGGCTGGCGGTGTCTCCTGGCGCCTCCGGCAGCCCTCGCGTGCCGTGCCGGGAATGGCCGAGAGGCGCGCCCAGGCCCTGCCGCGTTCCGCAGGACACGGCCCTCGTCCCCCCCCCCCGTCCCCCGCCGACCCTTCGTGCCCCGCTTTCGCCATCGCGCGGGGCCCCCAGAGCCGCCTCCGTGCGCCACTACCCCGGCCACCCCCCTCCTCTCCTCTCGACCTTTCGGCGTCGTGTGCGCGCGTGGCGGGCACCACCCCCGGAACGGTTCAAACGAACGTCTCTGGGCCGCGCCCCCATCAGAGCTCCAGGGGCGCAAACTCGGGGACCCACCGGGCTCCGCCCCGACGTGCACCCGGATGCACGTTCCCACCTTCACCCCCGCGCTTCCCGGGCGGCGCGGGCGGAGGGTCGCCGTGTGTCCCCGAAAGGCGTCTTTCGGCCCCAGGGTCCCCTGTCGCTGGGAAGCGCCTGGTGCCGCCTCCGTCCCCGGTGATTCTAAGCGGGCAGCCTGGCCACACGCTTCTCGCCGTCAGGGACGCGTCTGACAGCGCAGCGCGTGAAAAAATGTTTCCCACCAACATCGTTCAAGGACTGACAACCTTTATTATTCTATTTTGTTTATTTTTTGTTAGTTATTTTGCTGTATATTTAGCGAATGACTGATGGAATGAAGCAGAAATACTCTGTCCCTGTGCCAAACGTGTTTGCCCTGGTGACGCTGGCAGTCTCCTGATCATTTGGGGGGGGGTCTCTGTCAAGGGACAGTTTCTCAAACTCTTCTGTGCTCAGAATGCCCAAGTTGTTAAGATGCATTCCTGGGGAGGTCTCCCCTGGTCCCCACATCTGGCCTAACAGGAGAACCCCTCTGAATGGATTCCTGCTTGGCCGCCTGATTCTAGCATCCCCCGCCCCCACAACCCTGCGCAGGACCCAGACTCCTCTGTTTTCAAGCTCGTGTGTTTGTTGCCCTTATTTACACCTGTTGTACCATGATAATCACTTATAGCATTTCTTTTTTCTCTCAGTTATCCCTTAGCCCTGCCACAGCTCTGTAAACAATCCCTTCTTATTTAAGACCCTACAATTGCCTAATCCCTACCTACTCTGGCTCCATCTTACTTGCATCCCGCTTTGTTCTCTCTGCTCTAGCGATGTGGTTCATCTTTTATTTTTGGCAGGTACCACATGCCCTTCCCAGGGCCTTTGCACATGTTGTTCTCCTGTGTACAGTGCTCATTCCTCTCGTACTAGCCTCCTCATCTCCTAGATATCCTTCAGATCTCAGCTTAACTGCTACTTCAGGAGGGCTTGCTTCGCTGACCTCCCTGACTTGGTCAGATTCCCCTACTTAAATGCTGAGGAATTTGTACCTCTGTTTCATAGTACTTTTCACAACTTTGATTTTACATTTATCCATGTGATTATTTCATATTTCTCCAACCCAGACTGGGGACAAGTTGTTTTTGCACGTGACTGCATCCCTAGTGACTTGTGTATGGTAGTTTATCGTTAAACTTTCTCTGAAGAGTGAGTAATTGGATCAGGATGAGATGGTGGGGTATATATAATCCTTATAGGGAATTGACCTTATGTGAGAACCATATACTTTTTCCATTTTTACTGGGACTGGAGGATGAAAAGATGTATCCATATTTGGTCAGCAGATATTAATTAAGTGCTTACTGTGTGCCAAGCACTTAAGATTGATCAGTGAACAAAACAGAAAAAAAATCCTGTCTTCAAGTACGTCTGTATTCTAATGTTAGAAGAGACAATAAGCATACGAAGAAGGAAACCTATAATTTCAGTAAAGATAAGTGCTGTGAATAAAAATAAAACATAGGGTAAAAAGACTGTTGGTGCAAGTGAGATGGAGCCAGAGAGTAGGTAGGGATTAGGCAATTGGTAGGGTCTGTTTTATATAGAGTCGTCAAGGAAATCCCCATTGGGGAGGTGACATTTCACCAGAGACCTGAAACCATGATTGGATTTGCTATATGAGTGAGAGTCTCTTGTCTCTTTTTTCTTTCTGTCAGTTTCCTTCTCTCTCTCTCTCTGTCTCTCTCTGTCTCTCTCTCTCATCCTCTTCTCCACGAGGCTTCATGTTTTACTTAGATTTATTTTATGATCTGGGAGCTCAGGAAGGAAGCACAAATAATAAATCATTTCAAGCCCCATGTCTTCCTCAAAGGGGATTGATATTTTACCAGTTCTTTGCTCATTTTAAGAGGCTTTTTGGTGGTGGTTTTAAAAAAAAATGTAGTAAAAACCATAGTTTAAAAATCTGATTTGGTTCCAAGATGCTACTTTTAATAATGAATTTACTTGTAGTAATTGTTTAGCTTTAATGAATGTGCTGTACACGTGTCTTAATTTTTGTTCAAAACCTTTTTGTGATATGAGAGTATGAATTTGCTAAGAACTATCAGAAAATAACTCTGTCATAATAACTTTAATTTCAGGCACCTAATGGTTTCATTGATGCACTAAAACAGCATTTAGTTTCTTTGGAAGGAAAAAATGACATTTTACCATCTAACGGGTAAGTTAACAAATGTCTGAGTATAGGGTAATTTTGCTTCCCTCTAAATAATTTCCTTCATTTGGACAACATGAGAGTGACTAAATAAATTATGGGCTTTCATAGAATACTATGTAGTAATTTTAAATGATAATACAGAATAGAGTTTTTCAGTCTTTTGTGGGATTCCACACTTTTCACAAGGGTGATTGCTTCCAAAGGAAATCTTTTATCACACTGAGTGATTCTCAAGTCAGAGGTTGGGATTGGAATAACCTCCTCTTTTGAAATATTTGATTTCCTCTTTTAGGGGCTCCCCTAATGAGAATACCTGTTGTAGATGATTATTTAATGACATGACAAAATGTTTATCCACAAAACAGTGTGCATGATAATATTAAGGCATGTGTGTATGCATACTCCTCTTTATATGCATAGACATACAAATTGTGAGTAATAGAAATTTTGAGGTACATCACTTGAAAATGTTTATATTTTCTATTTCTGAGTGGAAAATTATGGTTTATTTCAATTTTCTTTTTTGTCCTTTTCGATATTCAAAGTTTCTGTAAGGGTCATGTATTATTCATTCATTCCACTTTTAGGTTATGTTGATTGTAATTGATTTATATTATCCTTCTATTAGGCAAGTCCATTGACTATTTCTTAAATATCTCTTTATCACAGATAGATGTATAGTTAGTATATATATGGATGGATGGATGGATGGATGGATAGATAGAAGGGTGAATTAAAGATGAATTAAAGAAATGTAGGCTCAGCTGGGCAGGGTATATGATTCTATTTATTCTCCAGTGCGCCTCATCCTTGTGAACTCTTAAGGGTCCAGCATGCATGGATTCCTCCCATCTCGAATGGACCAGTTGTGAATGCTTCATCAGAAACAGGTTTGTTTGCAGGTAAGGTAACTCTATGATATGATTATATCAGAAATAATTAAGGATAGAGTTAGAATCTTTAATTCACCCACTGCTTAACCACCTATTATGTCTGTTGCTTCTTTCTGAAGCAGTCTTTGACCTAGAAATTTCATGTCTAAGAATTTATCTAGTATATATATCTCTATATATTTATATCTATTATTTATATCTGATATATCTAATATATACACAGTTGTGAAATGATATATGAACAAGGATATTCTTTGCAATATTGTACAAAATGACAATAAGGGACATGTTTTTGTGTACTGAAAAGGAATGATCTCTAAGACATATCGTTAAATGAAAAATGAACAAGATGTGAAACAAAGCATAGCATGCTGCCATCTTTAAAAAACAGAATAAAGGAAGAATGTATATGTGTATATAATTTCTTAAAGAATACCTCTGTAAGGCTATATAAGAAGAAATGAATAAAATACATTTCTTCCAAGATGAACTTGGTGGCTCATGGAAGGAGGTGGGTGGGAGGGTTTTCACATTATATACCATTTTGCAACTCTTGAATTTTGTACGTGCAAATGATTACAGATTAAAAGATAAATTTTACAAAGAAGCACAACACATATTTATTTATATACATAAAGGGTATACCTTATAATGCTTAACATGTAATTCCTTTGTCATTTCTTAAGGTTAGTTTGCTTCATACTTCAGTAGTTTACTAGATATGGCTTATACCAGCTTACAAGGGCCCATAGCTACATTTTCAGGAATTTTACAAGGTGCTCGATGGCACATTAGTAACTTGAAATTTGCTACAACACAGGAATGGACAAACACTACAAAACAGGCATTCTGTTTTTTTTTTTTCTGGAGAGCTGGTCATTATACACTGACTGGCACACGACTGCTCATAATCAGCCATATTCTGGGTGATCATGTTTCTATGATGTTACCTGATTTTGTAGACACAAATCCAGGTAATAATGAGCTATATTATCATAGGATTTTTATGTATCTGAATTCGTTTGTTCTTAGTTTAACTCAAAGGCTTAACCAAACTTGTATATATTTTAAAAGTTGTTTTCGTTTTTCTTTTCTGCGTATGTTCTCAATGGACGCACCTTCTGCAACTTGAATGGGTGAGTTTAACCAAAACTATGATGAAGTTTGGTCCTTTTAGTAAATCACATATGTAGTGAAAATTGGACATTTGCTTCATTTCTAAAAGAATGACTACTTTTCTGAGTCGCTGTGGTTTGGGAACCATTAGTGCTTACAACAGACGTTACAAGACAGTTAAGTGGTTGACAAACTGTGGATTCAGTCTGCTGTGAATGTGAATCCCAGGTCGAGTGTAGAGGAGGTCGGGGAACTACTCCTATGCCATTATGAAGGTGTGTGGGCCTGATCATCAGCAGACCCAGACTGACTACTGGTGATCTCCACACATGCCACCACAAGCACTCAGCCCGGGTTACCTAACCCTCGTTGCTTGAACCAATTCTGTTGAAAGAGGACAGTGAAACCACTTTTTCTTTTAAATCACTGTGTTTTAAAAATATTGGCCATAGGACCAGAGTGCTTGGGTTCAACGTTTACTCTACCATTCATGGACTTTGTGATTTCGGGCAGATCACTTAACCTCTCTTTGCTTTAGCTTCCTTATCTTCATAAGGTTGCTATCAGAATAAATTTAGAATGCTTAGAATAGGGCCTGACCATGTGTTACTCAGAAGTGCATTTTTAAATTTCATGTACATAGAGATTGCCTAATTATCTTTTTTGTTGTTGAATGCTAACTTACTTGTACTATGTCAGAGAACCTTCTCTGTATAATTTCAGTCCTTTGGAGTTTGCTGATACTTGCTTTATGGCTCAGCATATAATCTTTTTGTTTTGGTAGAATTTTCATGTGCACTTGAAAATCGTATCCTGTCATTGTTGGGTACAGTGTCAATTAGGTCAAGATTGTTAACTGTATTGTTCACATCCTCTATATCTCCATGGATTCTTTTGTTTGCTTGTTCTTACTAAGAAAGTTACTAAGAAAGGTGTGTTAATATTTCCTCTATTTGCCCTTAAACTACTTTAAGTACTTTAAGTAGTTATGTGATAACAAATCAGGTTTTTGTACCCACCACACCACTAAAGTAGCTCTTGTCGAAGTCATCGGTGACTTCCATGTTGCAAAATCCCATGGTAATTCCTTAGTCCTCATCTTACTGGGGCGCCTCAACAGCATTGCACATAGTCCATCGGTCCCTCTTCTTTGATACTTTCTTCAGTTTGCCTTTTGGTTTTCTTCTTCTCTAAATCTTGGCACCTTCTTTCTAGACTTTTTGCACTGATTCATCCTCATTTCTTCATCTATACTCTCATTTTTTAGATGACCCCATCCAGGCTCATGGTCTTAAATACCACTTACATGATAAGGACTCCCAAATTAGTATCTCCTGCTACAGCCATTCCTCCCGAACTTCAGAATTGTATATGCAAGTGTCTATTAAGTGGTTTCACTTGAATATCTACTAGGGTTTCAAACCTCAGTATGTCCCAAACTAAGCTCCTGATGCTCCACCCAAACCTCCCTTTTCCATGTTTTTTCCCCATCTCAGTTTATGGCAAATAGCAATGGATTTCTTCTCGTTTCTCAGGCCAAAAGCTTTGGAATCATCCTTGACTCCTTTCTTTCACACCTGACATTTAATCTATAAAAAAACCCTGTCGACTCTGTCTTCAAAATATATCCAGAATTTGACTACTTCTCATTACCTCTAGTGCTACCACCCTAGTTCAAGTCACCAGGGTCTCTTACCTGGACGACTACAAGAGCCTTCTAACACCTCCCTGCTTCTACCTTTGCCCCCTACAGTCTGTTCTTTACATAACAGTCAGAGTGATCTCATTAAAATACAAGTCAGATAGATTGTGTCTCTGCTGTGTTCAAATCCCTCCAATGGCTTCCCCATCTCAGAGAAGTTGACCCGAGATGGCGGCCTCAGAGTAAAAGCCAAAAAGTCCTTACAATTCTTTACAAGGCCCTCCATTGCCTTCCTGACTCTGTTGATCACTCTGGCTCTCAATACATTGGCCTCCTCATTAGTCTTCAAACACACTGAACATATTCCTTCCTCAGGGCCTTTGTTCATGCTGGATCCCATACCATAGTTCACTCTCTCACATCCTTCAGTTCTTTCCTTAAAAGTCCCCTTCTCGGTGAGCTTTTCCCATTTAAAATTAAAATATCCCCATTCCCCAGCATATCATACCCCTTTCCCTGGTATTTTTTCTTTAGCACTTTCCATGGTCTAACATATTATATACTTTATTTGTCTTGGTTATTTTCTTCATCAGAATGTAAACTACATGAAGGCAGGAATTTTTATCTGTTTGTATTTGCTGCTGTGTCTTTAGCACCTAATACAATGTGTGGCATATAAAAAGTGCTCAATTAAAAAATTTTTAATGAATAATTTAACATGACTTCATTTATACTCATTAACATAATAATTAACCTATTAGTTTGTAACGGGAAGGTACAAATAAGTCATTACTGTATTGATATACATTTGGCTTAGGTTTTCATCTAATTCTATCTCTTGTTTTCAGATTATTTTTTCTACATGATATATTATAAACAACGTTAACGTCATAAGCCGTGCACCTGTTGGAGCCGGATGGCAAAATAAAACAACCATAGCAGACAACCTGGACAGCTCACTTAGTAGCTTTATAGGAAGTAAGCATCCCTTTCTAAATATACATATGTATTTTAATACATTACATATTAATATGTATTTATATATTTCAATATATACTTATATTTGTACATATATATTTAATATGCATTTTAAAGAAAAATTATACAAAAATAATGTAAAATTTGTGTTTGTCTCATAAAACAGATTTTAACTTTGGACAAGTCCCAGTCAACAAGTAAGTTTTTATTATTTAAAAATGATAGCCAGTAAATACATATTAGAGGAAGGGACTCATGAGAGTAACAACTAGAAAATTATTATTTTAAAATTAGATACGGGAATTCTTTGTTATAAAACTCTATAATATATGAACTTTTTATTTAATTAAAGTAGGAAATTTATTTGTTATATATTAACCCAACTTTCACAGGTAAAGTTCTTGGTTAAAGTCTACTGTATTACGTGGTTCTCCTCCTGCTCCTCTGACAATCCCTTTATGATTCATCTAAAGGATCTTTTTTTTTCTGAGTAAATCTTAAATATTGGTATTCCTCATAGCTCTTTGTATTCTCAGTTCTTTTCTTACTTTATGATATAGTATGTTAAATGAGTAGTATTTTTATTAAACAAAGGCAGTAAAACCCACAGATGAGCATCATACAATAATAATGTTACCTCAGTGATTAAATCCCTAACATTTTCAGCTTCACCAGCCCCCCCTCAGAAAAAGACAAATGAAGAGCAGAAGGCAGAAATGATAATATTAACAATATTAATAATGTGCAACATAAGGTTAAAGACACTAAACAGAATAAGGACTGATATCATATAATAATTAAAGGCACTTTTTATGGAGATAGAACGGCCTTAATAGTGTATGCACGAAGCTAAATACATAAAGCAAAAATTATTAGAAATACATGGAGAATTTAAGAAAAGTGCAATTGTAGTGGGCAATGTTACACCACCTCTTTAATTATTGGACAGCTCTAATAGACAAAACGCAAGTAAGTACATAGAGGAACTCAAATAATGCATAATAAATAATAAACCTCTGCGTGTGCGTGCGCGCACACACACACACACACACGTTCATTTTCTTCAAAGCAATCAGAAAGGAAACCATAACAAAAACTAGAGAATTTTACAGGCTACATTCTCTCATAATCCAATATTATTAGAAACAATAAATAGTTGACCATGAAAATCTTAACTACTTATAAATTTAAAAATATAATCCTTTTGCAAAAGAGGAAACCAAAGGCAAGTTATCAACTGTCTAGAGGAAATGAAAAAGAGAACCTCATACCAAATCTAATGGAGCACTATGAAAGCTCAACTCTAAGGAAAATTTGATCATTTTTTAAAAAAGAGAAATTAACAGTAATTTAGTTTTTATCTTAAGAAAATAGATATAAAATAACAAGAATAGTAGGATAAAATTTATAAAGGTAAAAGCTTAAATTAATAAAATTGCAAATGAAACAAATAAATCCCAAACATATTTCATTGTAAGGTCCAACAAAATAAGCTCCTTGATTAAACAGAAAAGAGAATGAAAAGTAAACAGCGTAAGGAGTAAGAGAGCTGACAACCACAGATGTAGATAGGATTAAAATAATTATAAGTGAATAATTGTGCAGCTGTTTGGCAACAACAGATTTGAAAATCTAGAGGAAAGTGATTATTTCCAAGCAAAATATAAATAACAAATTCATCTGAAAAGAAGCAGAAACATACATAGAACGATTACCCCATAAGTTTTTGAAAAAAAAAAAACTTGAAGATCTGCTGATGAATCACGAGTTTGTGGTTGAGCTTTATCTAGCCCTTAAAGAATAAGAAATTTCAATTCCAGGCTATAGAAAAAAAGGGAAGATCTACAATTCAGTGTATGAAATGACATAACTTTACTATCAAAGCCCAGTAAAGATTGGAAGCTGCTGAGCAATCACACTTATTCATTATAGAGGTCAGAATTCTAAATAAAATATTCACAAATAAAATCCAGAAATATATTTTAAAATTCCACGACCTATACAGATGGCCTCTTTATACTTGGAGCACGTGTGTGAAACATCCTGTCTGTGATGGTAGTAGAAGAGGTGGTATAATTAAAAGTGGATGCATGTGGGACACGTTTTAGAGGTAGCGTTGATGGCACTTGGTATAAGAGGTGAGGTGAAAAGTGGGATTAAGGGTTGGTGCTTACGTTTTTGGCTTGAGCTACTAAATGGTTGACAGTGTCACACTGTGATGGGGAAGATTGAAAGAGAAATAGTTTAGGTAAATTGAATCAAGAGCTCTGTTTTGATATGTTAGGTTTGAGGTATGCATTAGACATCCAAGAGGCAGGCAAACATATGAGTCTAGATATTAGGGCTGGAGATAAATTTTTTGAGTCATAAATGTGGTAGTTAAAGCCATGAGACTAGATTAACTCATCTTGATAGAGAATAAAGAGGGTAATGGTAGGTCTGGAATAGAGACGGTATCAAGAATTGAGGAAAACAAAGCAAAAACAATGGATTAGGAATATGTATAGCATTGGACTTTTAAACAATAACACTGGAAGCTAGAAGACAGTACTTCAACCTGTTAAAAATAATTCTTAGTGAAATTTATTTCCAGTCTAGTATTCTGTGCTCAGACAAGTTCTCAAACAAATGCAAGAGATAAACAGACATTTTCAGACACCCAGAGTCTAAAAAAAATTACCTACTGTGCACCTTTGCTCAGGAAGCTCCTACCAGTTGTGCTCCAGCAAAATGAGAAGTAAACTAATAAGGAGAAACACATGGGCTTCAGGAAAACAGAGAGTCCTACTTAAGTGAGAATTGGAAGGAATTCCCAATATAACAAAAATGGAAGTCTCAGGGAGACATTTGTACAGCAGACCTAGAGAGAAGCCAGTTTAGATGGGAACAGAAGGATATAGAGCTCCAGGAGAGGTACCTTCAGGAAAAATGAAAATAACAGATTCTTTGGTGCTAACATTTACTGTTTACTCAGCCAGATACTGTTCATTCCAAGTATACGTAACTCATTTAATCTTTCTACTTGAGATAGTTATTATTTCCACTAGATCATAAGCTCCATGAAGGCAGATATTTTTCATCTGTTTTATATATTGCAAGCACCGAGAACAGTGTGTCGTACCTAGTAGATATTCACTGGATATTTGTTAAATGAATGCAATGAATTCACAATGTACATTTCACATATAAGAAAACTGAGATACGGATATTCTGTAACTTGCTCGATCTTATATAGTAATTAAATGGCTGATGTGGGATTTGAACCCAAGCAGTCTTGCTCTACAGTCAGGGCTATTAACCTCAATTTCATATAAATGAATGAATGGATGAATGAACGAATAAACAAATAAACAAACAAACAAATAAATATACAGACATATATACACATATATACATATATACACTTGTATACATTATATATCTACTTTCAAAGATGAGAGGAAGTGGGAAGTAGAGTATGGTGTCAGTGTGCTAAATATTCCATTATGGAATTAAATACCATAAAGAAAAGACTGGCTACTTTGGGAAGGAAGTGGTGACTGATGTTTTGGTTTTAGATCTTTTAACACTATTTGACATTTAAAACTCTTTATCAAATAGACAAAAGTTAAATTTAGATAAGTCAAATGACTAAAATGGAATAAAAATGAGCTTTCAGAGACAAGAATCATATCTTAGAGGTAACACTAATGTGTATGCAGAATAGAGTATTGCATGGGTTGGTAGAGAAGATGAAATAGATGCAGAAGATGAGATTAATAATCTTAACCACTGGTATAGAGAATCAGCTCCTAGTCCTGCTGTTGATTAACTGTAGGCCCTTAAGCAAGAGATTTGCCCTCTCTGAGACAGATTCCTCATCCATAACATGAGAATCTATGATACTTACGTCACATGGGTTTTATGAAAATTAAATGATATTTAAGATTGTGAAACACCTAACAGAGCCTAGTAAGAATAGATGTCCAATAAGAGTTTGTTTCCTTTTCTATTTATTCTCTTATTTATACAAATATTTCCTGTGTGGCATTATTTTTCTCCTAATAACTCTGATTCTGTGAAGCAGATAGGTAATGCACTGTTTATCCCCATTTTAAAAATAAAGAAAGAGGTTAAGTTACCTAATCGAGGTTATAAAGTTAGCGAATAGCCTGGTGGGTCTTAAAATTCAATACTTTTGTCTCTAGTGCCCTTTTGACTCACCCCCATGCAGAATACTAGTTTTTTCTCTAAAAGTATTAAAATAGTTTTGAATAAAATGTATTCGTTCAAGTCACTTTATTTATGGGAAACTGCTACTGTTGAATTCTTTCTGTGACCTCTCAAACTTTGTTATTGGGGAATTTAAATTTGGCATTATCTATCAAAACTAAGCCAAAGCATTTAGTTTTGTAATAACTTAATTTCATATAGAATATAGCCAGTCGTCTTTCTTTTTGGCTTTGTTTTGGGGATTCTTCCCTAGTGTCCCTTACCTGTTGGTAAGCATAAACATTGTCTCAAAGGCCATATTCTGACTAGATGTTTGAATGATAGATTTGTCACTTCTCCAAATGGGCTGACTTATAAATCCCATTTTAGATTCAAGGTGAAGTGGCGTCAGCCTCCAGAGATGGAAATGATGGACGGAATGAACTGGGAGTTGAGCACTTGCACCTGCACATCAACCATCTGGAGTTCCATTTCTGTTTCTCCTATTCCCTACCCGGTAATGTTTGTGGTGTATTATTACCTGACTTTTTTTCTTCTTATCTTTTTTGATATAACATAGCTTAGAAATTTTTATGGAAGAAGTAGGCAGAGTACGAAATGTTTTCTTTTTAAACAATTTAAATGCATCGTGCTAAGATTTGTTGTAGACATATTCAGCTAACTTTTCCACAAATGAAAATGTGAAAATTCAAACTGAGACTTCTATAAGATCTATAGTTCTCTCTCCATCACAGAATCTTCACTTTCATTATTTCGTTCCCCATTTATTGAGCACGTGTTAGATATCAGGGACTGTGCTGGGTGATAAAGATACAGGAGCTGCAGGGCAGATAGACATGTCATCAGATAGAGGCATTGAAGAGTATATGTGCTAAGGTGGAATACCTTAGAGGGTGTTGGCTAATTTCATAAAGGAGCTGAACATGAGACAAAAGGAGATAAGGTGAATTGACAGTAACCTATTTGGCAAACGGGCCATTCTAACCAAAGGAAGCGGTGTGAGCGAAGGCAGGAAACTTCACGGGCTATTCAGAGGACTGTAAGCAGTTTAAATGGTTATAACATAACGTGTGATGGATGCAGCAAGAGATGAACCTCGAGCATTTAACAGACCAGATCCCACAGGAACTCGTATAGGAGTTTGGATAATTAGAAGCAGTGGGGAGCCAAAGCTATGACACGATTATTTTCACATTTTTGAAAGATTAGCCCAGGAACAGTGTGAAAGATGGATGGTATGGAAATAAGACACGGATTGGGCAAGTCAGTTAAAAATGTTTTCAAGTCATCCAGGCAAGAGATCTAGAGTGGCCTGGTCTAGGATGCTAAAATAGTGGCAGTAGATTGAAAGAACGAGATTCAAGAGATAGACAGGCAGATAGAATTGATAGGAATCGCTAACAGATTGAAACTTGAAATATGGGTCTCCGATAAATTCTCTGCAAATCTAAAATTCAAAAAGCTCTGGAAAACAAGTTTTTCTTTAAGTTTGTAACAAACTCTTTTGCCCCTTGCTACACTTCTTTATTCTCAAGCTTTAATGTGCATGTGACTCATCTAGGGGGTCTTGGTAAAATGCAGCAGGTCTGAGATGGGGATTGAGATTCTGCATTTCTGTCAATCTCCTAGCTGATGTTGATGCTTTTGGTCTAGGGATAAGACTTTAAATAGCAAGGCTTCATGGTAAATGCTTGGTAATAGGGCACAAGCAGCAAGAACAGAAATTATTCATGAGACAGTTACCAGTTTTGGCTCAAATGACATATGCCAAGAATGAAGAATTTTATAGCAGAAATAGGAGCCAGGGTATGAGAATACTTTGGAAAAGACCAGAACGATTGATATTAAAGATGTATTTCTGCCTCTTTGTTCAAGCCCTTCTGGCCAGTCGCTAGCACTCTGGGGTATGTCTAAGGTCAAAGACCACTGTCTCTTACGTTATATCACCTAGCAGTAGACAAAGAGACTAAGACAAGGATTAAAGTTGTGACTGGCGTAGCTGGGGAGACTAAATCAGGGTTGAAAGCCAGGCATAATCTGACGTTATGCTGACAGCACTAAATATACCACTCTGCTTTTCATCTGTTATGATGAAAGCCAAATTATCTTCATTTTTCACATTTTTTCATTTATCCAAAAGATGCTGTATCCAAAGGCTGGAAGGGAACATCAAAGAATTGAGAAAGTTTTATTTGTTGGAGGTAGTAAGATTGTAGTTAAAAATTTTTTCTTTCATTCTTTTCTTCATGTTATTATTTTATTTATGCAGTATAAAAAGAAGAGTCATAACTCTTTCTTTCTTGGCTAAAAGCTCCTATTTCTCTTGGGTGTGCAATGTAGCTCAAACCAAGTCCTATTCCTTGGGGAAGTTGAGCTCCTGTGAAGTCTGCTATGACTTCCAAAACAGCATACCCATCATTAGAAGTCCTTAAACCTCCAAAGTTCACTATATTTGTTCTCAATATTAAATAGATAGCAGAACGTTCTCAATATCTTATAATATTTCTTATCAAACATAAGTAGAAAATGTATGATATAGTAACTGACATTTTGCTTCAAGGTAACACCTCCAGAGGCCTGTCCAGGGACTCCACAGCAAATGCCTGCGTGTCAAATGGTAAGAAAAAAATCCTTTTAAGATATCAAGAGTGGGAGATATAGTTAAAATGCCCATGGTTTGCACTAACGTAATAGATCATTTAAAATGGAAGGTAATTCATCCAGATCCTTTCCTTGCATTGGAAAAAGAAATAGCAGCTCTCTGAGAAATAACACAGCAAAGGGAATAGAGAAAGGAACTCTAGAAATGGGGAGGAGAAGGAAATGGGATCATTATGAGAAATAATCACCAGAATTAATAGATAAGCCAACATAGGAATAATCAATATGTGCATAATATAAATTCAGGTATAACTTAGTTTATATCCCTGGTTTATACTGAGAGTTGTGAGTGACTGCTGCCAGTTTTCTTCTTTTTTCTGCAGGCTTTTTATTGTTTGATTTTGTTTTTTTTTATTTACTATTTTGCTGTTTGAGGTCATTTCCATTCTGCATTAAGCAGGTAAAAAAAAATAAATGGAGTTTAATAAGGCTGACTTTTTTCTTACTATGTAAGACTTCCAGTGGGAGAAATTATTAATTCAGGTAGAATATCTGGAATTTTTCAGATTTCAGGCTTTTTTAGCCAACCTTTTACTAATCATTTTAGCCTGTTATTTCTGTCCTACCTATTTGGCAATGATTTCATGATTCCAGTTTTTTTCTTTACTTAATTAATTTTTTTTTTTGCAATCACCAGTTCTCCTTTTCATAGCTTTGGTGCATTGCATAAATTTCAGGTCATGTAATACAGGTAATAGCAACTCTGAAGTCATCCAGTCCACAGCCCTCACCACCAGTTCACTCAACTCGTGTTTTTGCTGTTGGTATCAATTTGAAAAGATCTCAAAACTACAGAAAAGTCCAAGAGAGAAAAAAACCATGCTTCGATGTCCTGAATTACAGATGTTAATTTTATCATATTTTTTCAGATCATTTGTTAATTTACAAATAAAAGCAAAGTCTCTTTGGCAGACCCCTAGTCCCAGTCACCCTCCACCTCTCCAGAGACAATGATTATGAGGAAATTTCCATACTTTTGCTATGGAAAAATATGTAGTACTATTCTGCATGATTTTTCAAAGTTGATCATAATGGCTACCATTCTGTACTTACGTTTTTGAGATCTATCTAGATTGGTACATTGTCCAAAACTCAACTCTTGATTTCCCCAAAGCTGTTATACCTACAGCCTCCCCAGCCACAGCTGAGGGCAATTGTCTTTCTAGTTGCTCAGGCCCGACACCTTGGAGTCCTCCTTGATGCCCCTCTTTCTTCAGTTCCGTATCCTACTCATGAGCAGATGCTATGGGCTTTATTTTCAGAATGCATCTTCAGTTTTCCTAAGTCCCCATCCATCATCTCTCACCTGGATCATTGCAATAACCTTCTACCTGGTCCCCTGCTTCTGCTTTTGTTCCTCAAGTCTTTGATCCAGCCATTCTGCTCCTGCTTCCCCTCATTTTCTCAGCATAAGAGCTCAGGTTGCATGCTGCCTCTCTGCCTTTACCTTCTGGATTCTTGCCTGCCTTAGTTCATTCTAAGCATAGGGCTTCCTTGCTGTTCTCTGAGCATAACAGGTGCCCTCTCAGCTCGGGCCCTTGCACTTACTGTGCCCTGTGCTTGTATTTTTTTCCAGATACCCATTTTGCTCACTACCATACTTCCTTCAGGGATCTGGCCAAATGAGTCCTTTCTTGACTACCCTATATAGATAGCGCCCAGTATTACCCAGGCACTTCCTATTTCCCTTAACCAGAATTTGTTCTCTCCGTAGGACTTCGAACACATGCTATATTTGTGTGTGTTTTTATTGTCTGTTTTCTGACTTAAATGTCAGCTCCTTGAGTGCAGCGACTTTATTTGCATACAGAATACCTAGAACAGCACCTAGGATGTAGAGGCTGTTTGGTAAATATTTCTTGAAGGAAGACAGGAATAACCCACGCCTCTATGCCTCTATTAATAGACATTTAGGTTGTCTCCTAGTTCACTTTTCAACCTATTTCATATGACAGAATCTAGTAGTTTTCTGTTATTTTCTTACTCGACTCTTCTATCGCTCAGCCCGCACACGTTCATTAAGCATTATTATGTTTCTGGTACTGTTTTAGGAGCTGGGACTATAGCAATAATCAAAAGAAACAATGTCCCACATGTACTTTTGGGACATTCTAATTGTGGGGGACATAAACAATGAATAAAATAAATAAGGTACAAGGAAAATTTAAGGAAGGAGAAGCATTAAGAGTATTGGGGTAGGTTTCCAGCTTAAATAGTCTAGTCAGTGAACTTTATTGAGCAGGCGACTCAGTCTTGAGCAGAAAACTCAAGAGCAGAGAGAAGAGGCTATGTGGAAGATCATTCTATATAGAGGGAATGGTCAGTGCAAAAGCCCTGAAGAGTGTGATGAGACAGTGAATGAGATCATCTAGGGTAAGTATGGGCACAAGTCCAAGGAGTGAGCCCTGGGATGACCTGTCATTAATGGCATGGAGAGGAGGAGAAACTTGAAAAACAGGTAGAAAAAGAATGGTCAGTGAGGGAAGAGGAATGCCTCTTGACACACTTTCCCCTCTTAGATTTAGAAATTCCATATTCTTAGTTTTCTTCCTACCTCACACCTCCTTTCAGTCTTCTTTTTGGACTTCTCTGTCTAACCTTGTGGTAATTAATATATTTGCCAGTTAATTCCCCAAAGAGGGTTAGAATATAATGATGCTAGGTTTCCGTATGATAGAAGTGAGTGTGGACCCAAGCCTGGAGAAAGCAGACTTTAATGGAATAGAAGGGACCAGAGGTAGAGCTGAGATGCTCCACAGGGAAGGATGGGCAGTCACGGTCTAAGTCTCCAAAGGAGTGTGGAGATTTCAGGTTGGTCATCAGTAATCAAAGGCATCTATTGTCAATAGAAAGAGCTTCAGGTGAAATGTATGCATTACAGAATAAAAACTGGAGGACCCCATGAAGAGTCAGGTTATTCATGGAATATTTCCAAGCAAGTGAACAGAATAGAGCCCGTTTCCTTGGGGCGAGTGCCAGGAACCAGATACAGAGTAGGCTCAGCACTGACGGACTAGGAATGGGGCTCCCAGTCCTCAGGCGTGATGACTACAGACCCAGGTGGATGAAGGAATGTACACACTAGGTTCCCTAAAAGGAAAAGGTGCTCATCTAGTCACCGCACAGGGCATGTTCCAGGGTTTAATATCTGATAGTGTCATGGAAGTGCGAAGATCTCTATTTCAGCAAGCAATTGTTGACTTCTAAGCAACACTGGTTTGTAAGGCAAAAAGTTTTGGTACCCTACTTACTCAGGCCCTTTATTTAGTCCTGCACAGGTGGCAGCCTGTGCAGTGAAGGTAACTGGGAGCTGCTTCTAAATTTTCTGCATGAGGTAGACAGGAGAAGGACAGGAAAATTAACCTTAAAACTTAACCTTACTATCAACTAAAATTCTACATGTTTTTTTCTTCTCTCCCCCGGGGTAAAAAACACCTGCGATGATTATTTTTAAGTTCAAGTGCAAAAATAATAGTTATCTTGTAAACTTTATCTTTTCAATTGAGACCCTACCTCTAGCCTGTAAAGAACATTAAGGTTTCTGATACATTTAATATTTAATTATACCTTCCAATATATGCTATTCATATGCTCAGTGACCACGTCCTCTACATTTCATTGTAATTCGGATCAAATAACTTGGAGGACATATCACCAGAACTCTTAGTAGGCCATACATTAATCATTAGCCTTCAGATATGAGTCATTTGAATAGTTTCTAATTTACCAGTTTTCTGAGTAGCCTCCCATTAGTGCTTCAACTTCTGAGAGAGAGCACAATGATAAGAGATAGAGAAGCACTAGGCTTGGTTAGTAGTGGTTTACACACCTATCTACAGTCAGCGAGGATCTATTTAAGAGTTTTAAAACGGGGGAAGGAGATAGAGTCTTATCTAATGGGTCTGGCACCTCCTTTATTTTGCCTTTATTAAATGGCCTTTTATCTTTTGAATATATTTTAAGATCAGTATACTATATCATATCACAAATGTACATTTTAAATATATCAATTTTATTTGTCAGTTATACCTCAATAATGCTTCACCCAGCCCCTTGACCTGGTGCGCCTGCCCTGCCCTCACTCCTTTCACCAGGAAGATTCCTATACATCCTTCACATTTAACTTTGAAATAATCACATCAACTCATATACTCGTACTAAAATATTTCATCAAAGGTACATACGTACCATAGTGTATTTTACTATGTTCCATGTCTACCTACAGACTCCCTTCTCTTTCTCATGAACCATTCTTTAGGTGTTCTCATTTCACGCTATTTCACAGGCCTATTTTTTCCCTTCTTTTTCGTATCCGGTGTTTAATATTCCTTTATGTAGATATTCATTAAATATAATATGTATTCTAGAGGGGCTGGCTACTTGTCCTTTTAGTACTATCATATTAGGAGAGTGGTTAAATACTAACGTTCACTTTTTGTTTTCTTTTTCTATTTAAATTCATAGGTTTCCACTCCAAAGGGAGCTTCTTCCCTGCAGTGACTTCAGTGCATGATTCATGCCCAACCAAGCTTAAGGACCAGCAATCCTTCCACTCCATCCACAAGAATTAACGTATGTTCAAGCGTAGTTCCTTAGGGCCTCGGTAGAGATGTGCAGTCACTGGAAGCGGGACCAGTGTTATAACTGAGTTTTACAATGTGTCTGTCTTTTGTGCACTCTTGGTCTCTCATAGAAGAAAAACTAACATTTTCATCATTGTAGAAAGATGCAGCAAACCTGGTCCTCTACAAACTTGTGTTGTTAAACCTTAACTGGGTTCTGATAGCTATTCAGCAATCCTTTTATTCATTCATTCAACAAACCCAACTGTGATCAGTGCCGGAAAGGCGGGTAACTCAGCCTGGGGCTTTCAGGAACAGTGTCCTGGTGAAGTGATACCTAAGTTGAATGCCAAGATTTCCAAATAGATAGCTGGTCAATGGAGTAAGGAAAGGATATTCCAGACAAACATATAAACAAATAAGAAAGCCCAAAACACCATGAGAGGTCAAAGGAGGGAATGGTTAATTTAGGGATGGAAGGTTTCAGCACACTGAATCGCCAATGATGAGAATTTCAAATAGTAGATGTCTAGATGATAGCAGTTTGACAATAGGCAGAGAAAACAGCCTGAGTATAGAAGTGGAAGCAGGCAGTGGTAATGTGGGCAAGTCTAGCTGAAGCATATGAGAGTATCATGATCCAGGTGTTCATCGCCTCAGAATATTTTTTCTAGAAGTCTTTACACGGTTTCTTCTTTAAGTCTTCAGCCAATGTATTGAGCCTCCTGGTGCCTGAATGTTTGTTTTAGGAGGCCTGACCTCCTAATGAGAACACTGACCAGAGTTCTGCGTATAATAATATTTGTAATTTATTTTGTAACCACCACGAAAAATACTGAGAAATGATAAAAAGATTTTACATATCTACCTTTCTTTCACACAGACACAGTCCCTGCAGAAGTACCAAAGAAAAATGATTCAAATTAAGAGGTGAAAAAAAAAATCAAAGATCTCGCCATAGCCTGAACTGAATCATCCTCCAAGTAAAATAAACATTCAATTGGACATTCAATACTCCTGACATTCTTCATTTTTATGTTTTGGAGGTGATGCACTCTATTTCTCTTCCTTTAATAGTTATCCTTCAAAATTATTAAAAACTAAAGGTAATATCTTAATCTCCCCTCCCAATAACACAAGGACTATAGAATACTTTTACATTGCAAGCACATTCATATCCAACTTGTATACTATGGTGGCCCAATATTTTAGTCCTGCCCCATTTTGTTAGCCTCTGAAAGTAAAAGTATTAGTACTTATAGAAATAGTTTTTGTTTAGATTTAGCTAAGTGTTTAGAATTTTTTTTTTGTTTACCATCCCTTCTTGCATTGGAATAACTTGTCCTCCTGAAGTACATCTTTTAGAAGTTCATTTAGTATAGTTATGCTGGTGATAAACTCAGTTTTTCTTTATATGAAAATATATTTCTTTATACTCATTATTTCTAAACTAAATTGTAAAATGATGTACACATACGAGCTCTATAAGCATTCTTGTATGAGTCTTTTCGTGGTCAATTGTAGATATATCTCTTGGTAGATACCTAGGAGGAGAACGGCTGGGTCATATAGTAGGTATTTGTCTAAAATTAAACTTACCAAAAGTTTTCCAAAGATGACTGTACCACTTTATCCCACTGCTAATGTATGAGAATTCTAGGTGTTTAAAATTCTGGCCAACAGTTAACTGCTGTCAATATTGTTATTTGGCCATTCTAGTGACTTCATAGTCATATAAGATGTGGTTTAATTTACATTTCCCTGATGACTAAGCTATTTGTTGTCCATTCCAGTATCTTTTTGTGCGTGTGAAGTGTCCAGCTATTTTGTCCACTTTAATGTTTTTTTCCCTTCAATTATTGATTTATAGTTCTTTATATATGCCAGATATTAAATCTGTTAGATATATCATGCAAATAATTTCTGCCAGTCTGTGGTTTGCCTTTTTCTGTCCTTAATGGTATCATTTGATGAGCAGGTGTTTTCTAATTTTGAAGTTTAATTTATCAAGTTTTTCTTTCATGATTAGTGCTTTTTGTGTGTTCAGAAATATTTGATTATCCCAATGTCATGAAGATATCCTACACTTCTCTTCTAGAAGCTCTGTAGTTTCAGCTTTTACGTTTAGATCTATGATCCACCTAAAATACATTTTAATGTTTGGTGACAGGTAAGGGTAGAGATGTACTTTTTTCATATAGTCATCTATTGTTCCTGTAACGTTTGTGAAAGACAAATTTCTTTCCCTTGGGTTGCCTTGGTACATTTCTTGAAAATCAGTTGGCAGCATGGGGATGTAATGTACAGCCTAGGGAATAAATATAGTCAATAATATTGTAATAACTATGTACAGTGACAGATGATTACCACACTTACTATGGTGATGACTTTATAAGGTATATAAATGTCCAATCACTGTTGTACACCTGAAACAAATATAATATTGTGTTAACTATAGTTAAAATAAATTTTCAAAAAGACAGTGAATTGGGGGAAGTCCAGGGCAGCTAAATAATAAACATTGCATGTGGAGATAAAAATAAAATGAATATAAATAATGAGGATTTTTTAAAGCCGCTGCAAAAATAATAGAGAAAATAATGATGTGCGGACATAGGGTCTTCCTTGTGAGGAATCATGCCATTATCATATGCATGACTTTGATCTTACTAAATCAGAATCCCCACGCATGGCATTAATTCTCAAGTTAAAATTTTAGTAAAAGCTGTTTCCCCCAGATACATGCACATACACACGCATATCAACAGCATATCAATGGGTCTATTTTTACTGTTTTGTTTCATTGATCCAGACCTCTATCCTTAGTCTAATAACACACTGTCCTGATTACCACAATGTTCTGTAGGTCTCAAAATCAGGTAGTATTAGTCTTCCATGTTCATATTTTTCAAGATTGTTTCAAGTATTCAGGTTTTCTGTGAATTCCATGAAAATATTACAATCGGCTGACCAATTTCTACAGGAAAAAAGCCCTCTAGAACACTGACTGGGACTACATTGAATCTACAGTTAAATTTGGAGAAAATAGACATAGCGATATCTTAACACTATCAGCATTTCCAAATCACGAACATGGCACAACCATGTACTTATTGAGGCGTTCTTTAATTTCTCTCCACTGACCTGGAGTTTTTAATGGTTACCAGCATATTTCATTATATAACTACTGATGAAGTCTGACTGGAACTTCAAGGGAACATAATCAGTCCGGACGGTCTGTGGGAAGAACTAGGGCTTATGGGAGTTCTCACTGCACATAATTGTGAGACCCCCACAAGAACTCTATGTTTATAATAAAGTTCCATGGTTATAACTTTCCTTTTCCCTTCTATAAATACCCCTCCTCCATCTTGGCATGCAGGCCATAGTGTACAGATGGCTTGCCATGTCTGCATGCACTGGGATGGAACCCTTTCTTTTTCCTGAATAAATCCTTTTTGGTGACGAGACACCCAGTCGATATTATTTTTCAGTTGAGTTGATGCTTCACGTTTTTTATATTTCCCCCCTGCTTCTGACTCGTCTCTTATGGTGCATATCTCCTGGTAAGAGTAGTGCTCTCTTTATGCACTATTCCGGCTCTCAGGAATCCCAGCTTTGGGAGACCCCAAGACTTTCCTAAGTCAGACAGCCAGAGGATTTCACTCTAACTCATAGAGTACTCCACCCAGGATCAGCAGGAAACAGTCATAGAAGTATGAGCCACCGTCCCCATTCCCTCAAGAATGGACAAGGGTATCAAGGTCTAGGCAGCTGTTACTAAAAGCAATTTTTGATAATTGTTGACATGTGGCACAGTACTTTACAGATGCAGCAGTAAATAGGATGGGCTTAGCAGGAACTCAGCCTAATAAGTGTAGCCAATTGCAAAGAAGAAATCAACGTGTAATTAACCAAATAGTGTATATAAGTAATGGCTAAGCCTCCCTCTAGGGAGACAGCTTTGGATATGAATCTCCTGTCTCCTTTACTCGCTCCAAGTAAATAAAACTACCTAAGTCTAGCTATGTCTAGTTCTTGAATAGAACACCCCAAGCCGGGAACCTCCTGAATTGGGTGAACAGGTCCACTCCAAACAAGCACAAGTCCCGGCTTGCTGCTATGGTGGGAAAAAAAGCACCGAGGCCGAAGCACTGTGATGGCGTCCAGGTCTCAGGTTTGCTTGTGTGTGAGAGAGGATCGGCCGCTAGTGGCCATTCTGGAGGGCACTGCCTATTCTGCGATGGGGCTGGGGTTCCACTTGGTTCCTGATTGCAGGGTCCTCCAGCCCCGCTCACCCACAAAACCCGGGCGCGACCCCTTTCCCCAGGAGTCTATTGGTACTTCCCGCACTGCCAGCTTCTCCTGCGCCCCCCACACTTGTCACTCACCAGTGCACAGCCAGTCAGCACTCAGAAGTTGGAGAAGGGGCGGTTACTCCTTGTTTTGCCCATGAATGCGCAGACTCACAAGGAAGGGGCGGGCCTGCAGGGTAAGTGAGCCAATCACGGGCTGGCGGCGGCTGAGGGCCGGCGGCTCGAGAGGCGGTTAATAGCTCTCCCGCTCTCCCAAGATGGCGGCCGCTAAGGATGATGGTGGTTCCGGAGAAATGGCTGCAGGGAACGGACGGCGGCTCCATCTGGGTATTCCTGAGGCCGTGTTTGTGGTAAGAGACGCGCTGGTCCTAGGCATCTTGCTAGGCCGCGACTCCTTCCTTCCTAGCCCTTGCACCGGCCTCGATTTTGGGTGGATGGAGTTGAGCTAAAGGACCTGGGAGAGCGCTCTGTACCTCATGCCAGCGGGAAGCGTGGTCTGACACGGCTCGAGAAGAGAAAGGGGTCTGGGGTGGGAGAACTCGAGAGCGGAGCGGTCGGAGGGGTTCCCTCATCCCTTTCTGGATGCCGGGTTTCATTCTCTGCTTCCAGAAAGAGGGATGGCAGTGAGAAGCTTGAGACTCAACCAAGATGCTGGCGAGACCGGCAGATAAATGGTGACTTAGGATACAGTGAGTAGTAGACAGAGCAGCTGGTGCTAAGGTGTGAATATGGGAAATGAGATAGATCTAGTCTGTTGAAGGTGTGCTGTGGTCTTCTGCCTTGGAGGAATGGGAGAAGAGGCTGACGGGCAAGTGGGATAGGGTGAGAATGTGAAGTCCTTTATCCAATAGGCAACGTGCTGGCTTTAGAAAGTGTCTAAGTAAAACCACAGTATGATCGTATTTGGTTTTGCGTACATCATTCTAACCACTTAGTAGAGAATGAATCGTGGAGTTCAGAGGGAAGGTAGGGAATGCATTTCGGAGGCTTTGCAGAACAGGGAGACCAATCCATGTCCAAACGGAAATAAGTAGATGTTTTCAACCTTGTCCTTCCATCAGGATGGTCTGGAAATAGTATTTGTAAACTATTTGAATAGTGAGAGAAAACTTGACTGGTGTTCCAGGACAGTATTATCTCTTTTCCTCACTCAGTTCTGGCTGAGCTACTATAAAGTCCTAATGGAATTTTCTCACCCTTTTGGTTTGTATCTATATTACCCTATCGCTTTAGCTTTTTTTCTTCTTGCTTTATTTTGGCTAAAATATTCCTGCATAGTTAGTAAGCATGGATAAGAATAATGATGTAGAGGTGTCAGAAACCGTAAGGTGACTGAAGTTAACTTAGCATGAAGAACTGAAGTTCTTTGAAACACTGGACGTCTCTGATAGACTCGCCTTAAAGTTGTCACGTGTTTTCATCTAGTTCCTGATCCTTATCCAATTAACTAGCTTTTCTTCAAGGACCATCACGTAGCATACATTTTAAAAATGCTATTTTGTTTTACTGATTCTTTTGCTTAATCATTCCTGTTGCAAAAGATTGTTCTGTTGGCTTCTTAGGTTTATTTCAACCATCCAATGCTTAAGGTATTTGTGACTTGCCTGGGGGAACCTAATGGTTATATTTAGCATGATATTTCTATGGCAGAACTTGTTGAGTTAAAAATTTAACGAAATCAATGTTGGCATACAACCTGCTGAATGGTATTGTGGCTAGGGCACATGACCGGGCAATGTTTGATTGTTGGTGATTTTCGTGTTTAGTGCTAAGGCTCCATGGGTGATGGATGCATAAAGCAGGCAAGGCCATGTTTCTTTCCCTATACATAAATACGATCAAAAAGAAGTTGGTGGAGGAAGACTAAATTAGCTGCAGAATGTATATGCACTGACTGAAATGGTCTCTAACTTTTTAAAACTGCGTTTTTAGTTAAAGACAAGCCTTTGGAGAAAAAGAAACAAGGCTTTTTCTTTTCTTTTCTAAATAAAGCTAAAATAGTCAAAAATCTGATTAGAGGTATGAATTCTAAAGTTTGAAATGTGTTATTTTTGATACTAAAGGAAGATGTAGATTCCTTCATGAAGCAGCCTGGGAATGAGACTGCTGATATTGTACTAAAGAAGCTGGATGAGCAGTACCAGAAGTACAAGTTTATGGAACTCAACCTTGCTCAAAAGAAAAGGAGGTAAGTGTAGAAATTTCCAAAGTGTTTTTTTTTTTTAAATTAATCTTGTATGGCTTAAGCTTTTAAAAAAAATGAGATGTAATTTGCATAAAGTGACATAAGATGTTGAACGTTTGGTCACCTCTCAGTTTCTTCCTTGAAGGGATCCTAGTCCCATAGTTCCTGTCACCTCAGCAGCTCTTTGCTGCCTTCTAGCAAAGGAGGTGTATTTTCTCTGGCTATTTGATCAGTTAGAGGTGTTGCCATTTTAACCTGAATCAATTTCTATCCTTTTAAAAAACTTTTGAGTCTATTTTATTAGGTGCATGCAACCTGAGAATTATTATGTCTTCTTGGTGAATTTAACCCAATATAAAATAATGTTATCTGTTTTAGTCTGTTTTGTTGGATACTTACAGCTTACCCCAGCTTTCTTTTGGCTAACATTTTCTTGGTGTGTCTTTTCTAATCCCTTTATTTTTCAACCTATTTATTATTTATATTTATGGGTGTTCCATGTAAACAACATACAGTTATTGTTTTTATATTCAGCCTATCTTTTTATTTTTATTTTTTTAATTAAGTTTATTGGGGTAACATTGGTCAATACAATTACATAGTTTTCAGGTGTACATTATAATTTCACATTTGTATATTGTATTGTGTTTACTACCCAAAGTCCAGTTTTCTTCAGCTACCATATATTTGATTCCCTTTAACCCACTTCGCCCTCCCACTAACCCCTAAATTTGACCCCTTTACCCCATCTACCTCCCCTTCTCACCACCCCTACCCTTTGTAACCACTAGTCTATACTCTACGTCCATGACTCTCTGTCCTGTTCATTTGTTGCTTTTACGTTTATATCCTACATAGAAGTGATATCATGTGATTTTCAACTTTTTTTGCCCGGCTTATTTCACTTAGCATGATTACTTCGAGGTTCATCCATGTTGTTGCAAATGTCAGTATTTCATCTCTTCTTATGGCTGAATAATATTCCATTGTATATATGTTCCACAGCTTCTTTAGCCAGTCATCTAGTGTAGGACACTTCGGTTGCTTCCATGTCCTGGCCACTGTGAATCACGTTGCTTCTGGATATTGGTATGCAAATATCTTTGTGGATATGGGTTTTCAAATCTTTGGGATAAATACCCACCCAGTAGAGGGATTGCTGGATCGTATGGTAGATCAATTCTTAGTTTGTTGAGGAACCTCCATATGTTTTCCATAGGGCTGTACCAATTTGCAGTCCCACCAGCAGTGGATGAGGGTTCCTTTTTCTCTGCATCCTCTCCAACATTTGTTATTACTTGTCCTGTTGATTATAGCTATTCTAATAGGTTGAGATGGTAACTCATTGTGGTTTTGATTTGCATTTCCCTAATAGCTAGTGATGTTGAGCATCTTTTCATATATTTGTTGGCTATTTGTATGTCCCTAGGGAGAAATGTCTGTTCAGGTCCTCTGGCCATTTTTGGATTGGATTGTTTGTTTTTTTGTTGTTATTGAGTTTTATGAGTTCTTTGTATATTTTGGATATTAGGCCCTTATTGGAGGCTTTGCTTGCAAATACATTTTCCCATTCGCATGGTTGTCTCTTTACCTTGCTGAGCAGAAGCTTTTTACTTTGATGTAATCCTATTCATTTATTTTAGCTTTGACTTCCCTTACCTTTCAGGTCAAATTCATAAAAACCTCTTTAAGCCAAGGTCCTTGAGTTTAGTCCCTATGTTTTCTTCTAATCATTTTATTGTTTCAGGTCTTATATTCAGGTCCTTAATCCATTTTGAGTTAATTTTGGTGTGTGGTGATAGACAACAGTCTAGTTCATTCTTTTGCAGGTGGCTTTCCAGTTTCCCGGCACCATTTATTGAAGAAGCCTGTCTTTTTAGATAAACTAATTTTCATTTTTAGATGCTTTCAAGATCCTTTCTTTTTGTTCATTTCATTATTTGTCTGTGAGAATATCTTTCTTAACTCCCTTCTTAACTATTTGACTCTTGAACAACATGGAGATTAGGGCTTCAAGCCCCCCTCCCCACCACCACCATGCAGTTGAAAATCTGTGTATAACTTTTGAGTCCCCCAAAACTTAACTAATGGCCTACTGTTGACCAGAGGGCTTGCTGATAATATAGTTGATTAACACATATATTTTTTTTATGTTTTATGTGTTATGTACTATACTCTTATAACAAAGTAAGCTAGAGAAAAGAAAATGTTAAAATTATAAGGAAGAGAAAAAATATATAGAAGTATATATTGAAAAAAATTCCACATATCAGTGGACCTATGCATTTCAAAACCATATTATTCAGGGTCAGCTGTGTATGGCAGCTTCCTATAGCTATGTACCTGTGCACTTTGCTTGTATCCATAGAGGCTTTTGCTTTTGTTGGGAGCCGTGAATCTCTACCAGCCTTGAACCACTTGAGCCCTGTTCCAAGTTCTTCAGCTTAGTGTGTGAACTTCCCCCCACCACCCCAAGCAAGTCAGGGGCCTAGGTCCGGGTCCGTAGCTGGCGATTGGCATGTACCCTATGATGCCTACTTTTCTCTAGTCCTCCCACTGCTCAACTCAAAGCCTTTTCTGCTTTTTTCCTTTTATTTTATCTGGAATTTCCCTCACCTCTGAGATATCAGCTATGCAGCAAGAACTGTTTTTGTGCACGATCGAGTTATTTTGCCAGCACGTGGTTCTGTATAGTTCGGATACTAACCTTTTCCTTTACTTATGTTGTAAACCTTTTCTTGTAGTCTGTTTTCTATCTTTAACTTTACCTCATCAGCTGTGTAAAAGTTCAGTATTTCATAATTCTCTTGTGGTGATCTCATCTTTAATACGTGAACTGTATGCCTTTAACTGGAAATTTTGTGATTGCCATTTTTTCTCTTTTTTCTGTCATCTGATAATTTTTTTCTTTCTCTCCTGAGATTCCTTTTAATATGGATGTTGGCATTTCCAACTCTGTCTTCTATTTATTTTTATTATTTCCTGTCTTCTGCTGGCTTTGGTAATTTGTTTTTTGGCAATTAGAAGGCTATCCATGAGTTCTTTATTTCAAACCATTACATTTTTTATACTTAGTAGTTTTGGTTGGTTTTTCTTATACTACTTGTTTCTTCACATTATCAATATCCGGTCATTTCTCTTTGAGGTAGTTTAAATACTTACTGTATAATCTTATCTGTTAGTATTTGATTTGGTTCATTTGATAGAGGTTGTTGAGTTTATTGTAATTGAGTTTTTGGAGTTGAGTTTATCAGATTATCATTTCTTTTCCCTGTCAGCTCTTTCTCCCTCAGAGCTATTAAGTGACTTTGGCCAGTAGTGTATGTGGAGGCGAGAGTAGCTTAAGTGCTTTCTAGTTTGGAGGGCTAGAAAGAATGCTGCTGGCATTACAATCTAGGGCATGGCCATTGGACAAATGCCCCTTCTCCCCAACCTAGTAACTCAGCCTGTGGGGGCTTCTTCTGTTCCTCTGCCCTTGGCTGCCTTCACTGTCATCGCCCCTGGGTGTAGGAGTGGAGCCGGGGACTGCTGAGGGTCAGTAAATTCTCTGAACCTCAGCCTGACCTCCCCGTCTCTGGCCAGTTCTGTTTTTCTCCCAGGTAGCAGTGATGGGGTAGGTATTATTCACCCAGAGCAACTTGGAGTAAAACACTTAGGAAGTTCTGTAGCAGTGCTCCCCTTCTGCTTCTCTTCTAAGCTACTGTCTCTCCTCTCGCTCCTCTACCCAGTCTTAGGACCTAGAGGTTTTCATTGTCCATTAACAGGGAGAGTAGCTAAGTTGTGGTATATTCATAATTGAATATTACACAGCACTGAACATGAATGAACAAATCTTAGGAAACTAATTGAGTTTAAAAAGCAAATCCCCCAAATAATATAGCATGAGACCAGTTGTATTAAGCTAAGAAACCAGTAAAGAATATATTGTTTAGGGATAGACATAAATGTGATGAAACTATTTGAAGAGGGAAAAAGGGACTGTGGCACGCATAGCTGAGGAGAGCTGTCATCTCTTGGGATGGAGAAAGGTGGAGATGGTATATTGCTCAGACATGCACAGCGGCCTTGGCGACTTGGATCCTGAGCTGGCTGAGGTTGCAGCTGCTTGGTTCATTAACATGCTTCGTAATTTGTATAAAAGAGTTCACAGAACTTGAGCCTCCAAGCTAAGTCAAAAAAAATGAATGCTAAGTATGTGTTTCCAGACTGTTCACTGCACCGATGACCACATAGTGATCCTGTTTTTTTTTTTAAGCAGCAGGCGCATCTAACGCATTTTTGTCAGGTTAGTAATAAAGCTTGCTCTGCTAACCTCCTTCACACATTCTGTGACTCCTTTATATGATGCAGTAAGTTATTTTTCATTATTTAAATTTTATTACGTACTGATGTCTACTAATATTTAGTTAAATGTATTCTGAAAGAACCACAGCTTTGTTTTTGTGTCTTTGGTCTTTTTTGTTAGAAATTCCATTTTTTGACAGGGACACGAGAACTCTTTTGCAAATTTTTCCATGCAAAATATATTAAAGCATTGACAGCTACTAATCAGAAAAAGAGATAAACTTCAGTGACAAAAAAAAAAAAAACGTTTTATTCTTTCCTCTCTGAGTAACTTTGAGTGTTTTTAGCATATTTTTATCTCATTTTCTTGTTAGTGGAGTTGATTTCATTTGGGAATCAGTTCCTAGTAGTTGTTTAAACAATCATTTTGTAATAGACTTTATTTTTTTTTAGAATAGTTGTAAAATTGAGCAGAAGGTATAGACATTTCCCATACACCCCTGTCACAGAAGCATGCCCAGCCTCCCCACCCCCAATCATCGACAGTCTTCACCAGACTGGTGCCTTTATAATAATCAATAAACCGATTTGGTGTGTTATTACTAACTAACTTCCCTAGTTGACATTAGGGTTTACTCTTGTGTTGTACTTTAGGTTTTGACAAATGCATGATGTCTTGTATCCCTCATTATAGTGTCACACGGAGTAGGTTCACTGCCCTAAGAATTCTTGGTGCTCCGGTCTTCCCTCCCCCCGCCCCACTAACCTCTGGCAACCACCAGTCCTTTACTGTGTCCAGTTTTTGTCTTTTTGGGCATTGATGTAGTTAGAATCAGGTACTGTGTGGCCTTTTCAGATTGGCTTCTTTCACTTAGTAACATGCATTTAAGCTTCCTCCGTGTCTTTCCGTGGCTTGGTTATTCATTCCTTTCAGTGCTGTTAATATTTCATCGTTGGACGTGCCACAGTTTATTTATCCATCACCTACTGAGGGACATCTCGGCTGCTTCCGACTTTTGGCAATAGGAATAAAGCAGCTGTGAACATCTGTGTGTCGGTTCGTGTGGCCGTACGCGTTCAGCTCCTTTGGGTAGATACCAGGGCATGTGACTGCTGGGTCGTGTGGTGAGAGCATGTTTAGTTTTGTAAGAAACTGCCAAACTGTCTTGTAAAGTGGCTGTACCATTTTGCATCCCCACCAGCAGTGAATGAGAGTTCTGTGGCGCCACATCCTCGCCAGCACGTGGCGGCGGCGGCGTTCTGGATTTCAGCCATTCTGGTCGTCTGATAGGTGTGTGCTGGTATCTCCTTGTTGTTTCACTTTGCATTTCCTTGATGACATGCAGTGGAGCATCTGTTTTTATGCTTAGTTACCATCTGTGTATCTTCTTTGGTGACGTATCTGTTAAGGTCTTTGACCCATTTTTTAATCAAGTTGTTTGTTTCTTTTCTTATTGAGTCTTAAGAGTTCTTTGTATATTTTGGATAACAATCTTTTACCAGTTATGTGTTTGAACAGAGATTTTATTCTAGTCTGTGGCTTGTCTTTTCATTCTTTTGACATGGTGTTTTTGCACAGCAGAAGTTTTTAAATTTAATGAAGTCCATCATATCTGTGATTTCTTTCACGGATCGTGTCTTTGGTGTTTATCTAAAATGTCATCACCACGCTCAAGGTCATCTAGATTTTCTCCTGTGTTACTTTCTAGGAGCTTTATAGTTCTGCATTTTTACTTTTAGGTCTGTGATTCATTTTGACTTAATTTGTGTGACGTGTACAAGGTCAGTGTCTAGATCCATTTTTGTGTGTGGATGTCCATTTGTTCCAGGACGGCAGTCTTGTGAGTAGCTATGGTGTAACTTACCTGTTGAGCTTGATCAGTCCCATCATGCCCTTCACTGTTTTCTTAAACTTCTCATATTCAAATCAATGATGCTTTTACAATTTGAAGAGCAGTTGTTACCTAAATGGAAAATAAAATAGCATCTATCAACATAAAAGTTAAACAAAAATTACCTGAAGCTTAAAAGAATCACTGTCTATCTCATGATGTAGCATTCAGGTGATGGTGCATGTTTCCCACTGTGTGGCGGGCACAAGCACTGAGAAGCTGTCATTGAATTTTGCTGGCATTTAGTCGACTGCCATGTTTCTGTCTGTGCCCTGGGCGCGCCCCCTGGGAGCAGCGACATGCAGCGCGCATAGGGGGTTGACAGTTTCCAGTGGTTTCAAATTTAGAATATAATACTTGAGTGCATGTTATTAGAAAGTAATTAGAAAGTAATAATTTATTTAAAATGCAGTTCTAATCAATTACAGCACCTCTAGATCACATCCAGGGAATGCAGTTTGCTCTGGAAATGTCAACCAATGACAGGGCGTTTGACATAGAGAATCGGGCTTTGTACACGATAGGCATTCCATACATATTTGCTATCATGTCTACATATTTTAGTAAATATTTATATCTGAAATATCTTAGCTATTTTAATACAATTTATTAACTGTCTTAAATATAAAGTATCTTAAATGTTTTATCCTTGCAAATTGTCCTCAAGCACATATCAGTAGAAAATGCGGTGTGTAAGACCGGGTCCAGGTGTTTATTGTCGCTGCAGAATACTGAGTTAACCTTTCTCTTATTCGCAGGCTAAAAGGTCAGATTCCTGAAATTAAGCAGACTTTAGAGATTCTAAAATACATGCAGAAGAAAAAAGTAAGTGTATTTTCGTTTGTAAATATGAGCGAACCAGGATACTTCAGGCGAGGTGCGTCCTCCTTGACTGTTTGTCACTGGTGTCAGCCTTCTCGGGCACATGTACTGACATTACAGACAGTGCGCTTCCGTGACAAACGCGGCTTTGTGGTCCCCCTCCCCCCCCCCGCAAATCAAGTTTAACACTAGGGCCCACACGTCTGGGATTATTTTATTTATATATAGTATTTGCAAAACTTCAGTGCAGTTCGAACTTCTTTTAGGCACAAGACGAAGATGTCTTATTTCGAAGTAGTAATATCTAAGGGTTGTTGTTGCTGCTGTTCACCCTACGAGCAAGGAGTGAGTCCGAGGCTTCCAGAGCGGGAGAGAATTTAGAAGTTCCGTTTCAGGTTCTCATTTCACAGTCACAGGGAGGTACATTGCTGGCCACTGGCAGAGCTGGATTCGAACATCTTCTGAGTGTTAGTCCACTGCTTGTTAAACAGTAGTAGGCAGGAAAGATGAAATTTCAAGAGGATGTATTTAAAAGATTGTGTGTGTTTGTGTGTGTGTGTGTGTGTGTGTGATGTATTGCTTGACTGGTAGGATTAACTGCATGTCCAGTACATTATTTTATGTGGTGATCTTTGTAAGACACTTGAGAGAACTGGTTGCTTGGGCATGAAACACTGATAAAGTGATAATAATTGCTAACTCCTGTATTGTGTATGTGTGTGTATGTGTGTGTAACGTCTGCTTGCGGCGGCCTTCGGAGGTGCAGGGACCATAATCCTTATTTGACACATGAGGAGCCTGAGACACAGACGGGTCACGTCATATACCCAACGCGCACAGGTGGCAGGTAGTTGAGCCAGAGTCCACGGCGTCCTCGCCCAGCCATCTGGGTTCGGGCTTTCGTGTGTTTTGCCACTGCGCTTCGTCCGCGTGATGCTGCTTAGGTTCAACTGCGAGCTCTTCTCCTTTGTGACCTTGGTGTCGTACTCGCCTGTTCACAGCACTGTCATTTTTTTTTGAAGGAGTCCACTAGCTCACTGGAGACCAGATTCTTACTGGCAGATAACCTGTATTGCAAAGCTTCAGTTCCTCCTACTGATAAAGTGTGTCTGTGGCTGGGGTAAGTACGCGTGACAGCTGCGGCCTCCCCGGCCGGCCTTCGCAAACCCGTGCGTTTTCTCAGAACAGCAGTATTGTCTGAGCTACGTAAAGTGCGTCGCTCCCTTCGACTGTGGAAGGAGTGAAGGGGTGGAGTTCAAGTGCGTCTTAGAAAAGGACTGAGGTTCGGAGTGTGGTGGTTTGCCGCAAAAACAGGCCAGGTCGCTCCTAGTCCAAATGAAGCTGACCCAGAGCCCGCCGCCCCTCCCGCCGATGCTTCACCTCTTAAGTGTCGTGGGAGGAAGAGCAGTAGAAGTAAAACGGAAGGGACCGAAGCACCTCAGACAAGGGTTTCTTCCCAGTAGGAGCTCGTAAATTCTAGAAAGATCTGTCCAAACTGAAGGGGGAAAAGATTATTACAAAAACCTTGAGGTTGGAGCCCACTCTTTAGACAATATACTTCCAGTTTAGATGATGTCGTCGACCTGTCTCTGATTTTCCCTGTCTTACTCCTCTCAGTCCCCTGACCAACCAGCCAAGCCATTCCTGAGTGACTCGCTGGCTGCCCACAGGCCTCGTTGCCTCAGGCAAGTTGCCATACAGAGTGGCACGCCAGCGCGCTGCCCCGGCCGCCCCCGCTGGGAGGGACCACCCCTTGCTGCTGTCCTGTAGACTCGCCCCTGAGAGGCGTGTCAGTGCCACAAAGCAGGGACACAGCAGCACACGGAGATTCACTTCTCTGTCCCGTATTTCCTTCTCCCGACTTTTGTTCGTTGCAATATTTTCAGAGGTCACACATTTAATTCTACAACCATAATTTCTATCCTTATTGAGTTTAGTTCTGTAAACAGAACAGCCGTTCACCCAGTGGCTCCAATCCTAGGGGTCATTGTCATTCTCCTTGGTTTCTTTCTCCCTCCACCTGCACCCCATCAGCAAGTGGGATAGGGTGATCTTTTCATTGCACTGGGACAGCAAGACGCCCTCTGGTGACAGTGGCTGCTGGAGCCCACTCACATCTCACACAAGGATGAATTTTAGATAAGTCACATACTCACATGATATCCTCACACCATCAAAGTTTAGGTCAAGTCGTAGACGGCTCATTTTGTAACTGGAATAAGGATGGTGGTGTTAGGCCACAAAGCCAGAAATCATAAGCAAAGTTAAAAGACAACGAGTAGGAAAAAAATTTGTAACTCACATTGCAGCAAAGGACTAACGGGTTTGCGGGGCGACTTGGAGTTAGGCTTAAGATGCCTATTAGACCGTCACGTGTCTGTGTTTGACAGGCGGCCCAACTAAGGAGAAGTACTTGGCACAGGCTACTTCATGAGTGAATAGTCCATGTGTTTCGACATGAATGACATGTTTTCAAATGTATTCTATTTTTTTCTTGTTAAAAGTAAGCAAACTGCAGACATTTCTGAAAAAAGAAAGAAACAACAGCAGTTGACTCAGAAATGAGATTGGGGGTCTGAGATTGGAGAGACGTACACTTTTTATGGACATTTTCGGGTCCTATCTGAAGTTTGAAACAGTAATGATCATGGCTCGGGTTATTCCGTCATCATTGACACAACACCCGCTTTGTGCCAAACACTTCCACCTTGTCCCGTTTAATCCTTAACAGTCATTTGAGTAATTTTTAGATTCCATCGGTCAGCTGAGGAAAATGGCTCGGGAAGTGCCCGATGGTAAGTCAGGTGATAGGGGGAGTTCGGAGTCAGGGAAGGTTCGGTTCGGCACCACCACAGAGCATGCGGCCCCACGTGTGGGCCGTGACACCACATCTTCCGAATTGCGGACGCAGTCCCCTTCCTGTGCCCTAGCGTCTGTTGTGTTGTAGGAAGGGGACAGTAGAGCCAGCTGTTTTTCTCATTGGATCAAATGTGGCTGATTTATATGTCTTTTGAAAACTTTGACATTATTGTATGTTAAGCTCAGCAGCAACCATTTAAATGAATTTAGTGTCATGATGGAGTTAGTAGAACGATAGGATTTGGTACGCGAACGCGTTGCTTCTCACCCAAACTCCCCCATTTACTCATTGGCCATGTGAACACCGGCAGCCTGACCTCTCAGGACCCGTTTTCTTAACCGTAAAGATGAAGATAACTTGCCTCACCAGGGTGGTTATAAGGACAAAATGACATACGTAAATATATTCTCTAAGCCCGGGTCAGTAACCTTCCGTAAAAGGCCAGAGAGCGAATATTTCGGGTTTGCAGACCACTTGGTCTCTGTCACAGCTGCTCAGCTCTGCCACTGTGGCACGAAGGCCTGAGTGGGGAATGGCTGGCTTCCACCAAAACCTAAGGCAGAAGGCAGCAGCTGGCTTTGGCCTGTGGGCCGTAGTACGTGCCATGCGGACATTAGTAATTGTCGTGACTCTCTCCCTTCAGGCTAATGTAATGCTTGAGTATGATATCGACGAAGCTCAGGCCTTGTTGGAAAAGAATTTATTGACTGCAACGAAGAACCTTGACTCTCTGGAGGAAGACCTTGACTTTCTTCGAGATCAATTTACTACCACTGAAGTCAGTATCCTTTCTCTGAAAAGAAACAAGGAGGAAAGGAGAAAGATGTTTTTAACATTCTTACTTGCTTCGCTTTAGTGAGAAGAATGCCCTTATTCTTCGACCCGTCAGTCTTACCTCATGCCATTGGCCTCATTTCTGCTCCGGCCCTCCCCCCTTGCACCCCAGGTTCCTCGTCACCCCAGTCTGTCATTCTCACCCCGTGAAATGGGCCACAGCCTTCGCATGTCCCTGCCGCGTCTCCTCCCTGCTTACCGGGTGGCTCCTTTATGTAATTCACATCTCAGCTCAAGCAGCAGGACATTCTGAACACGTCCTCACCATCTCTGGGTGTCTTGCCCCTCCGCCCTCACTTAGCGCGTCGGCATCATGTGTCTTCGACACCAGGCCGGCCCGGCCCTTCCAGTGTAGGAGCTGACCTTTGTCCTCTTCGCCGCAGCAGTAGCGCAGGGCAAGGGTTGAGTGTGTGGCTGAGGGTGGGCAGGCCTGTCTGAGGCCTAGAGCAGGAGAGTGGCATGCGACGGGTAATGTGACAGCTTCGTCCAGAGGGGAACAACCCGCACAGTTCCTAGAAGGTAACATAGGAGAAAACCTAGTGACCTTGAGTATCATGATGACTTTCTAGATAAACACCAAAGGCAGGGGCCGTGAAACAAAGAATTGACATGCAAGCACCTATGCAGGGCATTGCTTGTCAGAAGGAAAATATGTAGATGCTTAATAAATCCAGCGAGTGCCCTGTTAAACCAAAGGGAAGGCGAGAGAGGATTATTAATCAAATCGTACTGATTTAACTCTTACGTATCAGGATAGGGTTTGAATAGTCTTTGAAATTGTGTGCTGAGGGACTCCTTTTAAAACTGTTGACAGCGTCAGGCACATAATTCATTAAATATATTCGTACTTGACTAGATTTGCTAAACAGTTGTCGATCTGAGGCCTCCATTGGTTTTGGTGGAATTTAGTTCCAATATTTTCTTAGCGAATGATATCATGGCAAGATGGCTCACAGCACTGCTCTTGTCACCAGTACTTCGTGCGTGTGATTTCTGTCTTTGATTCAGTGTGCGAGTGAATACTTACTTAGTCATTGCATCTGTTATTTTAGAATTGCATTTGCATTTTCTTTGACAATTCTTGCAGATATGGCCAGGGTTTATAACTGGGATGTAAAAAGAAGAAACAAAGAAGATTCTGCCAAGAACAAAGCATAATGCTGGCAATTAAACATGTGGTTCAGTTTTCCAAACATTATTTTAAATACCCCAAAGTTTATCCTTAAAAGTTGACATAATTTTGAATGATTTTTAAGAGTAAGAATGATAATTAAATCTTTAAAATAGGTAAACACCATTTTATTTATTTATAAAAACAAAAGTGGTTGCAAATATTTTATGAATTTAGCAGTATTTTTATTTTTTTTTGCCTTTCCAGCAAAGCAAATGCTGCTTTTGTATTTTTTTTGCCTTTCCAGCAAAGCAAATGCTGCTTTTGTAATTTTTTTTTGTTTGTCGTAAGAAAAGTCTTAGCTGAAATGGCTTAAAATCCAGGTATGTGCTGTGAAACTGAATTCTGCACACTTTGGCACAGGTTAATTTTTCTTTTCATTAGCTGATGTTACTCTCACTTGATGTGGTTGAGCCAGTTTAGAGGTAGGAAAAAGTGAGTTCAGATATTTGCAAAATTGATTTCCTTTACTACATATGGGCTGTATGGCCCTCTGCTGCTGTCATTTGTCTTATGTAAGTGGAGTGTTCATGAATTACTGCTTAGCCAATAAGTATCTATTAAAATATTCTGTACTTTTCAGGAAATGCTAATTCCCTTCCTAAACAGTAAGAGGGCTATTGAGACAACACTTTTTCCTACCCTTTAAGTGCACATGTCCTTACCATGCCAACATAAGGGAGATTTGAGCCAACATGGGAATAACAAAATTACTCCCTCAAAACTGTTGGTTTAAAGCGAATGTATTTCTTAACAGTTCTCCAAAGCAGCTGAACAGGAATATTAAGTTAATATAAATCTGCAATGGTTGAAAAGGCCCACGAGCTTTTTATTTATGTTAAAACCTCGTAGGAATAGTAGAAAATCTACATGGAAACCATCGGTATAGTGTCGCTCATGGGTGCTGCAGATTGTGGTAAAAAATGCAAATATTATTCCATTTCTGTGTAGTTACGAGTATACTTGTATAACGTTTTGTAGTTGTATTTCATGATATAAAATAGTGAAGTTAAAATGTTGTGTGGCACCTTTTTTCATGTTACTTCTTTGAAAAGTCAACATGGGTCTTTTCACATATTTATAAAGTTTATTTACTTGTACATATAACTAGCATGTCTCAAGAACTTATGTTTTGTAGAAAAAAAAATCCTTTTGGAAGGAGTGCAGATAAAACAATTGAGAAGTTAAATCTGAAAGATACTGAAGTTCCTTGAGTCACTTTTTCTTTTGTAATTTTAAATTCGCATATTTTAGAATTTGAGGTTTATAAACCTCTTGAGATATTGTAAGTGCTACTTTCCTCCAAACTTTACTATGATAAATATGTTGGTACAAAATGTCCTTGGTATAGGACAGGAATGAATGATTTGCTCAGATTTTTATTTTCTTAATTTAAGTCCGTGAAGATCTAAATACGAATTTTTAAGTATTTCAGGTAATGTGAAGAGACACAGCTCTTTAGAAATGAGAATTAAAGAGCAAAAATTAAGTTAATTCAACACACACACACACACATACAGTATGTTTCAGGAATAGTTACGTGCTCTGTTAAAAAAAAAACATATTTCAATCTTGCTTCAGCCAGATTATTTCTCTTGTAATGGTTTACATTTTCAGAATAACATAACCATCCTGATTTGACGTGGATTTTTCAAGCTTATCTTACTAGAGTATACCTAGGGAGATTATGGGCAAAACACTGACTACAAAACTTGATATGGGGTAGATACTGGGTAATGAATATGTTGGAAATGCAACTGAAATTTGGCTGTTTTTCCATTATGAAACGTTCATTTGAGAAAATTTAATTTAGCAAATGGTGGGGAGGGGAGACTTAAGTCCTACTTGTCTCCCTTAAAGTTCTGTCTTTCATTTCTTTTTCAATGCATAGGTATTTTTAAGAACATAATGGAAATAATTTCATCTTTAAAATTTTTATCCTACTTTCTTCACAATATGGAATTTGCTTATTAGCACTTACATCAACATCATTTTATTATTCATAGTAGTATAATGGGCGAAACCATAGTAAACTGAGTTGGACATGTTGGGTGGTTTAAATTTTTTTCTCTATTTATAAGTACAAATAACTAACATTTTTTTTATATATAGGCTTTTTCTTGTATTTAGGTTTTTTTTTTCTGAGACTGGATTGCAAAAATGGAATTACAGAGTCAAAGATTATAGCGTATGTTTTTCTGGGGTTAACAGTATTTTGTCACAAGCGATTGTTGGGATGATGGAAAACAATTCCTCATCTCCGCTGCCCCTACCCACCTCTACCGTACAGCCCTGATGTTGCAGACGGAGGGACCTTACCAAGGCTGCATAGATAGACCCAGATCCAGCGCCTATGCGATTTCTGCCCCTCAGTACCACAATGCCTCACTCCTTTATTTAAAGATGGCTACTAACTAAGTTTGGTAATAATGTTAAGTTTCAGTCCTTTAGTGGAATGAATACTTTCCTTTGTATGTTTGCCATTCTCTGCCCTAAACCTCAGCGATACCTTTAAAGGTGTTAAAACCCATTTCTTAAAGGTTTGTCTTGGTCGGTTCTCATCCTGTACCCTTGTGACAGACACGTCTGTGCCCATTTCGGTGCTAGTGTGGGATTGTGTTGCTTCTGCAGATGCTGTGAAGTGTGTGTGTGTGACGCCCATCACGGCTACATTGGCTTCAACTATGTGTTTAAACTCCCAAGACCTGGCTAGGCCATGCCTGATGAATGGTTTACTCTGAGGGACATGCGGCAGGCAAGGCCATGCCAGGGGTGACTTTAGGCACAATTCTGTGGGAATTCTCTCAGCAGTCCCCACAGACAACACAGGTGGGTGCAGGAGTCCTCCTGGCTTAGAAGCCATAAGGGACCACTCCCTCTTTTAATAGTCCCCGTGCACCTAGTATCCGCAGATCCTGAAGGGACGGGCCCCAGGAATAAGGGGCATACTGGCACTTAGGGGGCCTGAGCTGTGACAGCCTCCATGCTCAGACACAGTACCACCCAGGGTTTCAGAGGCAGGGCTTGCTGGCCACACAGCTTGATTGGTCCACCTTCAGGTTTCCAGGGCAAGTGAGCTAGAAAGGTAATTCAAGATCAGTTCCTCACCTTGAAAGGAGGGTTTTGAACACTTCTCACTCATAGCCTGTTGAATCTTACATATACTATAGTCCATGTTTTTGATGAAGGCTCACTTCCTTTTCTAGTTCCTTTTATGTAAGGCCGCTTAGGCTATTAACTGCCTCTGCAAAAAAAAAAAAATAATGGTTCATATATTTTAGCCAGATAGAAGTGTTTCTGTCCGGGTTAGGTGAAGGTAAGGTGTTAGCTGGGAAGTCCAACGCAGTTAGACTCCAAAGTTTTGTAATCATGCAATGGATTTAGAGAGCTTTTTTTTCTTCTTGGCTCAAAACCAAGTGATGCATAACTTCAGCGAGACTATGAAGTGATGCAGAGTGACATTTTAGTCTTGTGGCCAAAAGTAGATGATAAAATCTCCCATTTTTATACTTTTATTTTGATATTTATAACTACAATGTCATATAAAGAGATGGGCCCGCTAATTAACATTTTTCTATATATAAGTACCCTTCTGACCCAGGGTGGTACTGCTTATATATATGACCAGTTGTGAGAGGAAACCAAATTGAGGCTGGAAGTGTTTGAGGCTGGAGAGATTGGTTAAGCGCACAAAACTGCTTTTCTTGTTTAAGTTGATGGCCCTGGGTTCCATCTGCACATGAAAACTCAGGTGTGGGTTTTGCCTCAAAGTTTCAGTTTGAGAACTTGTGTGTGTTTGTGTCCCTCTCTCTCGTCTGATGTCAGATTTGGTTATAGCCACATTAAACAAAAAGCCTGGACCTGGTGAGCACATCATATTTAAGCAGTTTTTTTATAAAGGATCAGGCCTCTTGGCCATGATTTTCAAATGATATTATGTTTTAGTCAATTGTGTGACAACTCTATTTACCTTTTAGGGATACTTTACTTGGAGGTAGGCTCTGGCCAATAGGAAATTTTTATAGCAAAGTAAAGCCATTTTAGATTGAATCAGCTTATTTTCCCTTAGAGCGAACCTGTGGATTAAAGAGAGTAAAGAAATACAAAATTAAAAAGTAAAATATCAATTGATTGAAATCTCTTTTCCTTAATATTCACATCCTTGGCTACTTCAGTCCATGTCTATACTGGATTGGGCAATAGTTTTCAGTCATATGGTCCAGAGATAGCTTAAGAGTTGAATTGAATTGACCCAAGATACTTAATTTTCAGTTCTACTATAACTGTTGGTTGTAATACCAGAGCAGAGTGACTGTGCTAACTTCTCAGTTTTGGTCTCACACTGAAACACTGACACCAGTGTTTGGGTTAAAAAGTGGTCATCTTCTCCACTTGGTCCTCACTTACCTGAGAGATGACCAGGGTCTAGCCCTGACCTTGGCTTCCCGGCTAAAGTTTGTACAGGTCAGAATAATGAGGAAAGTAGATCCTGAGAAAATAAATTTATCCTAGGAGAGGAGGAGGTCCAGGTTTTAAGACAATAGATAGAAGACGAAAGGAAGGAGGAGCAAGGAATTTGGCACTGGGGGCTAGATGGAGGCGGGCAAACTGGGAACTAAGTGTGGCCACCCCTTCCCTTCCTCCCTGCTGCCTTTTGCACCTCTCCCTTGACCTTCCACCTGTCCCATAGATAAAAGTTTGGTTATACCAAGAACTTCTAAAATAGATGGGCCCAGACTTGGTTCTTGGAGAAATCCAGATAACTGGTTACTCTAGGAACAACTGTTCACCCATAGTAATGACTGAGGAAAGAGATGTTTTAGAAGCAGAGAGTAAGAATGCAGCTTAGAAGCATTTTTTAAAAGGGAAGGAATAGGTCTTGGTGCCTTTGTATAGCTCAAAATTTTCATGTGTGACTCTGCATATATCATGAGAAAAAAAACTATGTTATTGATATATAATGGCAAATAAATACCAATATTTACATACTTAAAAATGGCAGGGCATATTGAAATACTGGATACTGATAAGTTATGGCCACACCAACCATATCCATATATAAACATTATTTAATATGAGTTTTTTTTTCACCTACCTCATTCTGCCGCCTTTCCCGCCTCAGAAAATATTTCTATGGAATTGTAATTAATATAAGCAAAATTTTCAGAGTAACGTATTTAAAAAAATGTTTTGAACACTTCAAATGAGATGGCAGTGGGATGTTTTGGAGAATTAATTTTGGGGCTTATGTATAACTCCCTTGTTGATGTTTTCCATTCTGGTGCTTAACTTTTCATGTTGTGGAGCCCAGAGGACTAGGTCACCAGGGAGTTTGCAGTAGGAGTTCAAGTTGCTGCTTTTTAAATTTTTCTTTATATTTCCTATATTTAAAACAACAGTCTATGGCATGATAAAGGCTACCATTTGTGACTAATATGAACTTTGTGAATGTATATATCTGATGAATAACATTGTCAAAATATATAGTGTTAGAAATTCAAGGAATGGACAGAGTCATTAGTGATGGTCTTCATACATTCTCAGTCACAGGCAAATTTATCTGGCCACATTTCCTGACATAATGCAGATAAATTAGGAATTGATAGTAGTTTAAATGACAAACATCATAAACATTTCAAAATTAAACAACTTAGGTCAAAAAAGTCAAAACTAGAATGACAGATCATTTGGAATTTAATGCAATGAGAACACTAATAAGCTTAAGAACAGGATTCAGATGAAAATATGAACCATTGATGTTAAACACAAAAGAATAGAAATAAATCAAGTGTCCAACATAGTAACTTTTGCTGCCCCCATCAATAAAGGTCAAGGATGATCTGTCTCTTAGGGCAGCGGTCCCCAACCTTTTTGGCACTGGAGACCAGTGCTCCTATGAGAATCTAATGCCTGATGACCTGAGGCAGAGCTGAGGTGGTGATGCTGGTGCTGGGGAGCGGCTACAAATACAGATGCAGCTTCGCTCGCTTGCCCACCACTCTCCTCCTGCTGTGCGACCCGGGTAGGGAGGGGCTCTGTCTTAGGGTAGCACTGTTTCTCTCCTGCTTGAACCACCCCCAATGATCTTGTCCTCTCCATCCCTTTGGCATGTATACCCGTAGTCACACCTGAGACCTTGTCATTACCAATCACCACAGCCACTTCCTAATCCCAACATCAAGCCATTCTAGGTTTTCGCTGCCCCCAGTGCCCTCACTTCCCTCCTTCCTGTCTGTCCTAGTCACAGACCTGCACACAGCATTAATGCTTTTGTTCCCATCCCTCTTTGCTGTACTGACCTGGCTAAGCCATGCCTTGTTCAGTCTGACTGCCAATCCCTAACACTTTAAAGTCACAACTGCAAGTCTCAAGTGGGCAGTGATGCTCACACTCATTTATTCACTACCCCCCCCACTCTGTGGAACTGTTTCCTGACTTCTCTTTTGGCCTCAAACCCTGGCACACCGTGTCCTGTTCTTGGTCTCAGCTGATGCCCCGCTTCCTGGTTGACCAAGAAGATCAAAGCAACCAGAGGAATGAACACGTGCTCCACCCCACATCTCCCTTACCCACTGTCAGCCTGTATTCATAACCCTATTGCTGTAACCTCGCTCGAGTGAGATTGGTAAATAGAGGCCAACAATGAGATAACAGAAGCTGGGTTTGGTTCAGGTACTTTTCCTAGGCAAGGAAAGTCAGAATAGCAGGAGAAGAATTATAACTAATGCCCTCAGGTTGATTGCTTTGTTAGGAGCAGGAACCCACTGGGGTGCATTTTAAGAAAACTAGAAATTAAAAAAAAAACTTTAAAAAAGAAGCTTTTGTATGGGATCCCCCTTTCTTGAGTACAGCCCCAGCCTATGGCGCTTGCTGTTGGTAGGTTGCTCTACCTCCTGCGCCTACCTCCATTGTTGTCCCAATAATTTGGCTCCCTTCTCCTCATCTCAGCCTTCAACCCTGCCTTAACTGAACCATTAGAAGCACTATAAGAATCTCTGGGCAGCATGTGGAGCATTTTTTAACATGCCTGGGGCAACCTCCTGTCAGCCAATGTCTGGCTTGGGCAGTGCACAGTTATCTCCCAGGTACCAATGACAGCATCCGTGATGGGTGCCCCACACCTGTTGTTTTCCTGCTGTAACAAAGTACCAAAAACTGAGTGGCTTAAACAACAGAAATGTATTGTCTTCCAGTTGTGGAGGCAGAAGTCTGAGATCAAGGTGTCGGCAGGGCCACACTCCCTCTGAAGGTGCTGGGAAGGGATCTGCCCCAGCCCTCTCTCCTAGCTCCTGATAATTCCTTGGCTTGTGGCAGCATCACTCCAGTTTTCACATGGTGTTGTCCCTTTGTCCGTGTCTGTGTCCAAATGTCCCTCCTTTTTCTTAAAGACACCAGTAGTGTTGGATTAGGGGCCCACCCAACTCAAGGATGACCTCATCTTACCCAATTACATCTGCAAAGACTCTATTTCCAAACAATATCACGTTCACAGGCATTGAGGGTTAAGACCTCAACATGTCTTTTTGGGGAACAAATGCAACCCCTAAGAGTTGCTGTGAAATTTGCTGAATGTTAAAATTTTTACAAGTGATGCGTTGCACCATAGTACATAGTAGAACAACCTGTACTCAACTTCCCCTCCTGTTCCTATGAACTGTACCTGCAATTTTAAGAGAAGATTCTCCCCCATAATTCCTCTCTGTCCTGTATCCTCAGTCTTTCTCCACTGAGTCTTAATTCTTACTTGACCTGACTTCCCTCAAGCTGTCATCCTAATTTCTCCTTTTTCCCCTTAAAGAAAATTCCTCAAAAGGATTGTCTGGACTCAGGATCTTCATTTTTCCCTCCTGTTCTCTCCAAACCGGGGTTTCTGTGCTGACCTCCACAGAAACTGCTGTGGCAAGGTCTCTAGACCTGAACATTGCTAAGTCCGGGGGTCAGTCTTCATCCTCATCTTACTTGATTTCTTGTACGTGCCTGGTTTTCTTCCCACCTCCCTACCTGCTTCTCAGTGTCATTTGCTGTTTCCTTTATCATCTTGACCTCTAAGTGCTGGTGTCTCCCAGGGTTTACTCCTTAGACCCCTTTTCCATGTATTTGCGGAGCTCATTCGATTTCATGTTGGAAAATACCATCTCTGCACTGATGATGCCCAGATTTTTATGTCCAACTTGGACCTTTAGGCCTCAGAATTTCAGGCTCTCATATCCAATTTCTTAGTTGACATTTTCATCTGCAAAGTTTAATACACATCGCAAACTTGTGTGTTGAAAACTTAATTCTTCCTTCCCTTCCCCTCCCCACCCAGGTCTCCCCACACTGTGACACGACATGTTCTGATTTCATATTCATATGTCTCTATCAGGAAATCCTTACTCTGACTTCATCATATATCCAAAATTTGTCTCTCACCACCTCCTCAGTTACCACCCAGGTCCAAGTCACCAACATCTCTCACCTGGGTCACTGCAACAGCCTCCCCACTGGGCTCCTCACTTCTGCCCTTGCCCCTCTTCAGTCCATTCTCTAAAGAAGCCAGAGGAGAGTGATTCTGGTACCATGTAAGTCAGACCAAGTGTCTCTTTTGCTCAAAACTTTCCGGTGCCTCCATCTCACTCAGAGTAAAGCCAGAGTCCTTTCGATGTTCTATAAAGTCGTACCCAATCTGGTTTCCCCAATCCCTCTGTAAATTCATTTACATGAGACGGCTTCTACTCTCTCATTTCATTTACCCCCTACCATTCTTCCCCTCGTGCATTCTGCTCTAGCACACCTGCCTCTTTGCTGTTCCTGGAATTAACACGGTATACTCCTCCCTCAGTCCTTTTCCATTTGCTGTTCTCTTTTTTCTCGAAAGTGCTTCCCCAAGAATCAACAGGTGATTACATGGTTCGCTCCTCAACTCTTTCAGGTCTCCACTCAAATATAATGTCATAAATAAGCTTCTTATGGCTACCATATGTACATTGCCAACTACTAACCCCCTCCCAACAAAATGCATAGCCTTATCCTTCTTTTCTTTATTTATCCCTTAGGAGTTAACTCTAATCGTATGCCATGTTTTCCATGGACAGCCCTGATTCCTACCTGTTGTAAAGCAGTTAACACCTATTATTTTTAGTGCCCCCTTTTACCTTTAATAGTGTCCCAGCTTGGTTGCGCTTTCTGGCTGGAGTATAGACAGGGGAAGCCCCAGGAAGCTGGAAGGTACTGGGGTGAGGCACATGGAGAGGGAGGAGCTCTGGAAAGCGACCTGATAGTGTGTTATGTGTTCCTAATCAGCACACTGAAGATTTTTAGAACTGAACAAAAGGATAGACCACACTGCACAGTCTCCCTGCTGGCCACTGGGTGGCGCACAACACAGGAAAGATCTGATCCACTCAGCAAACGCTTTGAAAACTGAACTGGCATCAGAACAACAGCCCACAGAGGCCAAGTTGGAACTTGTGACCTGAACCCAGACAAATTGTGAGCTAAAACAAAAATATCAACGTTCTCCATATAATTTAAGTAAAACCCAGGGTCATGTCATATTCAAAGTGTTCAGAGTACAATTAAAATTTACTTGGCATAGGAATCAGAGGAATATTCATTCACTCACATGAAAAATGACCAAATATAAATTTCTGTAGATGATAACATGAAAATTAATAACTTAGGGTACAGAAAAAGTAAAATGGATAAAACCAAGAACTGGTTCTTTGAAAATACTGATAAAAATAGACGACTCTCTAACAACTCTTAATAATAAAAAGGAAAAAAAAACACATAACATTACAAATGAGAAATTTCTATCCACCAATATAGAGATTTTTAAATTATACTAAGTAAAACTATGCCAATGTGTTTGAAAATCTAGACAGAATGGATAACTTTCAAAGAAAATATAAATTACCAAGATTTGCTCACAAGGATATATGCGTTAATCTAGATAGGCTATGTCATTCTGTGGTAGTCACTCCCAATCTGATGGCCTCATATCCACTGCATGTCGAGGTGGCTCTACTCCATATTCTCTTCATTCTGGAATCCAGGCTGATGGGGAATCCTCTAACTAGGACATTGACAGTCACGTGGCCAAGCCTACATACACTATTCCAGAGAAGGGCAATAAATATATATGCACAAAAAAGTTTGTCTTATGATTTAAAACTGAATCAAACCATAGCCGTGAAATAAATTGAAAGGATTGTTAAGGATCTCCACCCTTTTCTGGAAAAAGAGAGAGATGGGGGAGGAGGAGGAGGAGAAAAGGAAAGAAGGAAGGAAGGAAGGAAAGAAGAAGGAAGGAAGGAAGGAAACAAAGAAGGACGGGAGGGAAAAAGAAAAGAAATGCTGGATCTAACAGCTTTTATGAGTAAATTTTATCCCATGTTATGTAAACTATCTTAAGCTATAAAAAATAAGACAGATTCCCAATTATTTTATGATTTCTTGAAATAAGAATAACTATGATGCCACAACCTGACAGAAAGCACAAAAGATCAACATTTTCCAATGTGTTTCTCACTGAACAGTAGTCCTTTAAAATGCTTCACAAAATATGAGTTATGTTGTCATATAAATTGAGGACATAACATCCTAAATTACCTCTCATTGGAGAGCCCCAAAATATGATAGTTTAGTCCTATAAAATACTATTTGCTTTGCTTAATCTGTAATTTTCCATATTTTTTGTCAACATTCCCCTCACCCCCTGCATTCCTCTTAATCCCTGTGGAATAGTTTTTTTCAAAATAACTGTTAGAAACCAATCTCAAACATGAATATAAATGCAAAGATCCTAATAAAATATTAGTAAATTAAATCAAGCAGTTTTTTAAAAAATATACCATGATCAAGAGTTTATTCTAAGAATGTAAAGAAATATGGTTAAACATAAACAGATTTACTGATACAATTATATTAATAGGTTAGGGGAAGAAAACCATTTGATTATTTCACTGGGTTCAAGAAAGACATTTGAAAAAATCAACATACATTCTTTTAAAAAGCTCTTAGTAAAAGAGTAAAGCAGTGAAAGTTTAATAACCTAATAATAATTCAAGGTCAAAAATGCTAGAGACATATAACAGCAGCAAGAACACACAGACACCCACCATCGCTACTATTCATCATTTTACTCCAGGTTCTAGCAAATGTAAAAAGACAAAAAGAAACGAAGTATAAATGTGAGAAAGAAAGAGAGAAAATATTATTTGTAGACTATAATGTCTACCTAGAAAACAGAAGAGATTAATAGAAAAACTTCTCTAAGTAATAAGGGAGTTTAGTAAGGTTACAAGATGTAAACATACACAAATCCATAGATTTCCTACACATTAGCGGTGACCAATCAGAACATGTAATGAGAAAATTCATTCAGATAAAAAATGTCATATTTATTATATATAAATATTATAAAATATCTAGGAATAAACAGAATAACTAAAATTTACAAATGAACTATAAGAATTTACTGGACATGAATGAAGAATTAAATTAATGGAATGCCATATTCCATCAGTGTCAGTAAATTAAGGTCATCAAACTTCTAACTTTACCTGAGGAGAAACACAACACATTTATTCTTATTTTATTTTTAAAATAAAAATTGTATACATTTAACATATATATATGTGTGTGTGTGTGTGTGTGTGTATTTGCTACAGTCAAGGTAATTAATATGTCCATCTCCTGACAGTTACCATTTTTTTGTGAGTGTGGTGAGAGCATCTGAAATCTAGTCATTTACCAAATTTCCAGTGTTCAATGCACTATTAGTAACTATAGTAATTCTGTACACTAGATTTCCAGAACCTGGTCATTATGCATAACTGCAACTTTATAACCTTTAACCAACACCTCCCCATTTCTCCCATCTTCCCACCACTGGTAATCACTTTTCTACCCTCTGTTTCTATATATATATATATGTATGTATATATATATATATATATATATATATATATATATATATAATATGAGTGTTTTAGATTCCACGTATAAGTGAGATCATGCAGTTGTTTTATTTCTGTGCCTGGCTTTTTCAAATGCATGGATGGATAAAGAAATTGACCTGTTTATTCTAAAGTTCTAATATAATGCATGAGATTACCAAAGAAAACTTTGAAGGGGAAAAAGATAATAAAAACATAGTATGGAATTACCTTAACTAAAACAATGTAGTATTAAGGCAGGAGAAGAAAAACTGATTACGAAACTATAAAATGGGATTCCAAAAACAGACCCATGTATATATGACAATATTTGAAAAGAGTCGAATTTCAAATCATTGAACAAAGAATGGAGTATTCTGTGGATAGTATGGAGTAAATAGCTAGTCATTTGGGAAAAAAATAGCTCTTATCCTTACCTCTGCATCTTATATACGTCAGTTCCTAAGGGAACCCTAAATCCATTAGAGCAGCGGTCCCCAACCTTTTTGGCACCAGGACCGGTGCTCCTATGAGAATCTAACACCTGATGACCTGAGGCGGGGCTGAGGCGGTGATGCTGGTGCTGGGGGCGGCTGCAGATACAGGTGCAGCTTCTCTAGTTTGCCCGCTGCTCACCTCCTGCTGCGCTGCCCTGTTGGGGACCGCAATGTTGGGGACCCTGTATTACAGGACATCATAGGGAACTTTTTTTTAGTATTCAGGTAGAGAAGGCCTATCTCAAACTAACACTATTGTCACAAAAACATTAAAACAACAGGCTATATAAATAAAATAACAAGGTACAAAAACAAAAGGTACAAAATATTATCCAATAGAAGTTAAGTTTACTTCACATCTTGTTCCCCAGCCACCCAGTTCCCCAACTCTGAGACAACTGTTTCCAGTTTCTTGTAGACAACATATTAAATAATTATCAAATAATTATATGTAATTATTATTTGTAATATCAAATAATATTTAGTTATTACATTATTTAATAATAATACATTATTTGTTATTAACTAAGATTTCCGTATTGTCAAACATCATACATGAAGTTAAAAGTCAGGAAAATGTGAAAAAAAATATTGTGTTGTCTGTGATGGATAAAGAATTAATATCCACATATAAGGAGATCTTACTAATTAATTTTTTTAAAAAGCCAGCACCTTTTTATTAGTTAGGACTATTTTCAGCTACAAGCAACAGAAAACCGATAACTAAATATATGCAAACTTTAAAGTATTTATATATTATTCACCTCTCAGATTTGCAAAGAGTTAAAAGATTAACAATAAGACTCAGTATAGGCGTTAGCATGCACTATTCATGGGCATTCAGTAAAACCTCTGTAGAGAGCAATCTGATTAATTATATCAAAATTTAAATGTGTATATTCTTTGATTCATAAATTCTACATGACTTTGACTTGATATGATTGGTTAAATGCACAAGGATATATATGTATTGCAGAGTTGCTCTTTAATAGCAAAATCTTGTACATAACCTAATGTCTACCACTGGGAATTGATTAGACAACTTATTGCATGACCACATAGTAGAATGCTATTGTATCAGTTAGGAGACTTTCAGCTACAAGTGGGAAAAATGGCATAAACTAAAAAGGGATTTATTTTTTCATGTAGTAAGGAGCCTTACTATATAGTGGCTCCAGGGTAGTTAAATCTGTACTTCGATGGCATCATCAAAGAGCCAGCTTTCCTCTGTGTCTGCTTTGTCATCTTCAGTATGTCAACTCTGCTGATCACATTCAACAAATACGTACCAGACACTGATCACGAGTGCAGAGATACAATAATGAGCAAAATAGACAGCTCCTGCCCTCACGTATTTACAGAAAATATAGTTTATGTGAAAAAGGTAATAGCACAGTATATGTTACATAATACAATTTATGAAAAAAAGATTCACTTAGGTGTAAACATATTACAATACCTAAACATTTGCTGAGTATGTTTATTGTATGCCATTCACCAAGGGCCAGGGCCAGGTCTAACTGCTTTATATGAATTAACTCAGTTCGTCCTCACAACAAACCTGTGAATTAAATTCTCTTATTACCCATTTTAATAAATATAATATATATATGTAAACTGAGACTATGAGAGATTGAATCATACGTATATTAATTGGTAGAGTCATAATTTGAACCCATGTTTGTTGCACTCCAAAATGTATACTCCCAATCTTTATGTTAAGCAACATTTTGAGAGGTCAAAAAAATCTAGAAGGAGATAGACCAAACTTTAAAAAATCATTTTCTTTAGGAACCGATGGCTTGAACACAGTTTACCACAAGAGCCAGGAGAAAGAGGGAGGGAACAAAGTCAAGGAGTACATTAATCGACTGACAATGGGTAAATGGTTGATTGCCTTAAGGTCCTAAAGAAGTTTTAAAAAGGTCCGTGGGATAGAGTAGACAACCAGAGACTGTAATTCAGGAAGAATTTTAGAGGCTGTATAAAATTTGGTAATGCTTCCAGATAGGGCCAGGTGGGTACTTTACTGAAGTAAAATAACAGTCAAGGTCACTGGATTAAAGTATTCGCGGCCAGAAAATAACCATTCATTCAAATATTTATTGATTATTCAAGAATAAATCTATGCTACAAGTTGCAGAAATACTGTAGAATGAGATGAATACGATTATTACTTTCATGGAACTTACAATTGGAGAAGTAGCCAGAGACCAGATTATGCAAGACCTTGTTGTCATGTTAAGAAATGTAAGGTTTATTTAGATTTTGTTCTAAATGTGATGAGAAACCATTGGTGGGTTTTAAGCCAGGGAAGGACTTGATCTTATATCTGTTTTGAAAAGATTATTCTGGTTCTTAAGAATGTATCATGGGAGTAAGAGTAGAAGTACAAAGACCAGTTAGGAAGATATTGAAGTAGTTCAGGGAAGAGTTGATAGTTGTTTGGATAAAGGCAATAGCAATGGAGATGAAGAAAAATGGCAGAGTTAGATATATTGTGAAGACAGAGATGACAGTGCTTGATGATGGGTTTGTTATGCGAGGTGAGAGGAAGGGAGGAATTTAGGATAACTCTTAAGTTTTTGTGTTGAACAAGGGGGTGGATGGTGGTGTCATTTATAGAGGTGAGAAAGATTGGATGGAAGGATCGCATTTTCATAGATGTTGATTTCATGTTGGATATGTTGTTTGAGGAATTTGTGGATGTGCTCAGTAGGCAAGTTGGCTGTATCAGTATAATGCTCAGAAGAGTGGGCTGGAGTCCTTCATTTGGGAACCATCAATGCAAAGACAGTAACACATCATAAGGGTATGTAAGATTGTCTAGGGAGAGGAGAGGATGGCAAGCGAGAAGAGAATTGGGCCTCCAATAGAACTGAAAACACTGACTCCTGAGAGGTTTGTAGTAGGAAGAAATCATTCTATCAACACCATGCTGGCAAAGGTCACTCATGACGTCCTGCTCCTTCAAATCCTATGGATATATTTTAGTTCTTATCTTTCTGAACCCACCATTGCATTGTGATACTATTGTCTACTCCCAGTGAAACCATAGTCTCCAGGTTTCCCAGTCTCTCCTATAAGTTTCCTTTCTCTTTTTTGTATACCCAAAACTTTGTGGTTCCCCACGGAAGACTAAAGAGTTAAACTTATGTTGAGCTGTTAGGAAGAACTTCTGCAGCCACATCTTCTCTAGGATCAGGAAGCGCTTGCAGATTTGGGAAGCTGTTGGTTCCAGAACTTGATGGAGATGAGGGAGAATTCCAGAGAGAGAGAAGAGCGAATACAAAGGCCCTGAGGTATGAATGTGCTTGGTGTGGTTGAGGAATGGGAAAGAAACCCATGTAGTAGGATGATCAAGGGGACAGCAGTAAGAAATAAGGTTACAGATATTATGGGATGTGGATGGCATTCATTTCTAAGGGTTCTTCTGCAGGTCATTGGAAAGACTTTGGGTTTTAAGCTGAGTAAAATGGATAACCACCAGAGAATTAGATGATTGCTTATGGCTGTTTTATCAAGCTCCCTCTGGCTGTTGTGTGGAGAATAGATTGTGGGGGACAAGAGTAGAAGCAGGGAGACCAGCCATCACAATAACTCAGGCAACAAATGATAGCGGCCAGGACTAGTGTGTTAGCAGTGAAAATGGTGAAAAGCTGTCAGATTCTGGTTATACTTTTAACGTAGAGCCAGCATAACTTCCAGATAGATAAAATGTAAATTGTGAAAGAGAGGAGTCTAGGATGACTCCAAGGGTTTTCCCAAGAGTACATGGAAGGATAAAGTCGCCACTTACTGAGAAAGGGAAGGCCATGGCAGGAACAAATTTGGGGAAGAAGGTTAGGAGCTTAGTTTGGGACATGTAAAATTTCAAATGTCTGATAAACATTCAAATGGAAATGTCAGGTAGAGAAGTTGATTATGAAGGTCTGGAGTCCAAAGAGACAAGTTGGAGAGAAAATTTAGGGCTCATTGGCTTATAGGTGGTATTTATAGCCATGGGACTGAATGAGGTTGCCAAGGGAATTAATGTAATTTAAGATGATCAAGCTCGGGAGAGTGTTTTAAGGAGAATGGAATGATAAAACTATATTCAAATGCTGTTGTATCATTGGTCTTTCCTTCTTCCCTTCCATCCTCCCTCATTAATTCGTGATAAAGCTGTGCAGAGCTCAGCCTACTCGTGCCCAGACTCACAATCAGATATCTTTTCTCCTTTTACCTTTCCCTTTACATGTATCATAAACCCTAGGCAATGATTCAAACTATTGTGTCCCAATCTGGACCCCACACTGCAAGTGATCCTAACACAAAAAGCACACCACAGTAGGACTTTAAAAGGCTGGAGAAAAGAAGACTTTCCAGGGAAGACTATGTTTGTAATCGCTACCTGGCCTCAGGATTAAAATCCTTGACTACAAATTGCAATGATTCAGATTTAGGCTTGAGAGAATCAGCTTTTCCAAAAGTGGCATGAGATTCCCGGGTAGTCGTGAGTTTCAACATGATGATCGTACAACTTTAAAAAATCATATTCTCTCTCTGACTTTGATATACTGGTGAATACTGGTGCATGGTACATGTCATATCTAATTGATACCTTTGGTAGTGGTTACTACACTGTAGTGACAGGTTCTGGAAATAGCTACAACACACACTTGGAATCTCACAGTCACATAATCAACCATTTTACTAAATACAGGCATATTTTCATTCACATACAGTTAAAGAAAACATTTTTTTTCACATTTCATTACAGTGCACAACAAAGTGAGGAAAAGTATACAGTACATTTTATTCCGGAATATGAGACAATCTAATCCAACATGCAGTTGTGGTCTTTGTTACAAGTTAGTTTATCTTTTCTTTACCTATGTAGTAAAATAGCTTCTAAAGCTTTATCCTTAGTATTGTATTAACACCTGATTTTTTTTTCACACTTATTTTCTAAAACCCACTTATTGCAGTGACGACAGCACTGAATTCTACAAAAAGGATTTTTAAAGTTTCTAGGACTTGTTTAAGCAATTAAGCTCAGCCACCTCTGCTGGATCTATGCTGAGTATTTTTAAACCTGCCTAAAAAATGCAAGGAATGGGAAAAGTATACATTTAATGTATTTTAGTTAAGAAAACTGTAGAGAAGTTTTTTTTTGAACTGACAGAATCCAGTTAACTTTCATTTATCCACTGGATAATCTTGCTTTCAGAATCTTTTAAACATCATTAAGTAGTTGATAAACTTTGTGTTAACCCAATTTACCATCTTTTATTTGCCTTCTACAATCACAAAAACTGTCAACTTAATTACTCCACCCAAGCCTGGTCATGTTAAACGAATGCAGAGATGATGATTGGTTCACTTATATTTGATGTTGCAGGTTGGTCCAAGGTGGTTTATTTCCACAATTTTCATTATTTGGCTTCTTTATTCTGGCTGAAGTAAATTCCCAAACTTTCAAATTCAGTCACATTCACACTGAAGTTTAACACTATACCTCAAAGCAATTTGCCATTCTCAGGCTTTCCTATCACAACGAATATGAGAAATCTGACTCTAATCAGAATTGTTTTCTTACTGTGAAAAGTATGGCTTTTGCCTAGCTGAACTGGCTACAATCCAAAAAAATAATTTAAAGCATCACCTCTCTTCGAGAAGATAATGGAACCTTAAGCCAACCATTCCAATTTTCTGATGCAGTTGTCTGTCTGTTCACCTGAGAATTAAGAGCTGACTCTCTAGGGTAGACAGGAACCTAGTGTAGGTATATGGCAAACTGGTGGCCAAGGTCATTATGAGGTGAATATCTTATCCCCATCCCACTTCCCATTGCTGTGTTTGGTTCCTTTCAATAATATGCTCATTGTGTTTCAGTGATTAGAACACTTCCAGCCCACACAGTTCTAATGCGTTTTCGGTTGTGCAATTACTCACTTGTTTAAAGCCCTCTTGTCAATAATACCTGAATGGGCTTTACCTTTGATTCACCCCTAGGTTCCCTCAAGATTATAGTTGAGTTGTAATCAATAAGGAAACATATCCTAACATGTAGAGAACATTTATTTACAGTCATATCTCTTCCAAAGTGAACAAATTAATAACAGTTCATTCATATGACAGCAGGATAATGCAGTGAAACAAGAACTAGGAGTCACAGTCCTTCACCTTGGCCAAGTGAGTCTCCCGCCTTTTAGTTTACTGTTGTAAGATGGGGAAGAAAACCTCACAGGCCTGTTATGATCATCAAATAAGTAATTCAAGTGACTGTAACGTGTTTGCAAGGGTTATAGCGCCTCCCGTTGAGCAGGTTCTCAGTACAGGCTTGATGAGCAAGTGTTTGCCTTGGCAAACCCTGTGTTGCTAACCATGATCTGAAGAGACAGGCACATTTGTTTACTTCTAGATTGCAGTTGTCAATGCAGTGAAACCCCAGGCATGGTCAGAGGGAAAAGGGGGTATGGCGTTTGGGTTACTGTTTCTCTCTTCTACTTCCAGGATATTTTGCATGGGACCATTTTCTTTCACACAGCTGGTTATTCTATCACAAGGGTGTACATTTTCCCCAGTGTGATAATAACAGTGTGGAAAGAGCTTCCCTTTTCATAGTCACACCATTTTTACTAGAACACCAGGCCTTGAAAGGGTCTTAGTCAATAGCTGGTTCATGCCTCTCATTTGACAGATGAGTTGATTAGAAGCTAATTGGTACTTTTTTTAACCAAACCCAGCACACACTTCGTGTAAGATATTCTCGCTGATTAAGTTGATCTCAGTCTTTTCTTAGTTTTGCTAATTGTTCTCAATGTGGTACTTTTCCCCCTTACATATATCTTTTATGTTTGCGACCTATGAATGAGCTGAAATACCAAGAAATAGTTGTCTTGTCTGTGGGTATATTTTGGGGGGGGGCCTGGCTCCCCAAACCTCAAGCCCTTGACATGTGGTCCACAAATGGCACATGGAGCAGCCACTGCCCAGCATGGGCCACAAAACAGTGTCTGGCCCATGTCAGTAATTCAGTCCCTCGGTCACAGCACTCCCCCATCCACCTGCCCACAACCTATGAGAGTGCCCCTCGGGAAGGAGGCTCACTTGGTATCCAAAATAGAGGTTGAGTTTCTTCAGTCACACAAGGATCTTATTCATTTCCATCACTTTTAAGTTCAGGTGAGAGAGCACGTTTTGGAAATTAAAAAGGCTGACTAGCACAAACATCTCCTCTCTGATTTGACAACCTCTTCTGAGGAGTGAACCACATTTGGTACAAATCCACTCTTCACCCCTTCCCAGCCCTCCTGGATTGTAATATCCCCCCTTTTAACCAGCTCATATATGTCTCTCGTCAGGTCTGTGAAGGCTTTCTCCACATTAATGGCATCGCGGGCCGATGTTTCAATGTACTTCATGCCATACGCAGCAGCCAGTTTCTCTGCCTCGTGGCGAGTCACTTGCCTCTGTGTATCCAGGTCACACTTGTGACCTACCAGAACAAATACAATTTGATAGGGCTGAACGTGTACTTTGGTTTCTTCTAACCACTCATGGACATTCTGGAAGGACCTGCGGTTGGTGATGTCAAATAAGAGAAGACCACCTACTGAGTTCCTGTAGTAGGCGCGAGTGATGGATCTAAAACACAAGAAAGAAGTAAAAAATAAAGGCCATGCCCAAACTGCTGTACTTCAATGAACTCAGTGCAGTCTAGTGTTTCTGGCTACTGACACAGTTCTTTAGTAAAAATTCTTTTCTTTTTTTTTGAAATAACAGAATACATGCCATTCCATAACAATGATGATATGTACATTTTCAATTGGGCAAAATTTTCAGATGGCGTCTTCTATAAATGAATGCTCACAGACTCACAGGCATTTTCCCTCAATTCAGGCAGAACCACAGCCAACTCTCCCACCCCACATCTGAATAACTCAATGATACTTCCTGTTCTGCAAAAGGAGATACCTAAGTCAGTTATCATAAGGCAAAATGAAATAATGTATGTTAAAGTTTTCTGTGACCTGGAGAGCTCATTACAGATTCTAGTAGTTGAAATAAAAATTAAAAAAAATAAATTTATGTTAGTTGACAAATGCTCATAAGTATATCGGTATATTTTAATACACTCCTTTTTTTTCCATTTATCATTACAACGTTTCTTTCTATTACATTATTATTATTATTATTATTAATTTTAATCTAAAAGGTATCCTTAATCCCATCTGAGGAGAAACACAATTTTGTTTTTTATTTTCTAGGCCATTTGGAATAAGAAAAAGATAGACTGCAAAGGACAAAAAGTGCCTATCAGACATACTTCCTGACACACTTAGAAAGGCTGGATAAGGAGCCACCAGCTAGGAAACCTGCCTAAATCACCAAAGCTTCCCCTTAAAATGACATGATTTATTTAAAGCATTGTAATTAGAACATGTCTAAAACCTATTATACATTTGCTGTACTTATTAAACAGAAGAAACCTCATCTACTTTAACTTCTTCATTTGAGGATCTTCATTATCAATATGCATGATGTTATTTTGCTTAGAGTGTTTTAGGGTTTATTAGAGGGTGTAGAACTATTTGTTTCCACAATCACTTGCTTTAGACTACTGTATTTTTTGATCTATGTAGATCTATGTAGGTTTTCTGTTTTCTTGGATGAAGAAGAGAAAGAATGAGGGACTCTCACACTTCTGTCTTTATACATTCTGTTTCCTCTCCCTGGGCTTTTCTTGCAATACTCATCTGCCTCATCTTCTCCAGGTAACCTTCCCTCTTCTGTATATATATTATACATATGATTACAATTAAAAGGTTTAGGGCAAATGGCCCAATGATAACAGAACTAACATTGTCTGGGGGATCAAAGTTCAAACTAGATGATGGTAAGAGCAAAACTTAGGAAAGAGTTCGAGTCTTCAGAACTGGACAAATCAGCCCTGGGGAATGAAGGCGTTTCTAATTCCCTTATGTTTGAAGATTCATGGATAATACTAAGTGTATCAGAAAATTCGACATGATCAAGCAAAACTTTTGATTTGTGAACAGCTTGGCTGAGGACATCAATAAGCAAGCTGTAGATCCCTTTCAAAACTCTAAAATACACTGTTATATTAGGATTTAGAATGTGACAAAGCCCTTCCTAAGAACGACATAAGGCTACATAAAAATTAGAACCTTCTGTGCATCAAAAATTTTTCTTAGACTAAGTTCAAAGACGAATGACAAACTGGGAAAATATTTTACAACACACATGACAGAAAAAGATTAATATTCCTAATGTAAAAAGAACTCTTACAAATCGATATCACCCACTAATAATAAGCAGTGAATATGAAAAAGGCTGTTGTTCATATAGATATTCCAAAACACATAAAAGACACCTTTCTTCACTTATAAGAATTGCATTCACAAGTTCAAAGCAAACCTGTACAAGGATATTTGCCACAGTGTTGTTTGTGGAAGTGGGGAGTTGGAGACAACTAAAGTTTGTAGTTTTCTCTCTACCCTCTTCAACTCCCTAGCCAGCATCTCCTATGCTCAACTAGTGTTCAATAGATAAGTGAATAGATGATCACAAGCATGGGCTATTGAGTCCTCTTGATCTACTTTCTGATGCTCTATGTGACTTTAGCTCAAATTGCTCTTTCAAAGTTTTCTGTGTACATTGCTCTCTCGCACTTCTGTCTTTATACATTTGGTTTCCTCTCCCTGGGCCTTTCTTACCATACTCATCAAGCCTCATCTCCAGGTAGCCTTCCCTCGTGTGTGTGTGTGTGTGTGTGTGTGTGTGTGTGTGTGTGTGCGAAACAAAGAAAAAGCAAAGGGCTGTAAGAGAAAGTTAAACCTGTTCATTGATTATTCATTATGTGCTAAGAGCTATAGTAGGCAGTGGGCATACAAATATAAACAAGGCACTCTTTTGTGTAACTGTCAGTTATCTATTTCTGCTACTATTCTAGCACAGAAGTTCTAAGAGGGAAGGGCCTGTGTTTGTTTTGTTTACGTGGCATCCCCTTGTGTGAGTTTCCTCAGGAACAAGCCCCATGTTTGGCATGTAGTGAATGATCACTGAATGTGTGCTGGTCGCAGGAAGGTATCGATCATCGGTATCTGGCTGTTTCATATGTATGTGTGTATATTCATGTGACATAATATATCTATATCTGTACCTATGTCTAGCTCTATTTCTATCTATATATCATCTGTCTATATCTGACACTTACGCTGGGATGATCTGGGAATATTTTTAAAAGCATAGGGACTGACATTGATGAATTACAGTGATCAATTCCAGCTGGTTCGTTAGCCACCAAGGGGCAGGTTGGTGGAGTTGTGGTGCAAGCAATACGTATTATTGACCGGCCTTCCCTGCCAGGGCGCTTCTTTCCCTGCACAGAACTCCCGGCTAGCGGAAGGTGGGCTTAAGCAGAACCTCCCAGACATTCGGTAGCACCCTTACGGGATGCTACCAGGACCAGGAAGTCCTCTTTTCCTAGGGGCTGTACAAGCTCCGGAGACCCTCCCACTGCTCACGGGCCCGGGATGCTCTCCTACCTGAACCTCTCTTGACCCGCGGTATCCCAGATCTGGAGCTTGATGCGTTTTCCTGGCTCGATCTCCACCAGACGGGAGAAAAAATCCACCCCCACGGTGGGGTCCGAAACCTGGGCAAAGCGGCCCTCGGTGAAGCGGCGGATCAGACAGGACTTGCCCACCGTGGAATCCCCGATGACAATGAGCCGGAACTGGTACAGCCAGATAGCTTCCATGGCCAGGGCTTGGCAGGTCTCCTTGGCCCAAGCCGTGTGCGGCGAGAGTGGGCGTCCCGCCGAGGTCTCGCGGAGCGTGGCTCAGTCCGGATCTAGATCCGTCGTGAGGGCATCGCTTGCCTGGGAGCCCGAGGGAGGTAGGCCCAGGCGCAGGGAGAGCTGAGGGATGGATGCTGCGCCCACAGAGGTGATGAAATGGCAGCAGCATCAGCACCACGCACTCTGACTCATCACTGACAACCGGGTTACTGTAATCCCCTGCGTAGACGCGACGCCCGGAGCCGCCGTACTGTCTGTAAGAGGAGCGCACACAGAAACGACTGAAAACCTCTCCTTCCCTTCCTAATTCCTGCGCCCACCCCTCTTCTTAATTAAAAAATGTGATCTATCTTTCAAATTGCAAAAGTAATACCTTTTCATTTACTAGGGAAACAACACAAAAATGTACACCAAAAAGAAAGCCCATAATTATCTGTCCCCCTCCCTCCTCAAGATATTAACATGACAGCTTGCTATGTATTCTTCCACGTGGATTTCCATGAAAATATATATGTATATATATTTGTATACGTATATGCATATACACCTATACATGTATACATACATAATAAAACATATATGCATACATATATATGTTTATTGACTTTTGGTTTTACAAAAATTGGATCAAATTGGACCATTACTCTGACACTCACTTTTTGCATTTAACAAAGAATCATAGACATCTCTCCATTTCCAACCATTCTTCCTTCACCATGACAATGCTGCAATAAACCTTTTTTTAAGTGTAGACACACATACATTATTTACATGAGATAAGTTCTTAGAAGACATCTTAGGAACTTAGAGTACAAGCATTTTAAATGTAATGGACACAGGTATTATCCGCAATTTGCAAAAATATTTACCAATTTGAGTTCTAGCCAGCAATTTGTGAAAAGATCAAGCATTGTATGTTACATGCTTTCGTAATTCTTGCCAATCTGATGTGGTTAAGTAAAACGGCGTCTCTGCTTTATTTTACACGTTCCTGACTACTAATTAGACCAACTCCATGTCTTGTGCATTGTCCGTTTGCATTTCCTCTTCTGGGAAGCGCCTCTTCAAATCCTTTGTATTTTTAAATATCTTTTTTATATGTAATCTTTTATAATTGCTTTACTCATTTTTGTTTTTTAAACTGCTTTATTGCTATGTAATTCACATACCATATAATTCACTCCCTTGAAGTATACCATTCAATGATTTTTAGTGTAGTCATTGAGTTGTGCAGCTTAATGTTTTCATCACCTCAAAAATAAGCTCCTTCCTTTTAGCCAACATTCCTGTCCCCCTTGCCTCCTAGATCCAGGCAAACAGTAATCTACTTTCTGTCTCTATAGTTCCCTATTCGGGACAGTTGATATAAATGGAATCATACAACATGTGGACTTTTGTGTCGGGCTTCTTCCATTTACCATGATGTTTTCAAGGTTCATCCATGTCGTAACATGAATCAGGACTTTATTCCTTTTTGTGGTTGAGTAATAGTCCACTGTGTGGATAGACAACATTTTATTTATCTAGTCCTCAGGATGGTGGACATTTGCATTGTTTCTAACTTTTGTCTATTCTGAATAATGCTGTTATGAATATTTCAGTACAGGTTTAACATATTTTCTCCAACACTTGTTATTTTCTGACTTTTTGATTCTAGAAATCCTACTGGGTATGAAGTGGTATCACGTTGTGGTTTTGATTTGAATTTCCCTGAGGACTAATGACAATGTGAGTATTTTCACATTCTTATTGGACATTCGTACACCTTCTTTGGATAAATGTAGTCTCAGACCCTTTGCTCATTTTGAAACTGTATTATTTGTCTTTTTATTACAGAGTTGTAAGAGTTCTTTATATATTCTAGGTATATGTCCCTTATCAGATATATGATTTGTAAATATTTACTTCCATTCTGTATTTTTTTTTTGCATTTTCTTGAGGGTATTCTTCGAAGCACAAAGTTGTAAATTTTGATGTAGTAGAAATTATCTATTTTTTTTTCTTTTGTTGCTCGTGCTTCTGGTGTCGTGTTTAAGACTACTTTGCCAAATCCAAGGTCATGACAATTTACACTATGCATTCTTCTATGGGTTTTGTAGTTTTAGCTTATACATTTAGGTCTATGATCTATTTTTAGTTAATTTTTATACATACTGTGAGGTAGGGTTCCAACCTCATTCTTTTGCATGTGGATATCTAGTTGTCCAAGCACCATTTATTGGAGGGATTATTCTTTCCTCATTGAATGGTTTTGGCACCCTTTTTGAAAACCTGTTGACCACAGACTATGAGTTTATTTCTGGACTCTCAATTGTATTTCATTGGTCTCTATGTCTAGTCTTATGCCAGTACCACATCGTCTTGATTGTTGTAGCTTTGAAGTAAGTGTTGAAATCAGAAAGTGTGAGTCCTTCTGCTGTGTCCTTTTCCAAGATTGTTTTGGTTATGTGAGGCCCCTTTTAATTTCCTATGAATTTTAAAATCAGCTTGTCTTTCTGCAGATAAGGCAGCTGGGATATCAATTGGGATTTTATTGAATTTGGAGATCAATTATTTGGGGACTATTGCCATCTTAACAAAATTAATCCTTTCAATCCTTGAACATAGGCTATCTTTCCATATATTTAGATCTTTTAAATTTCTTTCAACAATGTTTTGTAGTTTTCAATTTACAAGTCTTAATACTTCTTTGGCTAAGTTTTTTCCTAAGTATTTTATTCTTTTTAATGCTATTGTAAATGGAATTTTTTTAATTTCATTTTTTGGATTATTTATTACAAGTGTATAAAATACAGTTGATTTTTTTTATTGACTTATATTTTCCAACCTGCTAAACTCATTTTTCATCCTTTGAAGAATAGTTTCTAAAGTTTATGCTTGATATTTGTTCTGACCCCAGAAAGGCTCCTCAAAACTGTCTTACTCCTGGTTCTCTCTTTCCAGTTACTTGGCCTATAGTCTGTACTTTCATTAAATTCATGAGTCCCCTAACCAGGACCTTTCACTACAAACTCCACTGTTTTTGAAAGTGTCCTTAGGTTTGAGCTTCTCCATGCTCTGTTGTAAATAAAATCATTTCCTTTGGAAAGATATTAGGAGCTATTTGTTTTATGGTCTGCTTCTTTCTCTAGACAAAATATCTGAGCCAAGACTCTGGAGCTGGGGTTAGGGACAATGGCAAGCTTATTTCTGAGGGACACCTCTGATCTGGGAGTTGAACACTCAGTGGGGAACATAAGCCTGAAATGGAATCACCACCTCATGAGCTAGGGAAAGGGCATGGTGATCACTACATTGCACCTAAGGTAGAGCTTCTGTCTCTCAAGTGGGGGCTGGGTGAAAGCAGGTAACACTTCTCAACTGCATTTGCCTGGGACTCAGCCTCAACAACACATAGCTGGAGGAAGAATGAGAAATGTTGACATACTGCTTTCCTCAGGAAGAAAGCCCTCTGACTGGGAGTTGAGAGGAGAGGGAGCTGCAGAAATCTGGAGTGGAGTCTCCTCTACCTTGTTGAGCGGGGAGGGAAAATGGAGGGAGCGAACTTGGTTCAAATCCTACAGACTCTTGCCTTATAAAATTTTTGTAGATTTTCTTGATAGTTGTTCCTTCATTTGCCATTTGCAATAGATTTTCATGCCACATATTCTAAAAGTTAAAAATATCTAAGAACATTTTAATGTATTACGCCCTTGAAAAATATACTGTGACTTGTTTATAGATTTTCATTTTTTCCTCTTGGCAGCTACTGTGGCTAATTTCAAATATGTTCATCACTACAAATAGCTTTTTCTTTTCACAATTAAAAGTGACACAAATTAATATCATAATTGCTGTTTCCACATCTCTTCAAAAAAACAGGTCTACTAAGAAAAGTTCAACCTACTATTGATGTTCTGTTCTTTTTTTGTTTTGTTTTTTTGTTTTAGGTTGAGAATCTATTACCAAAAAACTGTGCTAAAAAAGACGGGGAATTTTTTTTCTCCCTTGGGTGTGGGTTGTTAGTTATTTGAAGTATACAGTGGTTCTCCTTTATCCAGAGTTTTACTCTCTACGATTTCAGTTTCCTGGGGTCAACTGTGATCTGAAAATATTAAATAGAAAATTCCAGAAATAAACAATTGTAAGTTTTACATTGTGCACCATTCTGAGTAGCGTGATGAAATCTTGCACCATCCCGCTCTGTCCCACCTGAGACGTGAATCATTCCTTTGTCCAGTGTACACACACTGTATCCACTACCCACCCATTAGTCTTGGTTGTCAGGTCTACTGTCATCGTATTGCAGTGCTCGTGTTCAAGTCACCCTAATTGTACTTAATAATGGTCCCAAAGTGCAAGAGTAATGAAGCTGGCAATTCAGATGTGCCAAAGAGAAGTCATGTGATTGTTCAATTTTATTATTAGTTATTGTTGTTACTCTTTTACTGTACCTAATCTATAAATAAAGATTTATAATAGGTATGTATATGCGTATAGGAAAAAAAAACATTGTATATATAGGGTTCAGCACTATCCGTGATTTGAGGCATCCAGTGGAGGTCATGGACATATCCTCTGTGGAGAAAGGGGGAAGACTGTCGCTGGATTCATTCGTTTCATTTCATTTGGTTTTAGGATTATGATTCTCCTCTCCTCGTTGATGTTATTTTATCTTTTTAATATGTAGAACATTAGCATGATTATAAAAAGTTAATACTATACAAAAATACACGGGAATGATAAAACTTCCTCCTTTCCCCACCCTTTTCACTCCTTGTAGGTAGCCAATTTCATTTGTTTCTAGTTTCATTTTCTGTGTTTCTTTGTAGAAATAAGCAGATATGCATGTTCTCTTATTTCCCTTCATTTCTTACATAAAATTAGAGTAATAGGAAATCTTCTTCTTTTGAACTTAATAAATATATTCTAGAAATCGCATTTTAGTTTATGAGATTTTCCTCATTAATTTTCACAACCGTCTAGTACTCCACTGTGTGGATACGCCATAGCTTGCTCAACAACTCTCCTATGTATTGGCATTTAAGTTGTTTCTAATATATCACAATTACAAACAATGCTGCAATTAATAATCATGTGTATATGTGCTTTCATATTGTTAGAAGTATATCTTGAGGTAAATTCAAAAAATGGGATTGCTGAGTCAAAATGTAAGTACATTATATAAAGATACTGCCAAATTACCCTCCAAAAATGTGGTTATACCAGTTTTCATTCCCACCAGCAACATGAGAGATGGTGAGAAATGGTATTTCAGTGTTGTTTTAATTTTTATTTCCATAATATTTCTCTAATTATAAGATATATATGTATATAGATACACCTATATCTATATCTATATCTGTATTCCCTCTCTCTCTCTCTCTCTCTCTCTCTCTCTATCTATCTATCTATCTATCTAAATTGAGGGAGAAAGGATCAAAATCTCAAATAGAAAAATATATAAAAGACATAAATATATATTTATAAACTATATATTAGCAATATTGGCCATTAATGTACAATGTATGTTGTAAATATTCTCTCTCAGTTTGTTAATTGTCTTTTACTTTACTTTATGGTGGGTTTATTTTACCATGTAAAAGGTTTCTAATTTTAAAAAATTTTTACAAAGTCAAATTTACCAATTTTTCTTTTATTGCATCTGATTTTAAGTTATAATTAGAAACTCTTTCCCTGCACTAAGTCTAAGGAGAAATATTTTCACAGTTTTTCCTAATACTTATATAGTTACATTTTAAAAAATATTTTAATTATTAAATATTGGTAGTTTATTTTTGTACATGATGTGAGATATAGGTCTACTTTATCTTTTTCTAAATAGTTTTCCAGTTATCCCAGCACCATTTATTAAAATGTCCATCTTTTCTCTAGAGATTTGAAATGCCATGTTTATCTTATACTAAAATTTTTATATGCATTTGAGTCTATTTTTTGTCATTCTATTCACCTACCAGGTTTGCTTGTCTATTCATGCACCACATGGTTTTACTCAAAGACACTTTATTGTATGTTTTAATATCTGGTAAGTCTACTTTCCCTAGTTTTTCTTTTTTAGTAGTTTCCTGTTTTCATGTTTGTTTCACCATACGAACTTAGTATCAATACTTCTAGCTCCATAAAAAACTTGTCACCACTTTTCATATTTTTATTTTTTTTTGTTTTTTAATTGCAATTGGTATATATTATATTAGTTTCAGGTATACAACATAGTGATTAGACATCTATATAACTCAAAAAGTGATCACCCTGATAAATCCAGTACCCATCTAACACCATACTTAGTTATAACAATATTATTGACTGTATTCCTTATGCTGCACTTTACATTTCCACAACTATATTGTAACTACCAATTTGTACTTCTTAATCCTTTCACCTTTTCATCCGCTCCTTACCCCCTTCTCATCTGGCAACAATCAAAATGTTCCCTGTATCTATGCATTTGTTTGTTTGTTTATTTTGTTCTTTAGATTCCACATGTAAGTGGAATCATATGGCCTTTGTCTTTCTCTGTCTGACTTACTCCACTCAGCACAATACCCTCTAAGTCCATCCATGGTGTTGCGGATGGCAACATTTCATTCTTTTTTTTTTATGGCTGAGTAGTATTCTCTAGTATATATGTACCACCTCTTCTTTATGCATTCACCCATTGATGGACACCCAGGTGTCCTCCGTATCTTGGCTATTGTAAATAATGCTGCAATGAACATATGAATGCACGTGTCCCTTCAAGGTATTGTTAGGTTTTCTTTGGAAACCACCATCTTTTTTTTGTTTGCTTGTTTCCATTTTTATGAACTATCTTTTTTTATCTCTTTACTTTCAGTCTGTGTGTGTCTTTTGATCTGAAGAGTTTCTTGTAGGCAGCATATGTAAGGGTCTTGTTTTCTTATCTATTCAGCCACACTTTCTTTTAATTGGAGCATTAATCCATTTGCATTTAAAGTAATTGTTGATAGATATGTAGTTATTGCCATTTTATTATTCATAGTTTCGATCCTTTTTTCTTTCTTCTTTTTCTTGAAGAAGTCCCTTCAACATTTCCTGTAATACTGGTTTGGTGATGATGAACTCCTTTAGCTTTTTCTTGTCTCGAAGCTCTTTGTCTGTCCTTACTAGGTAGAATCATCTTGGTTGTAGTTCTTCGCTTTTCATCACTTTGAATATTTCCTGTCAGTCCCTTCTGGCCTGCAAAGTTTCTTTTGAGAAATCAGCTGACAGTCATATGGGAGTTCCCCTGTAGGTAACTAGCTGCCTTTCTCTTGCTGCTTTTAATATTCTCTCTTTGTCTTTAACCTTTGACATTTTAATTATAATGTATCTTGGTGTGGGCCTCTTTGGGTTTATCTTGTTTGTGACTCTCTATACTTCCTGGGCTTGTATGCCCATTTCCTTTACTAGGTTAGGGACGTTTTCTATCATTATTTCTTTCAATAGGTTCTCAATACCTTGCTCTCTCTCTTCTCCTTCTGTTTCCCCTATGATGCAAATATTGATACACTTGATGTTGTTTCAGGGGCCCCTTAAACTATCCTCATTTTTTTTATTCTCTTTTCTTGTTGCTGTTCTAATTGGGTGTTTCTGCTACCTTATCTTCTAAATCGCTGGTTCAGTCCTGTGCTTCATCTAATCTACTGTTGATTCCTCTTTACGTATTTTTCATTTCAGTTACTGTATTCTTCATTTCTGACTGGTTATTTTATATTTTCTATCTCCATTTTTATGTTTTCTATATTTTTTGTTGAAGTTCTCACTGAGTTCATCTATTCTTCCCCTAAGTTTGTTGAGTATCCTTACAACCAGTGTTTTGAACTCTGCATCTGGTAGATTGCTTGTCTCCATTTCGTTGAGTTCTTTTTCTGGAGCTTTGTTATCTTTCATTTGGGACATGTTTCTTTGTCTCCCCATTTTGGCTGCCTCCCTTCATGTCTGTTTCTTTGTATTAGGTAGGGCTGCTATGTCTCCTGGTCTTAGTGGAGTGGCCTTATGTAGTATGTGTGCTGTGTCCAGTGGCACAGTCTCCCTGAGCCAGGTGTTCCAGCTGTGTCCCTTGTATGGGTTGTGTGTGCCCTCCTGTTGTAGTTGAGCCTTGCTTCTGTTTACATATCAGTTGGAGGGATTGACCCTTGGGCTGATTGGTTATAAGGACTGGCTGGTGACTACAGTGGAGGAGCTGTTGTGCAGGGGCTGACCCTATGAAATGGAATTTGCTTTAACAGGACTCTTGTGCCTGTCTAGTCTGCCCTTTGGGTGTGTTGTCCTCTCATGTGGTGCTGGTGATACTCCAGCTTAAACCAAAGTTGACCACTTGGCATACTGGCTTGGGCCTCCTAGGAGAAGCCCCACTGCAGGCCAAGTTAGGCCACAGCCTGTGCCCTGACTGGGGCCACCTGGCATGAGCCACCAAGCAACCTGCAGATGGCCACACCACCGTCGCTGGGCTTGAATGTGCCTCAAAAGGCCAAGCCACAAACTGAGGCTGGCTTTATTAATGCTGGGCTTAGGGCTGCTCAGCAAGAGTTATGGGGCATGCCGAGGCTAGATGCTGCTTCTTTGGGTTTGGTGAGCCTTTGCGAGATTTTAGGAAGGTCGGCAGCATAAGCCAAGATAGGTATCTTATATGGAAAATCCACTGGAAGCGGCTTGTGTGGGCCCGGAAGTTGGGAGAGATGGGATCTCAGAGAATCACCTGGGCAGGGCAGCCATGTTAGCCAGGTTGGTGAAGACTCAAATATGGCGGCTGCCTGTGTCTGCACGCTGAGAGAGGGCAGGGCTCAACAAAGGAACAATGGCTTCTGCCAGCACTTCTGTCGGGCAGGAAGCCGCCCCTCTAGCCCTTGCCCTGAAGCCAGACAACTCAGTTCCTCCCTGTATGTCCTTGGCACCTTTTGAGTGGCTTCCCCAGCGCTGGAGCCCAAAGTGAGTAAGTTCATGTGCGGGCCCTTTAGAAGAAAGTCTGAAACTCTGGCAGCCCTCCGTCTCACTCATCCACAGTTTCTGCTGGTTTTCACAGCCAGAAGTTGTGAGCTCTTCTATTCTTGGCACTGGAGCCTTGGTCTGGGGAGTTTGGTGTGGGTCTGGGACCCTTCGCTCCATCAGTGGGGCCTCTATAGCCAAGATAGTCCTCCCTATTCTCAACTGCCAGGAGTGAGTCTAGAATCAATCTGTTTTGTGTTTTTGCTACTCAACAATCTTGAGTTGGCCTCCTCTGTGTGTCCCCAGTTGTAGAACTTCTGTTCAGCTAGATTTCAGGTGATTCTCAATGATAGTTGATTTATAGGTTAGTTATAATTGAGATGTATTCGTGATTGAGGCAAGCAGAGTGTTTCCTTACTTTGCTATCTTGACCGGAACTTTTGCTATCTTGACTGGAACTTTTATTGGGGTTGCAATATGTTTATAAATTACTTTATGGAGAACTGATATCTTTATGGTTTTTCATTTGTGTCTTTCAGGAGTGTTTAAGCTTTTTCTAGTATAAGTTTGAACATTTCTTGTTGCTTATTCCTAAATATTTCATCTTCTTTGCTGCTATTATAAATGGGGTTTTCTCTACCACTCTACCATCATGTCCTCTAACAGGTTATTGTTTATATATATATGAAAGCTATTGATTTCTCTGTTACTGCTTCTTTACTGAACTCTGATTTTTAGGTAGTTTTATTATTATTTTTGTAGAGGCTGGCAATTCTGCAGAGGCTGGCAATCTTTTGCAAAGAACTAGAGAGTATTTTAAACTCGATGGGCCAAGAGGATTAAAAAACTCCACGAAATTTGTATCGATGAAATTAAAAATATAATAATTAAATACAAATTTTTATTTTGTAATACAGATACTAATTTGCAGACTACAATTCTTTTTTGGGATAACATTTTGCTTAAGTAAGGTTCAAAGTTAGTGTTCCTTACCATCAAAATTGATTCAGATGTTCACCTGTTAACGCTTATTTGCAATGATATTTTATATATTTAGTTTTTGAATATATCTTTTTAAACAATAGGTACTGTCAAATATTGACATCAATCTATGGACTTTTTTTTAAAAAAATTTAAACTGTTTATTGTGTAAGAATTTTAGATTTGTGGAAAAGTTGCAAAGACAGTGCAGAGAGTTCTGTATCACCTAATCCAGTTTTATTTTTTGTTAACATCTTACACAACACTGGTACATTTGCAAAAACTAAGGAAATAACATTGGTACATTACTAATAACTAAACTGCATACTTTATTCAAATTTCACTAATTTTTCCCAATTTCCCTTTTCTTTTTCAGTATCCCATTTAGGATATTACATTACATTTAGTCATCATGGCTCCTTAGCCTCCTCTGGTTTGTGACAGTTTCTCAAAGTTTCCTTGTTGTTGATGACATAGAGAGTTTTGAGGAGTAATGATAAGAGATTTTGTAGAATGTTTTTCAGTTGAGATCTGTTTGGTGTTATTCTCATGCTTACAACTGGTTAGAATTGGACTGGGGTATGGGTTTTTGATAGGAATATAACAGAGGTAAAGTGCTCTTTTTATCACATCTTATTAAGGATACCTGCTATCAACATGACCTGTCTCTTTTGAAGCTGACCTTTATCAGGGGCTTTCTACATCAGTAGTGAAATTTCTAGGGGCCCGGTATTGTTGGGCATGTTGAGATATACCTTCTAATGTGAAGAATAAGTTGTTATATCCAGCCCTCGTATAACCGAAAAAAAAAAAAAAGAGGCACAACACCAGTGGGCCTCTTTGGATTTTGGAGGCAACATAGTCCTCATTTGGGTGGTTAGTCTGGTCCATTTCCAAGTGGTTTTGAGTGGGGCCCAGGAAAGAAGATGCTTTGCAACAGGTGTAGGCTGCTATGCAAAATTCTCTGCTACTCAGATCATATGGTCCAGCAGATCCTATGGTGCCGGACTTGTCAGTGGCTGAAAAGGATGCATTTTGAAGCCTTTGACAGATCCTATAGGTGAATCGCAGCCCAGGCCCTTAGAATTTTAGAGTAAGGCCCTGCTGTCCTCCATGGACTTGCTGTCCTCCATCTGTGGACTTACAGGATGCCTTACCCACCATCATGGTATTCCACACAGCATTGCTCTGACCAAAGAACTCACTTCGCAGGAAAAGAAGTGAGGCAATGGGCCCGCACTCATAGAATTCTTTGGCCTTACTGTGTTCCCCACCATCCTGAAGCAGCTGGCTTGATAGAACGGTGAAATGGCCTTCTGAAGACTCAGTTACAGGGCCAGCCAGCTAGGTGCAGTACTTCGCAGGGCTGGGGCAAGGTTCTCCAGAAGTGTGTATATACTCTGCATATATATGGTCCTGTCTCTGCCATAGGCAAGATTTGTGGGTCCAGGAATCAAGGAGAGGAAATGGGAGTGGACCACTCATTATTATCCCAACTGACCCACTAGCAAAATTTTTGCTCCCTTTCTCTGTGCCTTTATGCTCTGCTGGCCTGGAGGTCTTAGTCCAAGAGGTATGAATGCTTCCACCAGTAGTGACAACAATGATTCCATTGAACTGGAAGTTCAGAGCCACTTTGGACTCTTTGTGCCTGTGAATTAGTGACAAAGAAGGGAGTTATGGTATTGGCTGGAGTGATTGATCCTGACTATATAGGGGAAATTGGATTCATACTCCACACTGGTGGTATGGAAGAGTGTCTGGAATATAGGAGATCCCTTATGTTGTATGTCTTAGTATTATCATATCCTATAGTTAAGGTCAATGGACAATCACACCAACTCAATACAAGAAGGACTACTAAAGGTCCAAACCTTTCAGGAATGAAGGTTTGGGTCCCTCTACCATGTATAAAACTATAACCAGCTGAGGTGCTTGCCGAAGGCAAAGGGAATACAGAATGAGTAATGGAAGAAGGTAGTTATAAATGACCAGTTATGACCATGTGACCAATTACAGAAATGAGGACTAATTGTAATCATGAGTATTTCTTCCTTATTTTGTTATGAATATGTATCTCTGTGTATATACATATATTAAGTGAATATCTTTGTTTTCATTTCTCTCTTATTTCTTTATCATGTAATAAATGGTATATTGACTTTATAGTTTATGTATTGTTAATTTTACATAATAGTATTCAAGTTACAAGCTATTGGGGGAAGAGTAAACACTACTGAAGGACTATATCTCCTTCTAGAGAAGGGATTAGTATGTTTTAGGTTGTATCAAGTATAGTTGTATCATGTTAGATGGAATTATGACCTCATTATTGTCTTTATCTGGAGGTTAAATAAGGAGATCTGTATAAGTGCTAAATGACAATGGGTGGACTTGCGATGGTTAATTTTTGTGTCAAACTGAGCGGCTAAGGGATGCCAGAAGAGCTGGTAAACATTATTTCTGATTGTATCTGTGAGGATATCTCCAGAAGAGATTAGCATTTGAATTGGTAGACTGGATAAAAAAAGATCCATTTTTACCAATGTAGGTGGGCACCATCAAATCTGTTGAGGGCCCAAGTAGAACAAAAATGCAAAAAGAAGTGCCAATTTTCTCTTTCCTTGGGCTGAGAGATCTGTCTTTTCCATTCTTTAGGCATTGGAGCTCCTGGTTGTTGGGCTTTCAGACTCTGAGACTGATGCCAGTGCCCCCACCCCACCCCAGTTCTCACGCCTTTAGACTCAGATCGAATTCTACCACCAGCTTTCCTTGCCCTCCAGCTTGCATATGGAAGATTGTGGAAGCTCTCAGACTCCATACCTGTGTGAACCAATTCCTGTAATAAACCTTCTCCTCTCTCTCCTTCCTCTCCTCTCCTCTCCTCTCCTCTCCTCTCCTCTCCTCTCCTCTCCTCTCCTCTCCTCCTCTCCTCTCCCCTCCCTCTCCTTTCTCTCTATCTTTATCTCTAATCTCTATCTCATTGATTCTGTTTTTCTGGAGAACCCTGACAAATATACTTGTTTTGAGTATCATTTGTTAGGTTTCTCTACTGTAAAGTGGCTCCCACTCCTCCCCCATTCATACTCTTTAGAAGCAAGTCACTAAACACAGTCCACACTTTAGGGCTGAGGAGTTAAGATCTACTTTCTTCGGCGAGGGGTGGACTATCTACATAAATTATTTGGAATTATTTTGTATGAGAGATTTGCCTATTTATCTGATCATTCATTTATATCCATATGGGCTTATGAATGTTTATTTTCTACTTTGGGTTACAATCAAATACACAGTTTTTATTTTCATTGATCAAATTGTTCTGCCTTTGGTCGTTGGGAGCTCTTTTATGTTGGTTCCTCTGTCCCTTTGTCATGCTCTCATGATTTTGTTTTTTGAGCACTTCCTCACTTTCTGGTGTTATAAGATGCTTCAGGCTCATCATATATTTTCCTTCAGGCTCATCATATATATGCTCCAGTAATGGAATAAGCCATTTCTCCAGTGAGCCCTGGTTCCTTTCATTGAAAAATGGTGTGAAACCAATATCTTGGCACTGGGTTTGCATGTTACTACTGGGTACTGTTGCTTTTGGACTCTCTAAGCCATAAGTGCTAAGAAATCTACATATGTATACTGACCATGTATATACACATATCTGTAATTATTTTTGTATCTGTTCATCTCTATCTATATTAGGCTAAACATAAGTACATACTGATTAATCTAATCCAGTACCACATGGTTCGTTGTAAACTTCCCCCTTGCTATGTGTAACTTCTTTTGAACAGTGAGAAACCTGGTTTCTTCCATCTACCATCTATTTACTTACCTTTCAATCCTAGTATATATAGGATGTTTCAGAATTGTTTACCCATATCACTTTGAGAAACGGCTTTGCCAATTAGATATAGTGTATATGTGTGTGTATATATATGTGTGTGTTGTATGTGTGTGTGTGTGTACAGATATATAGATAGATATAGTTTTCTTGTCTCTTTAGTTTTATGTTTTTTAGTTAAAACTCTATTTTACAAAGTTACGTTTACTAATTTCTTCCTCCCTCAACCTTCCTGTTTGGCTAACAAATAAGCTACTCAATAGCTTATTTTGATTGCAGCCTCTTTTCGTTTTTTATTTTTGTGAAAATAATATGTATGATGAGATATTCATGTTTAAATTTTCTAATTTTTCTGACTTGCTTTCCTATGAGTTAGGAATATTATAATGAGTGCTTAGAGTTAGGAATATTATAATGAGTGCTTAGTTTGGTAATGTCAATGTATGTTGGATTCTTTTAGTACGACTGTAGTCCATTACATAATAAACATGATACTTTGCCATATAATTTAATAACAAAACAGCCCACATTCCACTGTGCCTTAAAAGTACAATATTCAAACTCCACTTTATTTGTTTTGATTTTGACATGATAGGTATGCCCTGGTAATAAAAAATAAAATGTTGTGACAGAAATATGTGTGGCACTTGAAGTGCTATCGAGTTATAACAGTGTCACTGTGATTTGTAGGGCACTGAGCAGCAGTGCCAAGTGATGAGAGTTCTACATGTGGTCTCTGTTACAACTATCCAACTCTGCCATTGTAACATGAAGGCAGACATAGGCGAAATGTAAGTAGATCAGCGTGGCTATGTTCCAAGAAAAATTTATCTATGATCACTTAAATTTTTGTACAATCTTATAAATTCAATTTTGTATAATTTTCACATTTCACAAAATACTATCTTCTTTCAATTTTTTTTCCAACCATTTAAAAATGCAAAAATAGGCAATGTGCTCTATTTGACCTGTGGGCCCTAGTTCGCTGTCCTTTGCTCTAAGGTTTTAAAGGCACGCTATCATATAATCTGTAAATAGATATGGTTTTACTTTTTTCCAATTCTGGTGCCTCTAATTTATTTTTCTTGTATAATTTCATCGACTAAACACCTGTAGTGCAAAGCCTAATGGTGGCGGAAGTTGATAGAGAACACTGTTGCCTTGTCACTCATTTTAGTGGAAACATTTGCAGTGATTTCCCATTAGGTAAGGTTCTGGTTTTAGAACTGATATATATAATTTATTATGATGAGAATATAACCATTGATTCTTACATTTTTAAGCACAAACACATTTATTTACTTAACAAAGGGATGCTCCTAATTACACCAACACTCAAACAGTTGCATGCAAAATGTTGGTGATAAAGATAATTAAACACAGGAATGAAGAAAGTAGCATAGAGATATTCTCTCATTGAATGGAATCGGTTTATCCTCACAGTTAATTCCTGTCCAGAAGGATGATGAAATTTTTACTTTACTTGTTCGTAGACTCCAAGTACAGGTGACATTGTTCATGATGCATTCCATCACTAATTTCCCATCTTCCAGCTTTCTTGTTGTGCGTTCCCTCTCATCCTATTCCTGGTGTTGAACCAATGCACCATTTATAAAGTTGCAGACAATCTGAGTTTTTCTGCCATTAGCTGTAGCTTCTTCAAATTTATCTCCCAGGTTACATGAAAACTGCTGTTTTCAACGTGCCATCAATTTTTATGGTGCGGTTTTTGCCATCCGAAGTGAAGACACAACCTGGTCGGGCTCTGTTTTCACAGAGCCTTTCCTACTCCTCATTCCTTCTTGTATTCCTCAAAAGCCTTTGCTCTCTCCACTAAGCGGCATCTACCTACCAGCTGCTGAATGGTGGCCATGGTGGGCACCAGAGGTGAGCTGGGCAAGGAGAGCAGAATGAGGTATGGGGAGTGTGGCCAATTCCTACTTTCTTGAGTGTTTTTATCAGGTATTATTTTTTGTTTAAGGCTTTTTAGAATTTATTATGACAACCATGTATATCAATATAATATACCATGTTAATAGATTAAGTCATATATATATGTATTTTACTATTATTTGTGATATATTATTTTTGCTAATATTGAAACAACCTTGTATTCTTGGAATAAATCCTACTTGGTTATAATGTGTTATTTTCTTAATGTGAATGAATGCTTGTAATGTTTTATTTATTTATTTATTTACTTCAGGGGGTTAGTTTCTCATCATATATTAATATATATATTTTAAATTTATCAATTTATTTTTATGGTGACATTGGTTAACAGAAATGTTTCCTCTGTACACTTTAACAGTAAGGTGTATATATATGTATATATGTGTGTGTGTGTGTATATTGATTTATTTTAGCTACACACACACACACACACACACACACACTGTGCGTTTACCTCTCATAGTTAGATTTCTTTCTGTCACCACTTATTTGACCCCCTTTATCCTGTCTACCTCCCCCCTCTTCCCCACCCCCTACCCTCTGGTAACCACTAGTCTATAGTCCATATCTATGAGTCTCTGTTTGTCCTGTTCGTTTGTTGCTTTTATGTTTATATCCCACATATAAGTGATATCATGTTATTTTCGACTTTTCCTGTCTGGCTTATTTCGCTTAGCATGATTATCTCGAGGTCCATCCATGTAGTCATAAATGGCAGTATTTCATTTCTCTTTTATAGCTGAGTCATATTCCATTGTATATATGTACCACAGCTTCTTTAAGCCAGTCATCTATCGTAGGACACTCCGGTTGCTTCCACGTCCTGGTGACCGTGAATAATGCTGCTATGAAGATCGGTGTACAAATATCTTTTTGGATATGGGTTTTCAAGTCTTTAGGTAAATTCCTAGTAGAAGGATTGCTGGATCATATGGTCAATCAATTCTTAGATTTTTGAGGAACCTCCATGCTGTTTTCCATATGGCTGTACCCATTTGCAGTCCCACCAACAGTGTATGAGGGTTCCTATTTCTCTGCATCCTCTCCCACACTTGCTATTACTTCTCCTGTTGTTTATAACTACTCTAACAGGTGTGAGATGCTATATCATTGTGGTTTTGATTTGCATTTCCCTAATAGCTACTGATGTTGAGCATCTTTTTAAATATTTGTTAGCCATTTGTATGCCCTCTAGAGAGAAGTGCCTGTTCCAGATCCTATGCCCATTTTTGGATCATTTGTGTTTTGTTGTTATTGAGTTGTATGAGTTCTCTGTATATTTTGGATATTAGGCCCTTATTGGAGGCATTGCTTGCAAATATTTTCCCATTCAGATGGTTGTCTCTTTACCTTGTTGATGATTTCTTTTGCTGAGCAGAAGCTTTTTAGTTTGTGTAGTCCCATTGATTTATTTTAGCTATTAATTCCCTTGCCTTTGAGTCAAATTCATAAAATCCTCTTTAAGTTAAGTCCTTGAGTTTAGTTCCTATGTTTTCTTCTATGTTTAATTGTTTCAGGTTATATTCATTAATCCATTCTGAGTTAATTTTGGTGTGTAGTCATAGACAACAGTCTAGTTTCATTCTTTTGCAGGTGGTTTTCCAGTTTTCCTAGCACCATTGATTAAAGAAGGCTTTAATTTTTCCACTGTATGTTTGTGGCTTTTTTTTTGGTCTAAAATTATTTGCCCATGTAAATATGGGTTTACTTCTGGACTCTCGATTCTGTTCCACTGGTCTGTGTGTCTGTTTTGCTGCCAATACCATGCCGTTTTGATTACTGTTACTTTGTAGTATAATTTGAAGTCAGGCAGAGTGATGTTCTCCAGCCTCGTTATTTTTTCTCAGAATGGCTTTGGCAATTCGGGGTCTTTCGTGCTTCCATACAAATCTGATGTTTTTTGTTCTATCTTCTTTAAAAAATGCTGATGAGATTTTGCTGAGGATTGCATTAAATCTGTTAATGCTTTAAATAATACGGTCATTTTAACTATGTTGATTCTTCCAACACAAGAAACATGGAATATCTTTCCATTTCTTTGTATCTTCTTCGATTTCTTTTAATAGGGTCTTACAGTTTTCTTTTATACAGGTCTTTTCCATGTTTTGTTAGACGTAAGGTTTTATTTATAGTACTTTCATATCAATATCCAAAGGTGATATTGGTCTATAGTTTTTAGTTTTGCACTATCTTTATCAGGTTTAGTAGCAATGATGTACCATACTTATTTAATAAAAAGAATGAGGACATTTTCCTCCATTTTCAGTGCATGGGGGCATTTTATGAAACATGAGACTATGTGGTCTTTGCAAGTGTGCTGGAATTGCTCTGTGAAACCATCTGGAGTTGGGACTTTCTTGTGGTAGTTCCTTAATAATATGTTTCTATTTCTTCTGTAAAAATCATCCCTTTTAATTTTCTATCTCTAATAGAATTGTTTTTGGTAATCTTTTACTTTTTCCTAGGGAATAATCCGTATCATCTAGATTTTGAAATTTACTTTCACAGAAGTCTGTAGTCTCTTACTATGCCTTAAATTTCTTCTGTTTAATAGTTATTTCCTCATTATTTATATTTGTATATTTTCACTTTATCTATTTTGTTTTGATCAATATAGCTAGTTGTTTGTTTATACTGTTCATCTGTTAAAAATAGGACTTTGATTCAATAATTAGGTCCATTATTTTTCTATTTTCAATTTAATTAATTTTTATTTTTATCTTTATCATTTTAGTCTTGTGTTCTTTTTAATTTACTTTGTTGTAATTTTTATATTTTTGGGGGGAGAACTTCACTCAGATCTTTTGTTTCTTTAAAAAATTTGTAATAAAAACAACATGAACTTTACCATCTTAACCATTTTTAAGTGTACGGTTCAGTGGTGTTAAGTGTATTTCACATTACTGTGCCAATATTTTTTTAATTTTTTGAACTTATATATTTGCTAACTTATTTCAATCTCTACTTTCTCCTGATAACAATGTTTTGTGCTGTAATATTTCCTCTGGTCACGGCTCTAAAATGCATCCCGTAGATTCTGATGTGTTTCCATCATTGCTTTTTGTTTTGGAAATGCTGTACTTTTAGCTTGAATATAATAGCCATTCTCAGTTCACCAAGTTTCTTCCTGACCAGCTGTATCCCAAACATGAACTTACTAGGTTCTCTGTTATATGGAACACAAGAGGATGGACCTCAACACCCCAGGGAGCTATGCACTTCTCAATTCCACTAGTCAGATAAATCAGATGATGTTTCACAAATGTAGTTTTTCCAGTCTCACTATCACTGACCAAATACAAGTTTTGAACTGAACTTGGGTTTCTCCTTAAGCAGCCATTGTGATGTTACTTCCAGGAGCATCTCTGGGCCCATCTCTCTCTTTTTTATTTTGTTATTTCTGATTCACTGAATCATTTTGTTTTCTATAGTCTCTTGCACAGCATACGATGGGTCTTGTTTTATGAGTCAAATTGAAAATCTACTTTCAACCAAATTATGTCATTCACCTTTACTGATCTAACTGACATGTTAAGCCTCAGTTTTATATATCTTATAATTATATGTATATTTTGTCTCCTTCTACATGATGTGCTTTCTGTGAGTACTTGCTTCCTTAATTTTATGTATGTATGTATGTATGTATGTATGTATGTATGTATGTATTGTAGTATTCAGAAAGGTTTGTATTTTTTCTAGTGGTTACCTTTGAAAGAAGTTTCAAAATAGACAAAGAGGTCTGTTTTACCCATCACACAGCTTCCTCCAACAGTAATGTTTGCATAACTATTGTACTTATACCTCTTTAAGATTGCTTATGGGCACTATGGGAACAGAATTTTCTAAGTTCTGTTTGTTTAAAACTTTTCATTTTCTATATTACTTGGTATTTGAAGACTACTGGGTAAAAATCCTTGGTTCATACACTTTCTTTCAGTTTCTTGAAAATGCTTTTTCACTATTGCCTTGTTTTGTTATGTTGTCCTTTGGAAAGCCTTGATGCCAGATTAATTCATCTGCCTTCATAAATTATTTAATCTTTTTGCCTAGAAGCCTTGAGAATATATATTTGTTATCTTTCATGTCTAATAGTTTTATTAGGCTATTCATAGAGTTGATAATTTTGGTTGATTTTCCTAGGAACCCAGTGGAACCTTTAATATGTGTAGACTGGGGACTTTAATTTTGGAATTTTTTTTTTTGGAAATCATAGTTGAACAGTTTTAAATTATCATTTCTGTTCTATTGTTTTGTTTTTCTTTTCCTAGAGATTCTAATTATACAACTGCTAATCCTTTCTTTGCTTCTCTTTCAATCACCAATTTTCTTTTTACCCCCTTTATTTATGTTCTCAGCTATTTTTCTGCCTTTTTTTAATGCACCATTATTAAATTTTTTGAGTCCTATTTTCCCTTGGGAATCTTTCATCTTCTGAGATAATTGTCTTTCCCCCATTTATCTTCTCTCTTTTTTTCTGATTTTTTTTGGAAGTCCGAATCATGTGATTTTTTTTTTCATACCCTCAATATTTCATTGCAATATATTTTAAGTTTGGAATGTTGTCTTGTAGATTTTTCTGCTTCACAATTATTTTTTGAAATGAAATGTTTTATCAGTTGAGTGTGTTGAATTTTTCTGATTATTGTATAATAGTGTATAGTTTACTGAAGGGTTTCTAGTCTTTTTGTGGATTTGTGATGGCTTATAATATTTCTCAGTTTAAAGGTACATCATCTTCTTCCAGTGTTTCAAAGTCCAAAGTCTTATCATTTTTTTAGCTGTAAGAATTCTTTTGATTCTTTTTTTTTTGTAGGACCCTAATGTTCTCCTTTTGTTTCCTTTTTTTCCCTTTAGTAGCAATTATCAAAATTTGTTTCTTACTTATTTTTTGCCTTTTATTTCTTCCCTAAAAGCCATGTCTTTTAAAGATCACTAACTCAGATTGTGCATACTTTTCAGTTACTTCCCTGTACTCGCGCTTTGATCTACCAGAGCATTTAAAAAATATTTTCATACTTGGGGTGGAGTTATTTTTTCAATGATTTTAGGTCAACCTTGGGCCCATCACCAGCTGCATTATTCCCTACAGTTTTTTTAGCCTGCCCTCACTACAAAAGTTTGTGGTGCAGCATAAATGTGAGAGACTACTCGCTGGATTTTTTTCTCTTTTCTTTTTTTAAACTTAAGAGTGATATTGAGTTGGGATTTTTCTGTCTTCAAGTTATGTTTACCATGTGGTTTTACTGCCTTTTCAATTTTTTCTTGTTTTCTTATTGTTTGTGGAGGAAATATTGGGAAACACAGCAGCTACCACTGTCTTTGGTGATCTGGAAGTCTTATTAAATTGTCTTTTTTGAAATTCCCTAACTTATGAACACCATATCCACTATGCTTACTCTGCTGAGTTCACAAAGTATCATTTCCTTTATATGAATGTCTCAAATTCCTTATACCCCTGTTGATCACAAAGCAGATCTTGGAGGTGCTCTTAAGTTATAATTTAAAGCCTATCTCCAGATGCTGGCTGGTATACATGTACCTCTTTCTTTTTATAATTAGTAGTCTTGTTTTATAAATTCTGATTCTGTGGAGTATTTACTTCCAGCACAATTTGCTATAGTTATGTAGAATTTGGAGTAAATGAGCCTCAGGAAGAGTACAGATGATCTATAAAATCCGGGACATGTGTACATCGTAGGACACCCTGATGTCTTACTGCTGTGGACTGAATCGTGTCCCCCTAACCCCAAATTCATATGTTGAAACCCTAATCCCCAGTGTGACTGTTTCTGGACATGGGGCCTTTGGAAGATAAATAAGGTTAGATGAGATCATGGGGGTGGAATACATACGATGGGATTAGTGCCCTTCTTTATAAGAAGAGACAAGAGGGCCTCTCGCTTTCTTTCCTCTCTCTCTCAACCATGTGAGGACACAGCAAGAAGGCAGTTGTCTGTAGCCTGAAAGAGAGCTCGTGTCAGAACCTGATCTGGCATTCTGATCTGAGACTCCTGGCCTCTAGAACATGAGAAATAAATATCTGTTGTTTAAACCTTAATTGACCTTATTGACCTTAAATTAAGATATTTTAAAGTCTGGACATAGAAGCATTTATGCTCTGATTTCGCTATGGTAACCTGAGCACACTAAGACAGATTTTGGTACTGAGGAGTGGGGTGCTGCCATAAAAATGTGGGAGACTTCATAAGTGGGTAATGGGTAGAGACTGAAATAGTTTTCAAAGTACATGCAGAAATATGGCTGCGAGAGGCAATTTTAGCGAAGGCTCAGAGAGAAAAGAGGGAGCTGTAGAACTCAGAAATAATCATGAACTCCATTTTGCTAGAAATGTGAATGTTAAAGGTCTCTGGTGAGATCTCAGATGGAAATGAGAAGCATGTTTTGGAAATTGAAGAAAGGCCACTCTTGTTATAACGTGGCAAGAAACTTGGGCTGTGCTGTGTTCCACCACTGATCATAAATACCACCTTATCAGATAGTAAGTTTTCATACATTTTCTGTTTGGAATGTCTATTCCACTATCTGTTTTACACCAACATGTAATGCTTTCTTAATAAGAAAAAACCTTTTCTTTTTAAAAACTGTGTCCCCAATAGGTAAAAATTCCCTTTCCCATATTGGGTAATTTACATCAGTAGAGAAAGAGGTTGCTGGTGCTAGGAGCTCACCTTGGAGTCATGTGTCTTCCAAGTTGGAAAAAAAATGCCTCTATTTTACCTGCTCATAAAAACACATCTCTCAGAATTTTTAGACGTTATGCTATACAAAGGCTTTATGACCCAATGAAACTTGTTTGAGGTCAGGCTGGGGAACACACAGGATGTATTTCTGTTACATAATCTTGTGCTTACTCTTTTTCATAAAACATATGTATTGTAATTACATAACCTGTCTCCATTACTGAACTATGTGTTTTGTGAAGACAGGGATTGTTCCTTTGGCATGAGGCAGAATTATGTTTTTGCATACTTCATGGGATGTTGTGAGGATTAAATAATTAAATAATAATACAAGAGTAAGTGTTAAGTAGTTACTGAATTGAATTATATTGATGTATCTAAGAAGATTTTAATCTTGTCTAAAAGGATAATTCTGAGCTATATCAGACCTGTGGAGTTGGATAACACTTACTTATCACAAGTGCCCATCTTGCAATATGCTGTAACTTTGTGTGGTGTGAACACACTTTAAGTATGGTGTAATCTGCAAAACTGCTTCTATGAATGAGTGGCAGGGCATGGTACTGGGCAGCTTTGTTCTTTAAAACATAAATCTTAAAAAAAAACTTAGTCTTTGAAATCATACCAATGAGAACAGGAGGATATGAGCTATTCAGAGAAGCTACAACCCCCACCATATAGTCTAGGAGCAATTTCTCAGATCAAGGGTCTTCTAGAATAGAGTAGGCACCACATTATGCATTTATCGTAACTCTGTGGTTTCCAACGACAGAGCCCTTCCTATGCGCAAGACTGTAAACCCTTTAATCATTACCTTACTTTTCTTTGAACCTATTTAAAACTCTGCTTCATTTAAATTTTATTCAAACTCCAACCTTCCCCCAAAGCCTACAATAAAACTGTTCCCATTTTAAAGGTTGAACTTTGTTTCTCCTTTGAAGGACCAATAGTTAAGTTCACATTTTGTTTTCAGATTTGAGTGTTTTTATTGTATTTTAACACTTAACTTTGAATACATATAGTAATGGAACATGTAAAATTCTGCAGGAAGCTTTGTGATTATCCTCTAAGGATAGTGTGCCATGTCCTTTAAAAACAGCAACAAGACCTCATGGTCAGTCAAATTTGTAAGTTTCCTTTTTATTTCTCTTGAATAAAAGATCAAATTTATTTGCAACTTTGCCATATATTTGCTTTCAGTTAAAAAATTATTATGTTTTATCTAATGAAAACTTATTCCTTTAACAACAATGTAACCTACTTAGAAAGGCCTATTGTCATCTGACTATGAGGCAGCCATATTTCCAGTTGTTAAATGCCATTCTAAGCCAGCTGGTCTCGATCCTTCCTAGAGCTGATTAAAAAAAAATCATTCTTTTAGGATTGCATCTCTGATATGCTCACTCTCTGATTTCATTATTTGTATCAGAAATAAACTACTGAATATATTAAACTAACAAAAATGTAAAACTGTTTTAATGACTTTAGATGGAATTATTTCTAAGCAGCAGTTTTGAGATCGTGGCTCTACTTATGTCAATTGTAACTTCAGCCATTTGTTGAGCTTACACATGATGCGTTCTAGGAATTCAATCAAATAACAGAAGACCTTTATGTTTTCCATGTCATTTAAGATTAGTGGTTAAGACTGCAGTGGTTATGCAGGGAATAAGAAAATGAAGCAAATATGAAGACCTTTAAAAATACACAGTAGCCAGATAGTTTGGACTAATTGGATAGAAAATACAGTTTTTTTTTCCATGCGAGAGTTAGAGAAAACAGTATTTTCCATATTCTTATTTCTAAAAAACCTTTCTAACATGATAACAAGTGAAAAGAGCTTTTCTACTGGAAAAGCGGTCCTAACTACTGTTTAGCTACCTTGCATAGGTATTTTCAATTTCTTTTGTCGTTAGGACATGTGTGGGTAAATTCTTCACGGGCATAGGCATTGTGGAGATAGCGCCAGACTCCTGAGAATTCTGCTGGAATGTCAAAGTCACGGTATTTCTTGGCAGCAACCTAGAGTTTGAGGGAAAAAAAGAGAAAAAGCAGTTGGTAGTAAAAGGCATCAGTAACATGCGTAGTGTGAGAAACATATCTTAAAAGTTAAGATCACTGTGGACATGTTATGTACACACAAGTAGTACAAAATGAGTTTTAAAGAGTCTTGGATTTACTATTAATGTTTTGTGTACAAATATGAACGAAGCTATATGCTTGCAATCATATTTATATTTATGCAGTATGTAATTATGAATGTTTAGAAGAAGGAAGCACAGAAAAAAAGTGCATATCTTCCACTAGATTAAGAGTTGTTTAGGGTCTTGACTGTCTTATTTTTCATGTATTCTCTGTGTCTGGCATAGGAACTGCAATAGGATAAGTTCGGTTGATAAAATTTGTTAGTGATTATATTAAATAATATTAATCGCCCACATTTTTACCACTCGTTATGATCCAGACACTGTTATAAGCATTATGCACTGTCCAATTTATTTAACTTTCTCAACAATTTGTGAAATGGATAGTATTATATTATTGTTTTACAGAGAAGACAGTGAAAAACACCTGATATAGGAAAAAAGAAACAAGGTCTCATGCTTCCCAGAGGAGATCATGGAATTTTCCTCCAAGGAGAGAAGGGGATATACAGCACACATAATGATGTTGACAAAGCCATCATATAAGAACCTCACAATGAATGGTCATTGTACTTCATGCTGAGAACTCCCGAACCCTCCAAACCACTGGAGCCTACACTATATAGACTTACTTTAATAATGTTCAGCTTGGTAGCAAGCTGCAGTCAGCCAGTGTCAGCTCATCCATCAAGAACAATCTTCTGGAAACTGTGAGTTCCTCAGCACTATCTGGGTCAATTTCATCCAGAAGTGGGGTATTTAAGTAGTCGTCCAGACGCTTAAATTCTCTGAGTAGAGATTTTTCAAAATCTGAGGCAATGAAGTTATAGAGTTACTTATAATATATTGTCTTTATGACTAAAATACATTCTCAATATGCTTTTCACACATTTAGATATCTCTATACTCATTGCTTACACTTGGTCTTAAAAATCTAAATAGTTTACTAGAATGCTCACCTACCCACTTATAGTCTTAAAAATCTAAATAGTTTACTAGAATGCTCAACTACCCACTTATAACAGAGTCAGATGTTTAATCAAATGATGAGTGAAAATATTTTTGGACTTTTCTGGAGGAGGGCATTGGAGGATGGTCAAAGACAAAAAAAGTGATGTATGTTATCACTCAACACAGAAAGTCAGAAAGGGAATCAGAGACTAAGGGCTCTCATGACTTAGAGGATAGAAACTTCAAGAATGTCTGTGGGAGATGGTACATGATATGGTTTCAGAAACCTTAAAGGTGTACAGGACTGGGAAAGTTGAGAGGGGCAGCTAAGAAATTTCATTCCTGCAGTTACTTTATACCTGGCATGCCAATGCTCTAATTGAGCTAAACTGATAATTTCTATATTGAATCTTGGGTTCTAAATCTACTCAAATTCCATGCAAGGGAATTTCAGAGAGTAGAGAATGAGAGGAAGAGTGTTCCCCAACATATATTAAATATTGAGGAAAATCCTATTTTAACTGAGTCAAAATTGAGTGAACAACTGAGAAAAAACAGAGATTTAAAGAAAGGTATCTTACTCTTATTTGCCTCCTTTTGTGTATTCTTTATGTATGCAGAGAACTTGGCAAAGAGGTTACAGCCCACATCAAAGGACTCCTTGTTCTTGGGGCTCAAGTGAGGGTACCTTAAAAGAAACATCACTGTGCTATCATTTACACATAAGCACACAGAGACCAGATGTCCTGGCTTGCATTCTACTGAGAATGAAGGTTTTAGAAAATTATGCTGGAAACTGAAGGTCCTGGGAAATCTCTCATTGGAAATAATATTTTTCCCCAATCTCAGAATACTTTAGTTTCTGAAGTTCAGAAACTAAATCAGCTGTCTGGAATTCAAAGCTCATTTGCCTGTAGAAACAATGTTCCAAATGGTAGTTAGGTCCACATACTTGCTCCTAAAATTCAATTTACATAAGGTATGGTGGTAATACATTTTCAGAGATAAACAGTAGAAAAAAATATGGTTCCAAATATTGTAACTTACAAAACAAATTAAGAAATAAAGAAGCACAGAGAGGATGGAAAAAAAAATAGCAAGATGCCCTCTTCTTAGTAATACAAAGTTCATTTAGTTAAAAATAAAATAATGTAATAATGTAATTCACACACTAACAATTAGATAAGGAAAATGTATAATCATAGATAAACACAGAAGTAGTCAGTGAAAATCAATTTCTAATCATAAAAATCCTCACTAGCAACTTGAAAATGGTCAGGCCAAACAGCCATCCTACTTGATTCCTCTCTTTCTTTCCTCCATCAGCAACTGCAGACAGTGTACCTTTCAAAATGTATGCAGAATCTTTCCATTTTCACTACTCCACTGCCTCTTCCTAGTCCAAAACCTATATTACTGCAACAGCTTCATGATTATGCTCCCCACTCTATGCTCATCTCCCACATTACCAGACTTCACTACTGCCAGAGCAATCGTGTTAAAATGTGAGTCATATCATGTCTCTCCCTAATCAATATCCTGCAATGTCTCATCTTATTCAGACTCAGAGCCCAAGTCTCACAGAGATCTACAAGGACCAATGTGATCTGACCCTGCCTACCTCTCTGTTCTCATCTCTTCCTACTCTCTTTTTACACACTTCACTAGACACTGGCCTCTTTGCTCTTCTTCAAGTAGGCCTAACAAGTTCCCACCCTAGGCCTTTTCACTTGGTCTGCCCTTAAATGGACTACGTTCCCTTTTTATGCACATGGCCTGTTTCTCTCTTCTTTCAGATCTTTTTTTCTGATAGCTGTTCTTATGTGAGGCCTTTCTCTGGCCACTCTGTCTAACATTGCAACCTCTCCCCTGTTTCCTAACACTCACTACTTCCCTTTCTTAGTTTATTTTTTAGTATTTATCATCATCTAAATTAGTTTATATTTTGCTTTTTATCTTGCGCATTTACTGTCTTCCCCAACTAGAATTTAAGGACTACTAAGCCGGAAAGTTTTTGCCCATTTTATTCACTAGTATGTCCCAAGTGCCTTGAATAGTAAGTATTCAGTAAATATTTGCTGAATGATTAAACAAATTCATGATTTCATTAACTTGATAAAAACTATGCATCAAAAACTTTCAGAAAGCATCAGATTAAATGGTTAAATGTTTTAGGGAAATGCAGATCAAAAACCACAATGAGATATACCTCACACCTTTTAGAATGGATATTAATCAACAAGTTATAAGATGTGGAGAAAAGGGAACCTCATACATTGTTGGTGGGATTGCAAAAATTGGTACAGCCACTATGGAAAACAGTCTGGAGGTTCCTAAAAAAATTAATATAGAACTACCATAACATGCAGCAATCACTCTTCTGGGTATCTATCCCCTAAATTTGAAAACACATTCGTAAAGATATATGCACATGTATGTGTATATGTATGTATGTATGTATGTAGGTAGGTATGTGTGTGTGTGTGTGTATGTGTATATATATATATATATATATATATTATATATATATATATTATATATATATCCATTGCAGTATTATTCATAAGTGCCAAGATATGGAAGCAACGTAAGTGCCCATAAAGAAGTGGTACGTATATACAATGGACTATTACTCAGCCATAAAAAGATTAAATAGTGTCATTTGCAACAACATGGATTGGACCTTGAGGGTATATATGCAAAGTGAAATGTTGGAAGGAAAAGGACAAAATCACACGATTTTACTCATGTGGAATATAAAACCAAAAAAAATAAATAAAGAAGTGAGCAAACAAAACAAAACAAAAACAAATTCATAAGTAGACAACAGATAAGTGGTTATCAGAAGGGAAAGAGGGGGGGGTAGGACAAAAGGGTAAAGGAGGTCAATTATATGGTAACACGGAAACTAAACTTTTGGTGGTAAGCATGCTATAAGCGCATATAGATATTGAATTATAATATTGTCCATCTAAAAACTTATACAATGATATTAGCCAATGTTATCTCACTAAAAAAGAGCAAATATTTTTTAAAAAGGTAATCCATCCATGTTGTCACAAATGGCAACATGTCATTCTTTTTCATTGCTGTGTAATATTCCATTGTGTGTGTGTAGGTGTGCCACCTCTTTGTCTAATTATCTTCTGATGGACACATGTTTCCACATCTTGGCTAGTGTAAATAATGCACTGAGAATAGGGGTGCATATATCTTTTTCAAATTAGTATTTTGCCTTCTGCAACAACATGGATGAATCTAGAGGGTATTATCTAAGTGAAATGTCAGACAGAGAAAGACAAATATTGTATGATCTCACTCATATGTGGAATCTAGAAAAGCCAAACTAGTTATAGAGAATAAGGTCCATATCATGTCCTCTGTCTTCCCTCCCTCCCTCCTCCCTCCCCTCCCTCCCTCCTCCTTCCTTCCTCCTTCTTCCTTTCCTTCCTTCCTTTTCCTGTCTTCCTTTCTTTCCCTCCCTTCCTTCCCTCACTTCCATTCCTTCCCTCCCTTCCCTCCCTCCCTTCCTTCCCTTTCCTTCCTTCCTTCCTTCCTTCCTTCCTTCCTTCCTTCCTTCCTTCCTTCCTTCCTTCCTTCCTTCCTTCCTTCCTTCATTTGGACTGAATCTTGCTCCGCTAGGGACGGCAATATACCTAGATAAAAACTATGTTCCCTAGCTTCCCTTTGTATTTAGATATGACCATGTGAATTACTCCTGGATAATGAGATGTAATGAAAATTATTGAGTGTGACTTCTCTGAAAGCTCTTTAAAGCTGACTTGCATCTTTTGTCCTTTGACCTTCTCCTTCTTCCTGTGTGGGAGTTATATCTGTTGCTTGGAATTCCAGCAGACATACTGTCACCATAAATTAACTTTGAGACTGGAAGCCTCACCTGAAGGATGGCAGAGAAGAAAGATTAGAAACAGCCTAGTTCTCCACTGAAATTATAGAGCTGTCATTCTAGCCCGACAATGCCTCATTATTTGCATCTTATTATGTGAGAAAAATAAAACCCATATTTATTTAAGTCTTTATTTTTTGGCTCTCTTGTTATCAATCCTTAACTGATATATAAGCCAATAGAAAATCAGAAGGATCTGATACAAATATTCACAGAACAAAGCCAAATGATCGACCAACATGTGTAAACATGCTCAAACTCACCTATTATTCAGGGAAATGGCAAATTAAAGTATCAATGAGATATAATTATACTCATCAAGCTGGCATAAATTTTAAAAGAGTGATAACACATAGTATTACAGATATGTGGGAAAAATACACTCTTGAACATTGATGAGTAAAGGAGTAAAAATTTTAAAAGACACATACCATTTGAAATTTGCTCCTGGGAATCTATTCCATAGGAATAAAAACACCAGTATGTAAGGCTACATGAACAAGGATGTTATTTATAGCACTGTTTGTAGTGGTAAAGAACTGGAAGGAAAGGGAATGCTCATCAGTAGAGGAATAGTTTAGCAACTTGTACATCTATGACATGGGCTATTATGCAGATATTAAAATGAGTTAAATATTCGTATGCCAATAGAGTTGAAGAATGTTGCAATGTTCTTTGAAGTGAGATAAGAAAGATACAACAAGTAAATTATGCCTATTATCACTATGCTTATTTGAACCTAGAAAAAGGCATGGGAATATACACAATAGATTTTTTTCACTACTTACCTTTGGGATCAAGATAATGTTAGAAGATAACGTGAGGGAAGAAAGTAGTAGGGGAGGATGCAGAAGGAGAAGACAAAATAAGACTCAATACTTACAGGACGAACTTGGAGCAGGTGCTTAAAATTTAAGAAGCCATCCATAATGGATGAAAGAGACTTAGCTAGTCATGCAGAAGAGAATCTAGAATAGTATCTCTAGTTTCTTAGGTAAGAAGAATTATGGACTTATAGAACCTTTTGTTAAATACACACACACATATGATTAGAACTTCAATTTTTAGAGGAATTTTAAGTTCACAGCTAGACTCCTGATCAATGGAAACTATTAGGTAATAAACGAATGTCATTTTAAGACAGAGTTTGTAGTAATTTGTTGTACAACAATAAAAAAATGAATATAGCAGCCTTTCTGTTTCTAGATACTATCCTGGGTGGGTATATATTACATATAAATATATAACTGTCATTCAAGTGTAGACAGTGCAATTCTGGCATCTGGCTAACTATGTGAGTCCTGTTTCCTGGCCTCTAGCCCTTGTAGTAGGTATGTTCTGACCTCATGCAACCAGTGATGTGAAGGCCTAATCATGATCAGTCTTCAGAGGCTATATAGTGTTATTATCCCATGCCCTCACTCCTACCCCCACCATGGGTTACTTCTCTATGTCTAGACCAAAGATAATTTACTTTCTTATTTTAAGTATGCTACACATTCAAAAAATAATTTGAAATATTATATCTACTGTCTTTATATTTTTGAAGTCAAAAAGGGTAGTTCATGCAAAATAGACACAATATTTCCCAACCTGCAGAGCTAAGATTTCAGACTGAATAATTAAAGTCTGTTTCAAAATTAAAAATTTTCTGAGAGCTCTATAATAAAATAAGTCTGATTTTTATCAGTATAAGTTTCCCCAAACTTCATTATGGATCAGATAATGTGGCTGAAATTAAATGGGGCCCAAATTTACCTCCCTTCCCCAGGTTTCCAAGTCTGTTCTTTACCCTTTCCTGATATTCTACCTATATCTCATAAAGTACAATAGTATTACATATATTAAATAAATAATTATGTAGTAAAGTTTTCTAATCATATATGGAGTGATCAAGGGGGATCTTTGCAATTTTCTAGAAAGATAACAAAGGAGAGGTCTAACATTAGAAAAGAGTTAGTTGCCTAGAAGTAAGAATCCTCAATCTGCAATAAATAGGCCAACAAAATATATTATCTCAAGAACAATAATATCCTGTACCTTGGAGGAGCCAGTGTCTGTTCTAGAAACTCCTCAATTTTAATGAAGTCTGTTTTCAATTCCTTGTTATACACCAGGAAGGGAGGATTGGTACCTGGAGCTAAGTCCTTCAGCTCTTCGGGCTTCCTAAAATTATTGAAAATAAGCAGAGTTAGGCCTCTAGATAAGGCACACAATATACAAACACCGACATTGTATTGGTATCTACAAATTTCAATCCATAGAATAAAACCTGTCCTGATTTCTCTTACCTGGTCATGTCAACAGTAGTCACATTGAATTTAACTCCTTTAAGCCAGAGGATCATGAAAAGGCGTTGGCAAAAAGGACAGTTTCCAATACTCTCCCCATCACTTCCAGCCTATTAAAATGAAGAAAGGCCACATTCATTCATTTGCTCAATGATGAGTATATATTTAATATCCACTGGAAAATGAACTAGTTTCTAGAGACAAAGTTAAAAGTCTTTAATCTCATGGATTCTACCATTTGTGCTCAGAGGGAGATAATGACTCAAATAATCTCATTATATGTAAAATTGCAAGTGTGATGACATCATCATCATAAATTATATATATTACCAGAATTTATATAACCATTTCCTATTGAAGGACATTTCAGACATTCCAAAATTTTACTACTTCAGCAACAAATATTTTTGGCATATAACTTTTTCTACTTCTGAGATTATATCTTTAGGGTTAATCTTTAAAATGAGAATACTGAGTAAAATCTATGTTTATTTTCCGTTTTGACTGATCCTGCCAAATTTCCTTCCTGAAAGGTATTTTCCATATGTTCATTGGCTATTTGATTTTCTTATTTTATGAAGTGTTTGTTCATGACAATTTATCATTTCTCTATTAAGGTGATGACATTTTCCTTACTTATTTGGAAAAATTATTTGTATATCAAAGATATTAACTCTTTTAAATACATATTACATATAATTTTAAAAACATGTCATGTAAAATTTAAATTTTACATAAAATATATCATTCTTTTCTTTTATGCAGTCTTTTTTTCTGATCTGCTTACACATCCATTTTACATATATCAATATTATAAAAAATACTTTGTTATTTTGTTTTTCTATAAAGATGTTCTGTCGTGTTTTATTCTAGTATCTTTATGGCTTAATTTTTGCATTTGTTTCATCTTTTGGAATTTATTTTGGCATAAGAACTGTATTAGAACTCCAACTTTAATATTTTTAAATATTTTTTATAAATAGTTAATAGTTGTCTTAATACCATTCATTTAAAAATCTGTCCTTCCCCCACTGATTGAAAACAATATACTTTTTGGCTTTGAAATTTTATATTTTGTATACAAGAGCAGACAGTACATATGTAAAAAACAGATATTAAAATATAAAATAGTGCCCAAAATTAACTTTGAGTTTTAAACCAGGATAAATTCTTTGGAGGAAAGAAATGCAGTTTATATGGGGTCTGTCAGGGAGGCCTTTCCTGAAGAAGTGGCATTTGAACTAAGTTCAGAGGATAAGAAAGAGTTAACTAGTTGAATGGACATGAAGACGGCATTCTAAACAGAGGAAATCACATATTCAAAGGCCTTGCAACAAGTTTGTGTGGGGCATTGACTTGAAAGAAGGTCAATGTGGCTGGGATTCAGAGAGTGAGGAAGAGAAGAGGAAAAATCAATATACTGGGCTACATCAAAGCACAAATCTGCTTTTCAAAAGAACTGTTAAAAATGGGAAAAAAATCTTGTATACAAAATATATGAATAAACGTCTCTTACAACTCAATAACGAACTACCAACTTATAAAATGAGCGAGAGATTTAAACACTTTACAAAAGATATGCTGATGGTAAATGAGGACATGGAAAGATGCTCAACATCATTAGTCATCAGGAAAACGCAAATTAAAACCAGAATGCATTGAAATTACACACATTATAATAATGGGAATTAAAAGACTGACCATATCAAGTATTGGCAGGACTGTGGAGCAACTGAGACTGATAGACTGTTGTTGGGAGTGTAAAATAGTACAAGTGCTTTATGAAGAGTTTGTCAAAGTTAAAAATGTTATCTACGATATGATCCAGCAATTCTAATCCAAAGTATTCACCCAAGAGAAATGAAAGTATATGGCCATAGAAAGACTTGTACATGAATGTTTACAGCAACTTTATTCATAACCCCACATTAGAAACAATCCAAATGTCCTTCAGTGAGTGAATGGATAAACAAATAACAGTACATTCATACAAGGGAATACTTCAGCAATAAAAATGAATGAGCTATTATTGATGCACACAATATGGGTAAATCTCAAAATACTTATGCTTAATGAAAGAAGCCAGACAAAAAAAGAGTACCTACTTCATGATTCAACCTATAGAAAATTTTAGAAAATACAAACCAATCTATATTGACAGAAAGCAGATCAGTGATTGCCTAGCAGGGGATAGTGGGACAGAGTGAAGACTGACTATTGATTGACTGCAAAGAGACACAAGGGAACTTTATGAGATGATGGAAATATTCTATATCTTGATTAAGGTGGTAGTTACATGTGTGTATATACTTGTCAAAAGTCATTGGATGCACTTAAAATGTGTGCACCTTATTTTATGTAAATTATACTTCAATAAAATGTATTCAAATAGAAATGTTCAAAAGGCAGAAAAAATCCTTCAAATAAATGATATTATTAAAGATTGCAGACATTGCAATGACAAAGGTAAGAGTATGAACACGGAAGAGGAGAGGAAGTCAAGGATATGAGATGCCAGAGTATTAGAAGGGTCATCTGTGTAGATATTAAAATCACCAAAAATTATGCTAGGAATAGTGTTGGAGAGTAAAAATGATCCAAGAGCTAAAATCCTCAAGAAATAAGGGAGAGCAACCTGGGGTTTAGAAGATCACTATAACAAGGAGGAGTAGTGGGTGGTTTAGTCTGATATTATGAGACTCAATGTAGTTATTTCTCTGGATTGCATTGGTAGAGTGGTCTGGAAACAGAAATGAGGAACAAAGATACCTAAAGGACACCTACCCCATCTCCAGGCTCAGTGGTAAGAATGAGGAAGCAAAGGCAGCCATTTCTTGAGAGACTTATGGCTGATGTAGTGTCCTTGTGGGAGATTCAGGTTTTAGACACCTCAATCTAAACATGTCCCAAATTAAATTCCTTTTCTTTATTCCGCACACTGTCTACTTTTTTCTCTAGGGCTCCTAATCCTGTGAATGTCACTGTCATTTGGTATGAACTAAATTGTTCCCCTCCCAAATTCATATGTTGAAACCCTAACACTCAATGTGATGGTACTTGAAGGTGGGGCCCTTGGGAAATAATTAGGTTTAGATGAGGTCATGAGGGTGAGGCTCTCATGATGGGATTAGTGCCTTATAAGAGACACCAGAGAGTGCATTCTCTCCATCCCTCCCTCCTCTCCCTCTTCCTCCTCCCTCTCCTCCTCCCTCTTCTTTTTCTTCTCTCTCTCCCCCTCCCCGCCCCGCTCTCTTTCTCTTCTCCCTCCCTTATTCCCTCCCCCTCCCTCACTCCTCTGCCATTCAAAGACACAGTGAAAGGAAGCCATTTATTATTAAGTCAGGAGAGTTCTCATCAGAAACTGACCATGCTAACATCTTGATGTTGGACATTTAGCCTCTAGAACTGTGGGAAATAAATGTCTCATGTTTAAGCTACCCAGTCAATGCTATTTTGTTATGGCATCTTGAGCACATAAGACATCATGCACCCATTTAACCAAAGTAAAAACTTGGGAATAATCTTCTGCTTCACTCCCAATATTGAATCTAACTACTAATTCTTGTCAGTTTTACCTATAAATATCTCCAAATAAATTCAGTTCTCCCATTTTCCATGGATATTACACCATTCATTCATTCCATGTTTATTTGATGCTTACTATCCATCCAACTCTGCTGGGTGCTACCTTTACATGTCCAAGCCATCAGCATTTCTCATCTCTTGAGTCTAATTTTTACTATTTTGCCTGAGTCTGTAGAATGTAATAAAGGGTAATTTATATTATAGCTGCACTTACCTGTCATTTCTAGTAATATTAAGGTCCCAGAAACCATGGGCATACTTGTTAATTTTTAGGTAAATTTTCCTTTCCCTGGCAGTGGGTGTGACAGAAAAAAATAACGTTTATTGTTGCTATTTTATGGTATCAGGGATTGAAGAGGTATGAGAAGCAACCAACCTCGGCGGCTGCATTTCTTGTGTAACAGAAGTCAGACTAAGGATGCAGTCAGAGCTAGGGTTAGTCAGTAGAAACATGATTGGGGTGGGAAGCAGGAAGAAAAATGGACTCTGATAATAGATATAGCAGGAAGGGTGGGTCGCCTTTGGCAAAAGGAAAGGCAAAACAGTGAGGTGTGGGGGAAATGCAGTAAAGTTTTACAGGAAAACTGTAGTTTTTTTTCTGTTTATAATAGGCTGATTTAAAGTGCTATCACATAAAATTTTAGGATGTCAATTTCCTAGCCTGATTGATAAATTACCTACCTCTTAAGTGTCTTGAGCTGGCAAAGACAGGATGTGACATTCACCAAAATAACTTATTTCTTTGTGTTTGTGATATAAGTTTCTAAACATGAAAAATAACAATAGCCACAATGTCTGACATTTATTGAGTGTTAACTGTTAACAGCTAATATGTTTTACATATTTGTTTCTTTAATCCTCACAATGAAGATGTGAGGTAGGTTCTGTTATTACTATTGTTCTACAGATGAGGAAACTGAAGCTCAAAGAAGCTGACTTGCTCAAGTACAGTCAGCTAGACAAGAGTTGATGACATATATATTCTTTTCACATAGCAAATCCAGGATTTTCTACTCTAGAACCCACACTTAAACATTGCTTTCTCCCACCTAACAATTTCATTGGATTTTTTAATTAATTAGTCTTTATGCTTGTTTTTATGATGGTTCTAAAAGAGTTTGAAAATAGTCTGAACATTCAAAGAGTATCATTTCTTCTTCCTTTTCTGTATAGACAAAATGTGTTTGACAAAATTTTACATTCAGAAGTTTGGCCCAAATGCTAGATGCTATAATGTTACGTACGAATCTACTAAAATGTAATTTTAGAGTGTTTGGTAGAGAACACAAAAACTCCATTTAACAATGAACAACAATGAATAAGAAACTGCATTTACATAAAATAAAATGTATGTTAGACAATTCTTTGTTCTTAGTTCTTGGATATAAATCTTGCCCAGAACTGAAAGGTAATATTTTCACTGACTATATGGAACAGATAGATGGTATGATATAAATTCTTAATTATGACAGGAAAGTGCTTAATCTCTTATAGGAATCCCATCAGTGGTATGGGGAAGAAGTTGTGGTAAGGTTTTTAAGCCACAGCCAGAGGGAGCTGGGGAAATCACAGGCTCATTTAATCTTTAGAAAGATACCACATTATCTATAAATGAGATACCATTGGTAAAGAGCAGTGCTTTTAAAAGTTACTCATTAACATTTTTCATCCCTCTCAATTCCTGTGCCCCACCCACTATCTTCTACTAAATTTCTAGAGATCTGTAGAATACATCCTAAAGCAAAGCAAAACAAAAACTTGGACTAGATTATATTCAAGATTCTTCCAGAAAATCATTAATTAATACCAATATCCTTAGATAAGCTTACATCTAAAAGATTGCATCTGATGAAATTCTGGAAAACTTTATTGAAAAGCTTGCAAAATTGAAAATAATAGAATAAGATTAAATTTAGCTATTTTAAAGGACTGGACTCAACCCTTTCATTCATCATGTGACCTTGGACAAAGTTACTTAGCTACTCTTTGCTTTAGTTTCTGTACCCATAAAATATGGTTAACAATAAACCACTTAGCACAATCCATGCCATACAGTAAATACTCAAAAAATGATTAATTATTTTAACCTGAAAGTTATAACTTAATTCAACACTCGCTCGTCTGATGTGTGATTTTCTAACTGCTCTGGTCCAGATTACCACCCAAATATGGGAAGTCTATGAAGATAAACACACATCAATGTGAACCACTGGTTAGAAGAATGCGATTGGATTGAATGAATAGTTTAGACAAAAGTAACACTTTAGTTATCCTATGTTTTGGCATTGGGAGATATAAAAGGTCAGTTAGGAAAATAAGGCTTAGTTATATCAAGTCTGAGCAGTACATGTTTTGCTAGATTCCAGAGATAGGAGAAGTAGCTCTTATGCCCCATAGTCCAACAAACACTTAGATTACTTTGCTATGCAGGAATTCAAGGGTCTCTCTCATATCATTTTGAAAAGGCAGGTTGCTTATGTCCTTGGTGTATATATGTGACCAGTTGTTAGATGTTTAAAAATGATCATAAAAGTAATACTTTGGTTCATCAATGTTTAAGCTAATGTTTGGTAAACATACATTATTTCATGTCTCTGTATGCCACCAAGAGGCTATATAGTTTTAGAGGCAAGTTACTTAAACTTCATTGCCTCAGCTTACCTATCTAGAAATGATCAGGACAATATTGTTACAATGATGAATACTACTACTACTATGACTACTGATACTACCTGCTACTACTACCAGCAGCACTGCTATCATCATTTGTCCTAAGTTGTTTTTAGGTTCAAATGAGATAATATATGTAAATTGTTTAGAAAAAGACGAGGCATGATATGAGTTTGTTATTATTATTATTATTATCCTCAATACTTCTAATAGTCAATGTAATTATAAAGAAAAAAATAGTTAATATAAGCAAGAATTCAAGAAACTATGTAATTCCTACTCAGAATAACCCATGCACAATTATTTATTTTTCTTGATGAGCTAATTAGAAACACATCTTCCTTTCTCCTGCTTTAGGGGTTTTCCAAAGGACTTTTCTGAAAAGTTAAAACAAAAAAAGAAACCACCAAGGCAGGTCATAAAGAGGAAGCACAGCATTCTGAAATGCCTGCTTCTCACATAACAAGCTCACAGACTTCTGGCTTTTTTCTCCCATAGAGTCCATGTGACTCTGCTGTGATGTTTGTCCATTGTGGGAGAATTTTAGAAAGCTCTATCTGCGCTATGTGTGGGAATGGGATGCTCAGGCTATCTTGGTCATCTCCTCTCACAATTTAGACCTTCCAAAACCTACCTCATAAAACAGTTTTTGCAAAAGCTGGAAATCACTTAAAGATCATTTTGTCACGTTCCCTCACTGTATAGATGGAGAAACAAAGGTCCAGAGGGAGGGAGGGATTTGCCCAAGGTTACATAGGAAGCCACTAAGAACACAATTTTGTTGCTCTGACTACCGTCCAGTCTAGTGTTCTTCCACCATATCTCCTTGCCTTTTCCAGATGAGATGTTTAAGAGCAACCAAACACCCAGGCATCTTTCTAGGACTCAGAATAGGAATATAATTATGAAGTTATTTCCTATCTCCAGCCCAAATTTTGACGTTTTTAAGAAGCTGAGGCCCAGTGTCAATGGGCTGAGGCCCCTATTATAGCTAAAAAACTTACCTTCACGAAAAGTTCAATTTCAGGGTCTGCTTGAGTGCTGGGTCTCGGGCCTGCCATCTTTCTGTTTTCACTGCCAGTTTTCAGCTCCCTGCCTCCTGCACAGTCCACAGTCCTTGTGGACTCTTTTCTTTCAGTTTTATCCAAATGCTGAAATAAAGTTGGTGCTTTAAGAAGACAGTCCAGTTTGTAGGACTGAGTCACAGCTGGGGCCAATTTTTCTGCTCAAGAGCTGAGATGTAGAGAATTCTAGATGCTTGAGGACTCTTGAATTTTTTTTCCTCCTTCCTCTTGACCTATCATTTGAATCAAGGAGGAGTCAAAGGGGTGTGTGTAAACTGGCTGGCTAGAAGGGTGGGGGTGTTTCCACAAAGGTTTCAATACCATGAGTCAGCATAGGAGAAACGCACACACAAACACACACACAAACACACACATGCAGTGCTGGCTTCTATATATCAAGCACACCAGATGTTCTCTAGAGCCTCCCTTTGAGTCCTGGGCTCTGTGCCCAGAATATGGCCTCTTATTGCTGTTCCTGTAACCTGACAGCAGCAAAAAGCTCTTCCAGGAAAAGGGCCAGAAATGACGGATTTTATCATTGAAAAGGATGTTTTCCTAATGATACTGACTAAAACAGGGTTTAAAAAAGTATAGTTGATCAAATGTCTCCACCCCTAATTCTACTGCTTATATAGTGAAATTTCCCTTCTGGGTTGCAAATTTCACTTCTCTTCCTAACCGAGGAATGTTCATTGGGTTGGTTGAGTCTGGGGATGTCTCTTGGGTGCCCCGCCTCATTCTTTATTTATGGGAAGTGTGGACAGGAATGGATCACTTCCTTGTTTTGGCATCTGTATTAGGAACCACAAGCAGTTGTGTATCTCTGCTTGTCAACCCTGGGGACAGCAGTAAAATATCCAAACTGATCACTCGGTGACTTAGTGCTTCTGACAGCTGTTTTCTGCCTGCAGGAAGAGAGAGGGGGGCCCTGGATTAATACACCTCTTTGGTAAAAAAGATTCTCCTTCTGACTGGAGCCAAAGTGAACATACGTCCACCAGTTGGCCACCTTTGTGACCCTCTTTCTACAACACCAAATGCCCCCCCCAAAGCTCATATGGGCTGTACGCGCACCTGCCATTGACCTCACGTAAAGAACGTACACGGTAAGAGGCTCTCGGCCAAACCCCATCTGTGCCACACCTGCAGGTTCTAGGCAAGGCACCGCTGAGATGGAGGTGGGTGCTCTTCAGGGTGTGGAACCTGATCATTTCCCAAAGGGCCGAAAAAGCGAGGGGGACATTGTAATACACATCTGCTGAGCCAGCCTTGAGGGTGAGTTCACGACTGGCTGTTTGGCAGGACCTGGTCAATGCTTTGGTCATATTTTCACTCTGTCCATTCATTCTTTCACTCCAGAGACAATCAATGAATGCTTACTCCGTGCCAGGATGCCGATCTACTCACTGAGATTAGCAGCACAGGGGGCCAGTAAGTTTGGGAAGACAACAGGAATTCAACTTTAAGCATGCCAAGTCTGAGGCATCCTCCCTCTTCCCTGTCCCCTGTTTCTAATCAGTACAAAACCTCATCACTTTTGCATCCTGAATATTTTCCAAACCCACCCACTTCTGTTTGCCCTGCCTCCCACTGCTACTCCAAATTTCAAGCCAGAAACGTTCTTTTTTATAGATGTTTTAAGTTTTTATTTAATAGGCCCGAATCATTGCTTGACCCTCCGCCCTCATGGGAAAACCACCGCTCCTACCTCACCACAGCGGCAGCAACAACAACACACAACAGCCTAACGAGCTCTGTATGATCCTAATAAACTGTCCAGAGATGATTTTCTTCCTCTGCTTTCCAGGGCGTTTTTAAAATTTTGTATTGAGACATAATTTACATGCCATAAAACTGACTCATTTTAAGTGTACACTTCAAGGATTTTAGTAAATTTATTTAGTGGTGCAACCATCACTATAATTCAATTTTAGGCATTTCCATCACCTCAATGACATCTCTCTCTTATCCATTTGCAGTTAATCCCTGTTACCATCCCTGGCTCCTGGCAACAACCAATCTGCTTTTTGTGCCTATGGATTTGCCCGTTCTGGACATTTCCTAAAAAAGGAATCATACACTATGTGGTTTTTTGTGACTTGCTTCCTTTACTTATGTTTTCGAGGTTCCTCCATGTTGTAGTATGTATCAGGACCTCTGACTTTTGACATGTGGATAATGTTCCACTGTATGTATATACTACCACATTTTGTTTATTCATTCATTAGTTGATGGTTATGTTTTTTTCTATCTTCTGGCTACTGTGAATAGTAGTGCTATAAACACTGGCAGGCAAGTTTTTGTTTGCATACCTATTTTCAGTTCTTTTGATTATATACCTGGGAGTTGAATTGTTGGGTCATATAATAATTCTATGTTGAACTTTTTGAGCAACTGCTAAACTGTTTCTACAGTGGCTGTACCATTTTACATTCCCACCAGTAATATATGAGAGTTCCAAATTCTCCACATCCTTGCCAATACTTGTTATTTTTTGTTTTAGTTTTCTTTAAAAAAATTACAGCTATCCTAGTGAGTCTGAAGTGATATCTCATTCTGGGTTTGATTTGCATCTCTTTAATGACTAATGAAGTTGAGTATATTTTCCTGTGCTTGTTAGGGCAAAGGTTTTGAATTTTTATGAAGTCTAAATTGACCATCAACATAAGGGTTTACTTCTGGATTCTATATTCTGTTTCATTGATCTATATATGTATCCTTATGCTGGTACTATACTTGATAATTGCTTTATAATAGGTTTTGAAATCAGGAAGTGAACGTTCTTACACCTTCTTCTTATTTTTTAATACGGTTTTGGCTATTCTGGATCTTTGCATTTCCAGAGAAATTTTAGAATCAACTTGTAAATTTCTGCCAAAAAACCCTGCTGGAATTATAATAAGGAATGTGGTTAAAATCCATGAACATGAAATGCCTATCTATTTATTTAGATCTTCTTTGTTTTTCCTCAGTATTATTGAGGAAATATATACCTTTTGATAAATTTATTCCTAGGCATTTTATTTTTTTAATGCTATTATGAATGAAAATATTTTAATCTTATTTTTGAAATGGTCATACTGGCATATAGAAATACAATTGATTTTTAAAAAGAAATTTCTATTTTGGAATAACCAGATTTTTGGAAAGGTTGCAAAGAAAATATAGAGAGTTCTCACATTCTCCTCACCCAGTTTTTCTTACCATTAACATCTTACATTACCATGGTACATTTGAAAAAATAAGAAATCCACATTATTACATTACTGTTAGCTAAATTCCAGACTTGAAGGTCACCATGTTTTCCTCACTAGTGTCCCCTTTCTGTTCTAGGATCCTTTCCAAAAAATGACATCACATTTAGTCACCATTTATCTATAGTGCCCTCTCATCTGTGACAGTTTTCATTCTTTCCTTGTTTCTCATGACATTGGAAGTTTTGAAGTATAGGCCAGATATTTTGTAGAATGCTCTTTTTTTGGGGTTTTTCTGATATTTTTATTATCACTCGACTGGAGTTATTGGATGGGGAAGAATACTGCAAAGGTGAAGTGCCCTTCTCATCACTTCATATCAGTGTTATATGCTATCAACATAACTAACTTATTAGTGGTGAGGTTAACCTTCATCTTCTGGCCTTGTGTTTTCTTGGTTTATGTAAAGTTACCCCTCTTTCCATACATACTCTATTCTTTGGAAGCAAGTCACTAAGTCCAGTCCATCTTTTAGTCAAGTTGTTTGTTTTCTTATTGTTAAGTTTTAAGAGTTCTTTGCATATTTTGCTTAATAGTCTTTTAGCAGATGTGTCTTTTACAAATAGTTTCTCCTACTCTGTGGCTTTTCATTATCTGAATTTAGCTTATCTCTTGCAGAGCAGACGTTTTTAATTTTAAGAATGTTTGCATCTATGTTCATGAGAGACTGGTCTGTAGTTTTATTTGTTTGTTTGTTTTTGTTTTTATTTTTAGATGGGGGACATCTTTGTCTGGTTTTGTTTTAGGATAATGCTGGCTTCATAAAATGAGTAGGATAATATTCTGTCTTCTATTTTCTGAAAGATATTGTTTTCCATTGGTATTATGTCTTACTTAAATGTCTGGTATAATTCCTGAGTGAAACCATCTGGCTTGGAGTTTTCTTTTTTGAAAAGTTTTTAACTACAAATTCAATTTCTTCAGTAGATGTTTGACTATTCAGGATATCTATTTTTCCCTAAGTTAGATGTCTTTTTCTTTTTTCTTTTCTTTTCTTTCTTTCTTTCTTTCTTTTTTTAGCATTTAAGGAATTGGTCCATGTCATCTAAATTATCAAATGTATGGACATAGATTGTTTGTAGCATTCCATATATTATTATTTTAATGTCTGTGGGGCCAGTAATGATATATCTTGTTTTGGTCCTTATATTGGTACCTTGAGTCTCCTCTCTTTTGTCTTATTTCCTTACTTCGCCTGGCTAGGGTTTTTTTTTTCTATTTTATTGATCTATTCAAATAATCGGATTTTAGTTTCATTGATTTTTCTCTATTGCTTTCCTGTTTTCAGTTTTATTGGTTTCTGCTCGAATTAAAATTGTTCTACCTGAAATTCCAAATTTTGATGTTTTATTTTAATTTTTACATAGTTAAAACTATTTAAAGTTTTTTCTTTACTCATTGTTTTAAAATTTCATTATGTTATAATTAAATGCTTCACATGCTGTTCTAAAAGAGATTTGTGATTTTCTGCTTCTGCCTGACTGTCAACTTATTCAAAGTTTTGTGTACTTTGTCATTTTGTTTCTGGTAGAAGAACTCCCTTCAACATTTATTTTAATGCAGGTCCTGTGGTAGTAAATTCTCTCAGGTTTTGTTTGTCTGAAAAAGCCTTTATACTTCATACCTAAAGGATAACTTTACTGTACATATTATTCTTGGTCAGTGTTTTCTTTATTTTAATATTTTAAATATATCATTCTACTCTCTTCTTGCCCATCAGGTTTCTACTGAGAAATATGATGACAAGCTGAATTTTTTTTGTATGTTACTGTCTTTTTTTATCTTGTTGCCTTGAGAAGTCTTTCTTTATCATTAAATTTGACTGTTTTAATATAATGTGTCTGGGAGAAGGTCTTCTGTGTTGAGATAATTAGGTGTTTTGTTAGCTTTTTGTACTTGAATGTCCAGTTCCTTCCCTAGATTTGAGAAGTTCTCATCAATTATTTCTTAGAATAGACTCTTTTCTCTTCTCCTCTTCTTGTGGGATACCAACTGTATGTGGCCTTTTCTAGAGGAGTCAGATAGTTATAAAGTTCTTTAATTTAAAAAAAAATTAGTTCTCTTTCCTCTCACACCTGAATCATTTTTAGATTTCTATCTTTGAGGTTGTTGATTCTCTCTTTCATATGGTCTGCTCTATTTCTAGTTCTTTGTAATGCATTCTTATTTATTTATTTATTGCTATTTTGAATTCTCTATCATTTAGGTCACAGAGGAGCATGCACCCTTACTACTTTTTTTAATAGATTGGACTAGGCTTTTAGGGCACCAAAGGACCTTTCTGGCAGCCAAGTGAGAGCACAGGAACAGTGGGTGTATCCTGCAGTTCCTTACCTATTGCTTCCACACTGTTGAAATAGAAGTAGAAAAGAATATCCCCCAAATTACACCCATTTTGAGGCACTTAAGTCATAGTAATAACCATCCACATACCCCCCAAAAATGCGAACCAAAAATCTCCCCCAAACCGTGTCCTTAAATCTCATCCTCAAATATTAGTACAGTATAGAACTTCAGCCTAAAGGATGCATTTTCCCAAAACTGAATGATTGAGAATGAGATTTTACTCTGAAGGGCTCTTGTTATCACTCTTGAAATTGTAAAAATAAATAAATAAAATTGAATTAAAAAAAGAGCTAAGTCGGTTTGCATATAACACTTGGATGAAAAAGCCTTGGAAATTTAGTGTTTTAAAATGGAATGCCATCCTGCTTTTGGGGAATGACACTGTCTTGCATATACATGATCACATACCACCAAAGAACCATAATGATTTTACATATTTGAGGTAAGAGTTGCAGAAAGATCCCTACTACTACAAATAAAAGTGGTCACATGGGTTATGGATAGCTCAGGATAGAACAGGAAATGTGAATTCCAATGCACGCTTGACACACTTGCATTGGTCACCTCGTTCCCTTCCCTGTAACACGACCTTGCACTAAACACATTTGCAATGCTGCTATCTGAGTAAAGAATGCATCCCAGATGATTCTGTAGACTCACTGTCTGGTGGGCCCCATACTACGCACACTGTCAATTTCAAATGACATACTGGCAAGGCATCTGAACTTCAAGCATGGCCTGAGGGTTTTATGAATGGAAGTGGTTTGGAGTTTACAGTTGGGAGGCTGAGAGCTGAAAGGGCAGAATGGTCACAGAATTGATCAGAGAATGATGAGACAATCTCAGTCTGGAGTATTTTACTTGTATCTGGAGTATTTTAGGGAGAGTGTCTTGGTAACAAAGGTGCACAGGGTGAATGAGGCAAGCAGACAAACCCCATTCCCACCATGATGTTTAGTTAAGGTGGAACACATATTTCCACATCTAATTTTACTACCTCTCAAAATCCTACTGAAATTATTATAAAAGGATATTTAGAAAGATTGGAAAAGCAGGAAAGGAGGCAACAAGTAAAATTTGAATACTGAAAAGCAGATGCATGAGTAGTAATTGACTTAGCAGACCCAAGAAGGCCACAAACTAGGAATCCCAAGCCCTAAGCAGGAAAAGCCAAAAATCATCTTGATTTATCACTGTCCTGCTTTCCCCCGCCCCCAGAAGAATCTTCAAAGTCTGAAAAATGTAATTCTGGAAGTGGAGGTGAAGGGGTGGGTGCCAAATAACCAGGGTTGTTTAAAAACTGTTTAAGAAGTATATTCATTTCCAAATCCCCTCCTGCAGCTGATGCCTGAATGCACTGAGGGGCTGGCCTTTCCCTGACCTGATAGATCTGGAGAATTGTTCCCTGGAGAGGGTAAAGCAGAGGGTCTCTAGACTGGAGCATCATATTGAAAACAGAGGGGTTAAATGGAGGTATGTATCTTGAAAGCTATAAACCCTCAGGCTTCTCTGACTCCACCTGACCCTAAAATTCTGGCAGCTGCAAGAGTCTTTTGTGAGCCATCTGTCCAACCCAAGAGAAAAATATCTAAGGATATTGACAGTGAAGGGTCTCTCAAAATGGTCCAGCTGGATAACTCTGCAGTGAAGCTCATACCTTTATACTATAAGATGGAGGAAAAGGAATAGGAGAAGACACATTCAGTTGAAGATGTTTATTTTTAGAATGAGAATGGAGAACTGAGCATGTTCATTGCTGTAGTGAAAGGGGCCAGTCAAAGAATAGGGGCTACTAGAGATTCTGGAGAGAGGAGGTAATTGATAAAATTAGGCACCTGTGGAGGCAGGATGGGATGGAATCTAGAGCATGAGTGGTAATAATAGCTTGAGGCAGATGAAGAACAACTTTAGCCTCCACTGGCATAGGATGAGAAGAAATGAGATTTGGGTGAAGACAATTCAATCCATTATTGTTTGGCAACGGGTATATCTAAGGCATTCTGTTAGTTAGCATTCACTCATCCATCTATTTATTCATCCAACATTTTTTAGAGCAATGTCTGTATTCCATGCCATTAAACACAAGAAGATGAATCAAAGAATATCCCAGACCCCCAGGAGCTCACAATCATGAGGTGAAAGCTGATCTACAACAACACAGGACAATAAGGGCTGTGAAAACTGACCACAGTGGAGGCAAAACAACCCAGAACTAAGCCAGGACACCTCCAGCTCCCATGCAGGCTGCCTGGCTGTGTGCCCCTCCCCCTCCACTAAAAAGGGCCAGACCCTGCAGGAGAGCATGGGGGCTGCTTACCAGAGTCCAGCACTGTCCCTCCCAAGGGCACCTTGAGCTGGGCACAGCATCTGGCCTGGGTGGAACCGATTTGGCGACTTCTACTAGGGCCGCTTCTGACCCAGCAAGGGTGCTGGGGAAGGGACTGTGGGTGTCTTGGTTAGGTTAGTGGTATTGAGCTGTAGTGTTACAGTGGGTTAGTAACAGGAGAGCACTTTGCTATGCATCAGCATCTTTGCTTAGGAGTGCTTGAACTGGCTCCCGGTTTGTTAGTGAAAGTGGAACCGAACCTTAATCAATTGCACTGAATTTGGAATATTCTGGATAAACTGAGAAGATGTCAAGAAACAGTCCTCTCTCTACTAGGGCTCTTCCACCCGAACCCTCCCCTCCACACACACACACCCTAGGAGGAGCCTGGATACAGGACATTTTAGGAAGTCATGATTTTGAAAGCTAATTATGAAAACATTTGTCATTGGAATCAGTGATGTGGCAAATGGTGGGAAGACAACACTGACTAAAAATTTGCAGAAACACCTCCCAAACTGCATTGTCATACCTCAGGATGATTTCTTTAAACTGGAGTCTGAGATAGACAGATAAAAATGGATTTATGCAGCATGAAGTGCTTGAAGCACTTACCATGAAAAATAATGATGTCCACCATTTCTTGCTGGATAGAAAGCCCAAGACACTCTCTGATATCAACAGACTGGGGAAACACTGAGGAAATTCCCATATTAATCATCCAAGGTTTCCTTCTCTTTAATTATAAGCCCCTTGATACTATAAAGAATAGAAGCTACTTTCTGATCATTCCATATGAAGAACCTAAGAGGAGTAGTAGTAGCAGTACGAGGGTCTGCAAGCCCCCAGATCTCCTAGACTACTTCGATGGCCACATGTGGCCCATGTATCTAAATCACAGAGGAGAAATGGAGGACATCATATGGGAAATTGTTTACCTAGACGGAGTAAAATCTGAAGAAAATCTCTTCACAAGTGTATGAATATCTAAGACAAGAACTAGCAAAGCAAAAATGTTGGCAGGTACATTTGTGTACATATAAGAGGGTGTCTATTTTTCTAGTGATTGTTATTTACAGAGTAGGACCACTATTGTTTATTGTTTATCAATGACTGTAGTCCCAAAAAAGCCTTGTGAAAATGTTATAAGCTATACAACAGCATAGTAATATATATAAAATAAAATTATATTTTACAAGCCATTTACTATGGCTTTCTAACAATTAAATACTTATATTTTGAGGGACAGGTGAATTTACTACTTTCTAAAAATTTATTACTACTTCATTTTTATATAAAAATACCCATATTTCTGCATTGCTATACAACTTGTCTAGGGATGCCTAAAATCTACAAAATTGGACCATATTTCTTAGAGTTAGTGTTTTTTTCCCCAAATTAGTTTTGTAGGCCAAAAATATAGGTTACCATCGCATACCGATGCCCATTTCTGCATATAATGGCATAACCAGGAGTAGCAATCACAAAAATAAATCAACAATTCTCTACAGTAAAACAAAACAAACAACTGAGCACAGGGGTTATGGGAACACAGAACAAAGGAATTAAAAGTAAAGGGAATTAAGCTGGTGTGAAAATGCCTATGCATTGTAGAAACAAATGCATAGACTGCTTTGTGGGTTCAAGGGCAGAGAGATCTCATCCAGCAGGGCTGATCTGCAATAGATTCAACGTGCGGTGTTGGGGGTGGGGTTGTGGGTGCCCACCAAGAGGTGGAAACAAATGCAAAGATCCAGAAGCAGGAAATTGCAAGACAGCAGTGTTCAGGGAAAAGAGAGAGAGAAAGGTCCTGGTTAAACACAGAGTATGCCAAGGTCAGTAGTGGGAGGAGCAGTTGGAAAACAGGAATAGGATGAAATGCAAAAATGTTGTTGAAGCACCATCACAAAATGCAACTGTGCTAAACTAATGGATTGTGTAAAAAACACCAGACTGGGAAACGAAAACTTGGTTTCATTCTAGGCCCAGCTCTGACACTAACTTGCTTTTGGTATGGTATGTGGTGACTCAGTTAATTGGTTTCTTCATTTGTCAACTGGTAGCAATGATACCTTCTCTGCCTATCTCATGGGGTTGTTGTGAGAAGCATAGGAGTCTGTGCACATGAAGACATCTTTTAACAAGCCTTTAAAGTGGTAGTGCACACAGGTAAAGGCTTGTTATTAAGGAAATACATGTCCCAGGAACACAGCATGAACTGGATAAGCAGGGGAGAAAAATTTATTGAAATACTCTGCTATGAGAATCTAACAGGTTTCCAAAACTAGTTGTTAGGTAACACGGGGAATGAATGAACAAGCTTCTATCAATTTGGAACTTCTATACATCAAATATATATACAATAAAAATAGATTTGTACTGCCCTGGCAGCCTACTGATAATTGTAAAACAGGAATTATTCTTTTAGAAATGTAATTGCTTAAGGGATAGACAAAACTGAGTCTCCTATGTTCTTCATTCATTGACTACTCTGCAATACACAGTAACTGTGAGACAACTACAATTTCTGCCCTCAAGGCTACTGCCGTCAACCATGGGAGACAGACTTCAACAGACAATTGTAATACCAGGGGAGTATAAGCAGTCTGTGGGGGCTCAGAACTAGGGTACCTAACCCAGTCTTTTGCAGCAGAGGGCATATTAATATGAAGTAGTATTCCTGCCCATTTTTGAGATGAGGAAACCGACTTAGCAAGTGACAGAGCCAGTCCTATAACCCAGGTCTTTTAAATCTGAGTCCAGGAGTTTTCTGTCTCACCAAAGCTGCCTCTTTTATTTTGTAAATATGTTAGGCCTAATGCATATGGTAGAAGATAAGTGATTTTGTGGGTCCCTGCCAACCCTAGACTGCCTAATCCTTTCTAGTGATGGAAATATTGTGGTTAGAGCAACTCCATGTGTCCAGAATGTTATATTTCATATATAAAATAATAATAACAACAGTAAAGGTCTTCAACTTTTAAGTTCCTTTTGAAAGTTCCTCAAGATGTCAGGAGTGTGTGTGTATGTGCATGTGTGTGTGTGGCATGTGTGTGCATGTGACATGCACACTTGCATACATATCTGGCATTGGAAGAGTTGGAAAACATTGGCTCCTACATTTTCAACAAGTCTAGGTAGAGAGAAAATGGAAAATGAATCCCTCCCATTAAAAAACAAAATAAGGAACTTGCCAAAGAAAACAAGTGAAAATAAACAATGACAAAAAAAAAGTTCTCAGGAGAAACCAGGCAGTTCCATCAAAAGTATATGTCACTTATACATCTGATAAGAGGTTAATATCCAAAATACATAAAGAACTCATATAACTCAACAACAAAAAAAACCCAAACAATCCAATTAAAAAATGGCCAGAAGACCTGAACAGATTTTTCTACTAAGAAGAAATACAGATGGCCAATAGACATATGAAAACATACTCAAGGTCACTAATCATCAGAGAAATGCAACTTAAAACCACAGTGAGATATCACCTCACACCTGTCAGAATGGCCATCAATAAATCAAAGAACAAGTGTTGGCAAGGATGTGGAGAAAAGGAAATTCTCATACACCATTGGTTGGGATTGCAAATTGGCACAGCTGCTATGGAAAACAGTCTGGATATTTCTTTAAAAAAATTAAAAATGGATATACATTTTGACCCAGAATTTACACTTCTGGGTATTTATCTGAAGAAAATGAAAACAATAATTTCTAAAGATCCCTATGTTCATTACAGCACAATTTAAATAGCAAAGATATGGAAGCAGCATAAACACCCATCGACAGCTGATTGGATAAAGAAGTTATGGTTCATATATACAATAGACTATTACTCCACCAATAAAAAAATGAAATCTTACCATTTGTAATGACATGTATGGATCTAGAGGTTATGATGCTGAGTGAAATAAGTCAGAAAAGATAAACACCCTATGATTTCACTTATATGCGGAATCTAAAAAACAAAAAGAACAAACCAATCAAACACAGACACACAATATAGAGGACAATATGGAGACAGACAGAGGGTGGGGTGTTGGGGCTGGGATAATGGGGTGAAGGGTTAAAGGAGTACAAATCAGTAGATGATAGATGGTCATGGGGATGGGGAGCACGGCAAAGGGAATGCTGTCAGCAGTAAGGTAATGCTAGGTGGAGAGGAATTAGGGGGATCATTTTAAAACTATATAAATGTCTAACCAATGTACTGTATACTTAAAACTAATAATAAAATAAAACTTTAAAAGAAAGATATATAGGGAGAGTTTGGGGAATAAGCTATAACCCTCAGAGTGGGCTGACAGTTTGATAGTTACTCACAAAGTTCATCATAGAGTCATTTCTTGAATGGAATACTTCAGCAGCTTTCAAACTCCATTCTCGATCCTCTTTATTCTGTTCTCTACAGAGCTGCCAAATGATCTTTCTGAAAACCAATGAAGTCATTTCACCCCTGAGCTTAATAATCACATTGGGCTTGCTAATCATCAAGAAATACAAATTAAAAACCACAACGAGTTATCACCCACACCACTCAGATGGATTATCATCACTAAATCAAAGAGCAACGTACAAGGTATTTCAAAACCTGAGCATAGCATACTAGATATTCTGTGTCCTGGGTGCTCCCCGCCTCTTCCCCAGCCATATCAACGCCACTCCCACATTGGCACCCTGCTCTACAGCCATCCATAATGAACTCATTGCAGGTTCCTCCAAATTCCTTAGCCTCTAATCATGCTACAGATCCCTTAACATGCACATGCACACACAGCACACACATGCACACACCCTTGTCCTCAAGCAGAAAACCTGATGAATGTAAGGTTGGTTTCACATATGATAAACAGTTCATGTAATACACCACCTGAACAGAATGCAGGGGGTGGGGGACCTCATGGGCATCTCACAGATGTAGAGAGGGAAGGGAAGCATTCGACAAAAGCCAACCTTTCATGAAAATAAATTCAACAGAATAGGAATAGAAGGGGTCTTCCTCAACCAGATAAAGAGCATCTATGAAAAACCCACAGATAACTTCATTCATAATGGAGAAACACTGAGTGCTCTGCCCCTAGCACAAGGATATCTTGGAATAAAACTTAGGTGCACATCCCCACAGCCTTGGCTTAGGCGACACTTACAACATGTGAGCGCCAAAGCACAGCCACAAAAGGCAGAGGAGAAAAATAAATATGCCCTCCAAGGGAAAAACGTTTGTGCATCAAAGGCCTCTATGGAGAAAGTGAAAGGGCAGCCCACAGGATGGAGACACATCTGCAAACCACAGATTCATAAATCTGGTAATGGTGTCTTTTCCGGAATGCATGAAGAACTCTTACAGCTCAATGAACGCTATACTCAAACTTCTAGTCAGGACGAATAAATAAAAGGCATCCTGATTTAAAAGGAACAAGTCAAACTATCTCTGTTTAGAGATGATCTCCAAATATCTACATCGATCTATATATGCCTAGATCTATAAATATATCTATACCTAAATTTATCTATCTATATCTATATATAACTGTAGAACACACACATGCAAACGCACACACACACACACACACACACACACACACACACACACCAAAAAACCCCACAGCAACAGACCTGAACATGCAATAAATGAGCTCAGCAAAGTCGTAGGATCCCAGCTCAAAGTGCAGCAACTGGTTGTATTTTTATACACTACCAATGAACAACTCAAGAATGAGGAGAAAATAGTTCCTTTTTTAAGATCATTAAAAAGAAGAAAATACTGAGGGATAAATTCAACAAAAGATGTGAAAGACCTGTAATCTGAATACTACAAAACATTGCTGTAGGAAATTAAAGAGGACATAAATAAACAGAAAGGCACCTTGTATCAGTGGATTGAACATTTACTGTTTTTCAGGTGGCTGTAATACCCAGGCACTGCACAGCTTCTACGCCATGCCCGTTGCAATCGAACCTGGCTTCTTTGCAAGAATTGACAAGCTGATCCCAAAATTCACATGGAAATGCAAGGGGTGCAGAGAAGTCAAAATGATATTGAAAAGAAGAACAAAGTTGGAGGACTCACACTTCCCAATTGCTAAACTTATTGCAAAGCTACGGCAATCCTAAAAAAAGTATGGTACTGGCATAATGATAGACACACAGGCCATGGTTTTAGAAGTTAGAGTCAGAAATTAACCCATATATCTGTCAATAGCTGATTTTCAAGAAGGGAGCCGACACCATTCTACGGATGCAGGAACAATCTCTTCGACAAATGGTGCCACGACAACCGGATCTCCACGACAGAAAAATGAATATGGACCCCAGTCTCACACCGTGTCCAAATATTGACTCTAACACAGATCACACACCGAAATATTAAGGACCGAAGCTATAAAACTCTTGGAATAAAACTTAGGGGCACATCCTCACAACCTTGGCTTAGGCGACACTTACAAACTGTGAGAGCCAAAGCACAGCCACACAAGGCAGAGGAGAAAAATAACTATGCCCTCCAAGGGAAAAATGTTTTGCATCGAAGGCCTCTATGGGGAAAGTGAAAGGGCAGCCCACAGGATGGAGACACATCTGCAAACCACAGATTCATAAATCTGGTAATGGTGTCTTTTCCAGAAAGCATAAAGAACTCTTACAGCTAATGAGAGAAAGACAAGCAACCCAGTTTACCAAAAAGAAGGGCAAAGGGCTTGAATGCACAAGTCCAAAGCAGATGTTCAGACGGCCAAGAGGCATGTGAAGATGCCCAGCCTCATTAGCCATCAGGGAAACGTAAATCAAAATCACCGTGAGATACCACTTCACACCCAGTGGGATGGCTACGGTAAGCAACACAAAAAAAAGGAAAAGAACAAGTTTTGGCGAGAGTGTGGAGAAATTGGGATTCCCGTACGCTGCTGCTGGGAATGAAAAAAGGAACCCGCCTGGCAATGCCTGGCAATGCTAGATACACCCCGAGACAACTGAAAACAGACGTCGAAACAGAACTCTTCACAGGACTGTTCACTGCAGCGTTATTCACAACCGCCAAAAGGCGGAAAGTACCCAAACGTCCCTCAACCGAGGGAAGGAAGCACAATGTCGTCTAGTCGTGCGATAGAATACTATTTAGCCAGGAACAGGAATGGCGTGCTGATTCGTGCCACCCGCAGACGCACCATAGTGAGAACATTGTGCCAAGTGAAAGCACGCAGACACAAAAGGCCACCTATGCATTGCGTGATTCTGTCTCGAGGAAGCGTCCGCAGAGGCAAACCTCTGCGGACTGCAAGCAGGTCAGCGGCTGCCGGGTCTACGGGTGGGGAGGGGAGGGAGCATTGGCGGGAGAGGAGGGGGCAGGGGGCTGCCGGTACCGGGACTTTTTTTCTGTGGTGGCGCCAGCTTTGTGGAACTAGATAGCTGTGGCGGCCGTCCGACACCAGCGGTGCACGCGTGGTGCCGCTGGATCGGGCACGGTGCCACTGGATCGGACACGGTGGTGGCTTTTTCCGTGCGAACCCATCGAGCGGACAGCGAGCGTACCTTCAAAGACGGGCGAGCGAGCAGGGTGAGCAGGCTGCTGGCGGCCATTTCTTTGCACACGCAGGCTGGGGAGGGGGGAGCGGGGGACAGAGGGGGGTGCGCGGGGGAAAGCAGCGACTTAACCATACAGCACGGCCATGTGTGTACGCGCGTGTGCCTCGACCAATAGGGGACCGGTCTGTGGTCGGGAGATATAGAGTAGGGGCGTGAACACCAGCTACATCAGACGCTGGGAAGCAGCGGGCGCATCACATCGCCCCAGACGGCATCGGCATCGGACAGCACCGCTTGGGACAGCGCCACATCGCACCGCGCCACACCGCGCCGCAGAGCTTGACGGTCGGAGGAACGCAGCCAGCGCCCAGAATGCCGGGACCGAGGAGCCAGGGAGAGTCTTCCAGCGCCGGAGACGGAGACGGAGACGGAGACGGAGCCGGA